>CM038120.1:7702142-8302142 GCA_001642375.2 Mentha longifolia | reverse complement strand
CACCTAGACGCTCTAAAGTTACATTTCAAGAAGGAGCTCCCTAACAAGTGAGCTATTCTAATACATTAAAATATATATTGTAACTTGAGTTGTATCATCAAGGATAATAAGGGAAATATTTTATGAGAGTTTTAGAATCCAATCAAAACACAATTGAATCATAATTCCCCCTTAACAATAATATCCCAACATTCTCTTTAATTTTCAGTAATATAACCCTAGTATTCCCTCTGTTCTCCATTTACTGATACTCTTACTACATTGGGATGCCCTCCATTTACTGAACATTTTCATTTTGGGTCGTAGACCCAACAATCACTTTAACACTTTATCACTCTACTTTTTAACACTTTAACACTTTAATACTATTAAAAAAATTAGATGGACCATAATTATTTCACTTTAACACATTAATTTATTACTATATCATCAAAATGCAAAATAATTTGTGCCCAGAATTTTGGTTCACTAAATGGAGGACGGATGGAGTATTAACTTTACTTATTATTACTTTGGTTTGAAGTTTGCTTTTAGGATTCAAGTTTAATTCAAGATATTCGATTTTTCTTCCAAGTTCTTTGTTCTTTTCAATTTCAATTCGTAAGTTTTATTTACGTTCTTAGATTCATTTTGCTTGTTTAGTTTTGCATGTTCTTTAATTGGTTTAATATTTGCTTCCTAGGTTTAGATTTAATCATTCTTAATTTCTTTAGATTTATTTAATCAAGAAAGTTAGAATTGAATTTTTCTACATTAGTTTTTATTGCTTTCTCTTCCAACTCATGCCAAGTAGTTTAAGTGTTTTTAATTAGTCAGTTCTTGCTTTTTATGTAAGTTTAATCCATGTTTTTAGATTTAGGTTTAATTTTTGCTTTTAATTCTAGTTATTATTTGCATATTTTCACTAAGCTTAGGAATTAATAAAACAATAATGATATTCGGCTACATTATTAATAAAAACCCCAACATATTGTTATAGTGTTTAGAATTTTTTCTGCTTTTTGTGTGCTACATAGTTAGTTGTCCTCTTAAGTCTTCCCTTAGACTCGATATTGGATTTAGCTTACTAGTCTACGATAGACCTCATTCTGTTTCGAGCTCATTTAGGTGAAACAATGATACGACGTCGATTTGAGCCACACATATAACACTGGCTGCCATGTCAAATTCGAATTGGGGGAAATTAGGGGTCGTAGAATAATTGCACAAAATTAAAAGGGTATTAAATTGACAATTGTCAAAGTACATGTGAAAAAACAGAATTCGGCTAAAGTTGATGTATTTATATGTCAATAACTCATAATATATTAATAACATGGTCACTACAATTTTTTGGTCCCAAAAGCGAGTGAGTGTGTAGAGGGGGGTGAATACACGCTTAAGAGAAGTTTTTGCTTCTCTTAAAAACTTTTCAAAAAGGGTGAGTTTTGAGAGAAAAACATTTCGCTTTAGAGGGGAAATGATCACTCAGAAGTGAATCGCTTTCAGAGAAAACGCTTGTGGAATTTGGTGAGCGATTATACTCGCTTTTAGAAAATCTTGCTTTTAAGAAAGAGGTTCGTTTAGTTGCTTTATGTGAGTGTGTGTGCCTTATGCAATAATCAAAACTTGTAAATATAACAAATAAAGAACCGTAAATAAGTAAAACAGTAAGGACACGAGATTTATAGTGGTTCGGAGGTCATGCTCCTACATCCACTTGTTGCCTTTACTCAGCAACTCGAACTTCCTTCACTCGGAAATCGAACACATAACACGAACAAACGTCCTGGTTTTATCCTTCCCAATGAAGCGCTTCAAGTTCGACTTGAACCTGAAAACCTAGAGATTCTAAGTGGGTTCTCTAGAAACCTAATCGACAAACTTCCTATAAAAAACCTTCCACTAGTGGCTCAAGTGGAGCACATTCGGTCTTATCCACTTGCTTCTTGTACAACGGGGTACTCTTTACTATCATTTCTTTCTGCTTGTCGAGATTGGTGTGGCTCTTTTCAGCAATGTATGAGACCAAACGAGCGAAACGTATCTTTTTTCCTTGGAACTTTGAAAGAAATTTCAGAGACTGGAGTCACTTGCTTAGACGCATCATACAGTTGATCCATCATAAATTGACACCAGTTGAAGTGCTCTGTCTTTGCTACCTCATGGATGGCAGCAAGAGCTCTTAACTTGGGCCATGTCACCGTGGAAATATTTCCTTGGTGACTCATCAGCACCTTTGTCACCAAATCACACAACTCCTTGTATGGTGAGGCAAGAACGTTGGTCAACTTCGCCGTTTCCATTTCTCCTTGCTATCCCTGGTTGTTTTGGTGATAAACTTCACGTGTCGGTCGTTGGAATATCTTCGGAATTCTGCAAGATAGAAACTGTGTCCGGCTTCTTCCACCTTTTTGCCAGAATCACGAAGATTCAACTTCTCCACAAGGAATTTCCTTATATCGATTTCTGCAAAATACCTTTTTTGTGTTTTTGAGTCAACACATGTCACCTTGGTCATTCCCTTTTTAACATCAAAGTGTCCGAAAAATTCCACCACTGCAACTGGGTAGATGTTCTCTGGTACTGCAATGAGTAGGGCGCCTAGTCCGGCCCTTGATATTGCGCGACCAATGAATCCACTATTTTGAATGTGGTTAGGAGTGTATCTGTGCTCTTGGTGCATATATCGTGTGATTTTGTTGGAAATTATGCTCACAACCGTCTCCTCAGTTCCTTCTTCCACCCTTTCATCTGCATCTGTAGTTCTTTCCATTGATCTTTCGGCTCCTTCGGCGAATCTGACGGTGGTTTTGGTTATCGCCATTTTTAGGGTTGGGGATTTGGGAATTTTTCTGGACTGTGATAAGTTAGGATACAATGAAAAAATTTGAAGTTTGGATTTTCACAAGTATGGAAGGTTTTGGTAAATAGTGAGAGATAGAGGTTTATATATATCATAGTTCGAAAAGTGAGGGAAACAATATGTGTTGTTGGATCTGGAACCATCTTTTCAGATTCAATGGCTAAGATTGAAGTGAGATCGTGGGTTGGTTGAGAAGTCAATCCAACGGTCACAGATGGAGCAGTTTAGCGTGAAGGGTTAGGATTGGGGTAGTTTTTGGCGGTTCAAGTACGTGAGTGTACTTGACTTGTGCGAGTGGATTGGTTCCTATACCCTACACTATAGTCGCACTAAATGCTGAAGATTTTGCACTGAGTGCGAATCTTCATGATAAGACTAAATAAATTTAAAGCGATATTTTGAAAGCACTTTACATTTTAGAATAACATACTTCTTGAAAGTGAATCACTTAAGTTCCCCCTTACAAGGTGCAGGGACTAAGTGATTTGCTTTTAAGATATATAAGATGTACTTGGCTTTTGTACTTCAGAATGTAATCACAAGCGATTAATTCATCAAGCACTTGTGCCATTTTAGTTTATATTTTCAATGAATTAGATTAAGTTCCCTGTCAGAATCATCATCTTAATTTATTTACTTAAAATTTAAGGCACGAAAGAAAGTCTTACTGGTCAGTCAAACATCGTAGTTGACTGATACCTCATTGATGAGTGAAACTCCGGGCACGCTTCAAAGCATTTCTGACGAGCGAATCGCTTTAACTTATGTTGATAGCCCACCGCTCGAGTCTTTCACAACTTCTCCGCTTCAAGTTAAAAACGCTTTTAGAGAAAGAGAGTGTGTTTTTAACTTTACTTTCTCCACGGTTGGAGCGTCTGCCACGAGAAAAGATAGTGAAATGATTACTTATGAGATCCTTTAACTATACAAGAGTAATTCTTCTCATATATTCATAGCCATGAAATGTTCATGAGACTAAAAAATCCACGAGGGATCCGGTTGGGGCGTTGAGTTTCCTCAACCCTTACTAGGGCAAGCCGTCTCATATATCCATGATGTGTCATGTTCGTAAGTTGATCCACTACTTGTAAGTAGGAGAGCTCATAGTTAATCACGAGCGAGAGAGAAGTTAGACTTAACATCTATTTAGCGAGATCTTCTACAGATGGACAAGTCGGAGAAGATCAAGGGAGCTAGTTGTTGTTTAAAAGACAACTGATTTTACACGGGATTGAACTCCAACTCCCGTAATCAAGTGTATGGCATCCAACTTGATGGAGGTAAGTGTAGCCAACCACTTACAGAATATAGCAAGAACACATACTAACGGTGTACAAGCGAAAAAACTCACTTGTAGGTGGCAAGTGTAGACTACAAACTAGGACTTATCCTAGTGCCCCCTTGCAGGCTCTAGACTTAGAATGAAGATCGGTTCCCCCTTAATCAAATATCCCATAATCTCCTGCCAGGATACTGAGAGAGAAACGTTCTTCACTGAGGACTTACCTTACCTTTCAGCCTTATTCCACCTTTTCTTCTTCTGGATCTAACAAACCCAATTCCATGCACAATTGAGTAAACCTTGCATGAGCGAGAGGTTTAGTGAGAATATCAACCCTTTGATCTTCAGTAATATCCTTCTTTTCTGCATGATCCCGTATGAAGTGATGTTGGATTTTGACATGCTTGCATCTTGAGTGGAGCACGGGATTTTCAGTGATGGCAATTGTGTTTGTGTTGTCACAATAGATAGGAATTTCTGAGGCTTCAATCTTGTAATCTTGAAGTTGATATTTAAGCCATAGTATCTGTGAACAGCAACTACCAACTGCTATATATTCAGTTTCTGTTGTAGAGGTTGCAATGCTTGTTTGCTTCTTAGAAAACCAAGAAACAAGCTTGTTACCAAAGAATTGACACATCTCGGTGGTGGATTTTCTGTCTACTCTGCATCCACCAAAGTCAGCATCTGAATAACCACTAAGTGTGAGATCATCATTGGCTGGATACCAAAGATCTAAGTTGATGGTCCCTTTGAGGTATCGCAAGATATGCTTTGCCGCTTCTAAGTGACTTTGCTTTGGATTACTTTGGAAGCGAGCACAGACTCCTACAGCAAAAGTGATATCTGGTCTGCTTGTTGTGAGGTAGAGAAGTGATCCAATTAACCCTCGATATTCTGTTGCATTAACTGGCTTGCCTTCAACGTCTGGATCGATCTTCCAATTTGAGTTCATTGGAATCTTGGTTGATTTAGCATTTTTGTAATACCCCGTAATTTATTTAGCTTAATTAATGGAGGTCAGAGATTATTATAATAATAATAATCTATAATAGTTATAATAAAAGGAAATATTGAGATAAGGAAGAAGACATAGATTAAAATAAGACTCTCCCGGAAATTTACAGATTATTGATGAATTAAATATTATTTATTTTCTACAATTTGAAACGAGATGTTGAGAAAATATACTATATATAATTATATAATAGAATAATTATCTAAAGTTAGTGGGATTTTTAGTTAATCCTCGAAGACGAAAATAAATACGAATTAATATGAGTGGATTATATGTTGGAAATTTAGCTTTTGACCAAATAAATAATAATTAATATTTAATTTATTAATTAAATTAAATATTATATTATTGTTCTACTCGCGGAGTAGATGAACGAGGTGTATTTATATGCTCAAAACCGATTTTCCGGTGAGTGGGATATAAATATTCTAATTTTGGTGGAGAGTTACTTCTTTCTTGAAAGAAGTATAAGTATGATGTTTATAAGTGTTTAAACATGTGGGCTAAGTATCAAGTGGACTAAGTAGATGTGTGGTCGACTTCGTCCTAGGCACCTCGGCCTAGGCACCTCGGCTTTGGTCTTCGGGCTCGGCGTCGGCCTCAGCCTGGGTCCTCGACCTCGGCATCAGCGTCGGCATCGGCCTCGGCGTCAGCCTCGACCTCGGGTCTTTGGTCTTCGGCTTCGGCCTCGGTACTTCGGCTTCGGCCTTGGTACTTCGGCCTCGGCCTCGGTACTTCGGCTTCGGCCTTGGTACTTCGGCCTCGGCCTAGTCACTTCGGCTTCGGCCTAGTCACTTCTGCCTAGTCACTTCGGCTTCGTCACTTAGGATTCAGCGCCTAGCTCAGCTTGGCCCAGCTCGTGTAGCCCATCCGGAAGAGGTTTTGGAAGGTGACTCTTCAACTGAACAGTCAGGTGACTCTTCAAATGAACAGTCAGCCTTTTCACCTTTCATCTCCACCACTACCTCAAATAGCCTTTATGGCTGATTAATGCATTTAATGCATCAAATTCCCCTACATAGTGAGCAGCTTATAAATAGAGGGGATTGTAGGCATTTGAAGTACGGAAAAAATATGCATAAAACTTAAAATCGCATCTTGCTGCATATTTCTCCTTTGTTCATTGTTCGAGCTCAGTTTTCACCTATATCCAGTTCGCCGGAGCTCTTGAGTTTTGCGGTGCTGCTACTCACGAGACGAAAGTCGTTTTATCTTTGGGGACGATACGCTATTACCGAGAGCACTACCGGGGCGTATTTTGTCTTGCGGAAAGAGGGTTTTCCTCGACTCAACTTTTATTATTTTATATATATATTTTTTGTTCGTTGTAATCTTCATTTACGTTTGTACGCCCGGCAAGTTTGTACTCAATTTTTCCAACAATCGCAAGACGAAATATTTACTTGCCTTCTGACGTAACTGAAGATGACGAGCACTGCTGCTTCCACCGATTCTACCACCTCGGCTTCCACCACTCCGTCCATCGTGTCCTCGACGATGCCATCCACCATATCGTCGACTGCTGCTCCCTCGACCATGCCGTTGCCGACCTTCACTACTACTTCGGCAATGTCCAACACTGGTGGTTCCACCTCGGCCTCGGCTAGGCCTTCAAGTTCATGGGTTTGGAATTATCCATTCCTATCAAGCGGAGGTTCCGGTACGACCGGCTCTGTTGGTGCCACCTTCGGTGGGACTGTTGGTTCCACGTTTAGTGGAACTGTTGGAGCGCCATTCGTGGGCTCGACTATGGGTGCCTTCGGGCATAACCCAAGTGGCTCCCTTATGGGAGTGAACTCGGCACCAAGGGTGATGCCACCCGCCGAGAAGCCGCCGAAGTTCGGAGGAGCCGACTTCAAAAGATGGCAATAAAAGATGTTATTTTATTTAACAACATTGGGGGTGGCGAACTTCCTAATGGAAGATGAACCACCGGTTCCAAGTGCGGAGGAGGCAAACTTCCATGTTCGAGCCTTCTACGACAATTGGCGAAATGGAGATTACTTGTGCAAGAATTTCATCCTAAATGCCTTGGATGATAGCTTGTACAATGTGTACTCCGGTGTCAACACCTCCAAAGGAATTTGGGAGGCGTTAGACAAGAAGTACCGTAGCGATGACGCGGGTACAAAAAAAGTTCGTGGTAGCACGATACTTGGACTACAAGATGGTCGATACTCGACCGATGATGGAGCAAGTACAAGAGTTTCAACTCATTGTACATGACGTCCATGCTGAGGGGATGGCTCTTCCGGACGCGTTCGTGGTTTCAACGTTGATCGAGAAGTTGCACCCGAATTGGAAGGACTTCAAGAGCTACCATAAGCACAAGCGAAAGGAAATGACTCTTGAAGATTTGATTGTGAAGCTTCGCATCGAGTCCGATGTGCGCAATCAAGATAAACCGAAGGCATCGGCTGATGCAAAGGTGAACTTGATGGAGAAGGGCGGTCCCTCCAACAAGCGTGATCGCCCAAATGCTAAAGATAAAGGCAAGGCGAAGGGACCATCGAAGAAATTTGATGGTGATTGCTACAATTGTGGCAAGCATGGGCATACTGCAAAGGAATGCAAGAAGCCCAAGAACAAAAAGAAGAAGAAGCATGCTGCCAACGTCGCCGAAAGAGACGGCGAATGGGTGAAAGAAGATTGTTTGGCTGTGGTCACCGAGGAGGTCAACCAAGTCGAAAATCGAGGAGGCTGGTTCATCGACACTGGCGCTACTGCGCACGTGTGTGCCGATAGGAACAAGTTTGTTACCTATCAAGCTATTGAGGGGAGGAAGCTCAACATGGGGAATCAAGCTTCGTCCGTGGTTGTCGGAGTTGGAGATGTGGTGTTAAAGCTTACATCGGGAAATTCTCTAACTTTAAAAAACGTGCTGCATGTTCCCGACATCCGAAAGAACTTGGTCTCGGGCTCTATTCTAGTTAATAAGGGGTTTAGACTAGTTTTTGAGTCTGACAAGTTTATTTTGTCAAAGAGTGGTACTTTCCTTGGAAAGGGTTACCTCTCTGATGGTCTTTTTAGATTGAATGTATTGGCTATACGCCATGTACCAAAATCTATTGAGAGTAATGAAAATGCTACTACTTCCTCTTATATGCTTGAGTGCTCTAATTTATGGCATTGTAGATTAGGACATGTTAATCTAAATACTATAAAACGATTAGTAAATTTAGATTTACTAAAGTTAAATGAAGTTAACTCTCAAAACAAATGTGAAATTTATGTTGAGGCGAAAATGACAAAACAACCATTTCATTCGGTTGAGAGGAGCACGAAACCCCTTGATTTAATTCACACCGATGTGTGTGATTTAATGTATGTGCAAACTCGTGGTGGTAAGAAGTAATTTATCACATTCATCGATGATTGCACGAGATATTGTTATCTTTATCTTTTAAGAGGTAAAGATGAGGCTATTGAAGCGTTTAAACACTTCAAGAATGAAGCCGAAAATCAACTAAGTGGTCGAATTAAGAGTGTTCGAAGTGATAGAGGTGGCGAATATGTTGCTCCGTTTGAGGAATTATGCAACGAAAGTGGTATAATTCATCAAACGACGGCTCCTTACTCACCTCAATCAAATGGCGTTGCTGAACGTAAAAATCGAACTCTTAAGGAGATGATGAATGCTTTGTTGATTAGTTCAGGGTTGCCCCAAAACATGTGGGGGGAAGCTGTCTTGACGGCTAACTACATACTGAACAAGATTCCACTCAAAGGTAAAGATGTTACACCTTATGAGTTATGGAAAGGTTGGAAACCATCGTACAAATACCTTAAAGTGTGGGGGTGTTTGGCGAAGGTTGAAGTGCCTCTACCTAAACAAGTTACAATTGGCCCTACAACGGTTGATTGCATCTTTATTGGGTATGCGCATAACAGCAGCGCCTATCGCTTTGTTATCCATAAGTCGGAAGTACCCGACATGACTGTGGGAACAACGATCGAGTCAAGGAATGCGATATTCTTTGAACACATTTATCCTTGTAAAGACAAGGGTAATGTTGAATCCAATTCTAGCAATAGAATTGAAGGTAAAGCCACGAGTTCTAAATCCGAGGATGAAGAACCTAAGTCACGTAAACGACAAAGGTCTAATCCGGAAGATAGTGAACCGAGACGTGGTAGTAGAGTTCGGAAACCAAAGCAATTTGGTCCGGATTATGTAGTGTTAATGTTGGATCAAGAACCAACGACGATCAAAGAAGCTTTTTCTAGATCGGATAGTCCGCTTTGGAGAGAAGCGGTACAAAGTGAAATTGATTCCATAAGGCAAAACCACACTTGGGTGTTGGTTGATTTGCCCGAAGGGTGCAAACCCTTAGGATGCAAATGGATCTTTAAAAGGAAATACAAAGCCGATGGATCAATTGACAAATACAAAGCCCGTTTGGTTGTCAAAGGGTTTAAGCAGAAAGAAGGGTACGATTATTTCGATACCTATGCTCCTGTAACAAGGATTACATCTATTAGGGTGCTTCTGGCGATTGCTGCTTTGCACAATCTCGAGATACATCAAATGGATGTGAAAACTGCTTTCCTCTATGGAGATTTAGAGGAGGAAATCTATATGGAACAACCAGAAGGATTTGTAGAACCGGGTCTAGGAAAGAAGGTTTGCAAACTGGTTAAGTCCCTCTATGGATTGAAGCAAGCGCCACTTCAATGGCACTTCAAATTTGATAGTGTGATGCTTTCAAATGGTTTTAAAATAAACGAATGTGACAAATGTGTTTACATTAAGAACACAAATAACGGATATGTTATTGTGTGTCTTTATGTAGATGACATGTTAATTATGGGTAGCAATATCCGTGTAATTAACGAAACAAAAAGCATGTTAAAGAGGAACTTTAACATGAAAGACTTGGGTTTAGCGGATGTTATTCTTGGTATGAAGATACTAAGGAAATCCGATGGGATTGTCTTGTCACAATCTCACTATGTTGAGAAAGTGCTCAAGAAGTTTAACGCTTTTGATAGCGTGCCCGCTAAAACTCCTATTGAACTTAATGTTCATTTGAGCAAGAACCGAGGTAAGTCGGTTGCTCAAGAAGACTATGCTCGTGTCATAGGGTGTTTAATGTATCTTACAAATTGCACTAGACCCGACATAGCATGTGCCGTTAACAAATTGAGTCGTTACACGAGCAATCCAAGCAAAGAGCATTGGAGAGCTCTTGTACGAGTTTTGAGATACTTGAAGTATACTCAAAGTCATGGGCTACATTTTTTGAGATACCCCCCGGTACTTGAAGGGTACTGTGATGCGAATTGGATTTCGGACACGAAAGACTCGCTTTCCACAAGTGGGTATGTGTTTACTATTGGGGGTGGAGCTGTTACGTGTAGATCCACAAAACAGACGTGTATAGCCCGATCCACCATGGAGTCTGAGTTCATAGCTTTGGATATAGCTGGTGAACAAGCCGAATGGTTGAGAAACTTTCTTGAGGACATTCCATGTTGGGAGAAACCATTGCCTCCGGTGATGATTCACTGCGATAGCCAAGCGGCTATTGGTAGGGCGAAAAGTGGTTTGTATAACGGTAAGTCTCGACATATTCGTCGATGACATAATACCGTGAGACATTTGATCACAACTGGGATTATCTCAGTCGACTATGTAAAGTCGTTGGATAATCTAGCGGATCCACTAACCAAAGGGTTAAACCGTGATCAAATGAATAAGTTGCTAGAGGGAATGGGAGTAAAATCCACAAATTAAGAATTATCATAGTGATAACCCAACCATGATGATTGGAAACCCCAAGAACTTGGTTCAATGGGAAAACTAAGCTATGAAAGTTCGTGTGAAAACACTCACATTTATCTATTCTCTAGAAAGCGTTTGAGTGTTGAAAGCTTGCCTAGTGGTGAGGTTAAGTCTATGACTTTTAATGATTCCTAAATACCTCGAGGAGGTTGAGTATGGCAAGATACTCGGTAAAGAATCACCTATGTAAGTGTGAAGTGAGGCCGCTTCGTTAAAGAAACACTTATGAATCCAAAGGGGTGTCCAAGGCCGAAATGGATACAAAACGTGAGAACGGATGAGGTTGAGGTGTATAAGCGTTAACAGCGTTGTCTCGGTGCACGCTATGGAGGAATAGTTCAAAGCATTGCGCTACTATGCCGCCTGTGTACCCGATGGTGTTGACTATGGAAGGTTCAAAGTCACAAACTACCTATCCTAATACTTTTATACCTCGTGAGAACGGAGCTTTTGCATTTGCATACATTTGCATATGGCTATCTCACTCATGTGGGGGATTGTTGGAAATTTGGCTTTTGACCAAATAAATAATAATTAATATTTAATTTATTAATTAAATTAAATATTATATTATTGTTCTACTCGCGGAGTAGATGAACGAGGTGTATTTATATGCTCAAAACCGATTTTCCGGTGAGTGAGATATAAATATTCTAATTTTGGTGGAGAGTTACTTCTTTCTTGAAAGAAGTATAAGTATGATGTTTATAAGTGTTTAAACATGTGGGCTAAGTATCAAGTGGACTAAGTGGATGTGTGGTCGACTTCGTCCTAGGCACCTCGGCCTAGGCACCTCGGCTTCGGCATCGGCTTTGGTCTTCGGGCTCGGCGTCGGCCTCGGCCTGGGTCCTCGACCTCGGCATCAGCGTCGGCCTCGGCCTCGGCGTCGGCCTCGGCGTCAGCCTCGACCTCGGGTCTTTGGTCTTCGGCTTCGGCCTCGGTACTTCGGCTTCGGCCTTGGTACTTCGGCCTCGGCCTAGTCACTTCGGCCTAGTCACTTCGGCTTCGTCACTTAGGCTTCAGCGCCTAGCTTAGCTCGGCCCAGCTCGTGTAGCCCATCCGGAAGAGGTTCTGGAAGGTGACTCTTCAACTGAACAGTCAGGTGACTCTTCAAATGAACAGTCAGCCTTTTCACCTTTCATCTCCACCACTACCTCAAATAGCCTTTATGGTTGATTAATGCATTTAATGCATTAAATTCCCCTACATAGTGAGCAGCTTATAAATAGAGGGGATTGTAGGCATTTGAAGTACGGAAAAAATATGCATAAAACTTAAAATCGCATCTTGCTGCATATTTCTCCCTTGTTCATTGTTCGAGCTCAGTTTTCACCTATATCGAGTTCGCCGGAGCTCTTGAGTTTTGCGGTGCTGCTACTCACGAGACGAAAGTCGTTTTATCTTTGGGGACGATACGCTATTATCGAGAGCACTACCGGGGCGTATTTCGTCTTGCGGAAAGAGGGTTTTCCTCGACTCGACTTTTATTATTTTATATATATATTTTTTGTTCGTTATAATCTTCATTTATGTTTGTACGCCCGGCAAGTTTGTATTCAATTTTTCCAACATTATATATGTTACTGATGAGGGATTAGAGAAATGAATACTTAATTAAGTGAGTAATTAAGTTAAGAATAAGAAGAAAGAAAAGAAAAGGAAACGAAATAAAAAGAAAAGGATAAGAAAAGGAAAAGTATATTTATAATAATAAAAGGAGTTAAAGATAATTGTTAGCAAATTCTTTTCTTTCTTTTTCTTCTTTCCTCATCACCAACCACCATCACTTTTTCCTTTGTTTTTATTTCCCCTGCTTTCTCCCTCAACACACACGCAACACACTAGATTATATCACCATTAGCAATTTTGAAACTCTTGCAAATCCAGAAGAAAAAAAAATGTAGACAAGGGGTGGATTAATCTTGTGATTAAGGTAAGCTTTGTAAGCTAATTATGTTAGAAGAATTAAAGGAATCAACAAACCCACTTAGGCATAAAAATTCGAGATTGATGTTTGATGATATTATTCAATCTTGATTTTATTTTTTTAAATACCCTGGATCTAAACATGTTCTAGGGTGATTGTTGATAATTTAGTATAAGAAAAACCTACCTTATCTTCAAGATTAATGAAATTCGAGTTATGAGGAAAATGATCAAGGGTTTTTAATTTTGAATTTTCTATTGAGAAATTGAGCATGGCTTATGTGTTTATATGATTGTAGGAAGCACGAATTCGATTTTTGAGAACTTTGGAGATCAATTTCATGATTTTCGAAATTAGTGTTATTCATGAAATTAGGAGTTTTTTATTTCAATTTAATTTCATAGAAATGAGGACGGGGATAGGAAGTTGACATTATATGATGCTTAAAGCGATTTTTTTTGGGAAAATTTGGAGCAGCCCTATGCCAAAAACAAAAATGATGCATTAAAAGAGATTGGTCATTTTTTATCCTGATATTATATGTTTAAATTGATAAAAGGAATGTGTTATATGTCTTATTTGATACTTATTATGAGGTTTTGAAAGGTTTTCGATCCCTTTATGGGAAAAATTCAAAATTCAAGGCTAGAATGATTGTGGGTTTTAAATTTTAAAAAGTTATATGTTATATTGAAACTTGAAAAATATTTCCTAATCCCTTTTTAAGCTCATTGTGGATTTATTGGAGTTCTTAGAAATGTTTTGTAAATTTTTCTATTTCTCTACTATTTTCAGAGTTTGATCATAGTTGAGTTTGAATGAACGAATAGAAGAAACGAGCACGTAACTAAGACAAAGTATATGTTATAAGCTATAGGAATTATTTCTAATTTCTGAACTTTATAATCAAGAGTTAAACTTGAAGAATGATTAGAGTATGTATATATCAATATATATATAAGTGTGATATATTTGAGTATTATGAGTTAACTCTATAACTTTATATCACTATAATTAAGATGAAGGATAGAGGACATGAGTTAAACTCTCTTCTTGGGTGAATTCTTTATAAACGTTATGGTTAAGATTATTGAGAAATGTTTAGAGAATAAAATAAGGATAAGCTAAGTATAGAAAGTTATTTTCAATTACTTCTCTGTTTCTTATTGCTTATAGTTATACCATTATTTCGATGAAGGAATGAGCAGTAATCCGAGGACTGAGAATAACTAAGGAAGAGAAATTAATAAGTGGAAGCTAGACAGAGTCAGGTGGGCTTTCGAACTAAAATGAAATGAATATACCTTTATATATATGAGGGCTATGCTTTCAAATTGTTGACTTGCCAATGTTTAATGTTTATGTGTGATACCACCTGCTGAAGAAGGACAATATCGGGTCCTGTGTGATGCAGGATTTGTGTACACGTTGTGGTTGTGTCCCATCCTTTTGCGTTGGTTGGCCGATCACTGTGCTTGAGAGGGAAGCCTACCTCTCAATAAATAAGATTATGTGATAGTAGTTGTGGTGCATACATAATGAGAATGATGATATGATTTATGACAGCTGTCTATGAAGTAAAAGTATTTTAGCACGCACATGATATATTTTTACAAAGAAATCTCTTGTGCTAAGCTTAAGAATGACAAGTTCAATATATAGCTTTAAGAAGCAGTTTTTAATGTTTTGGGCACATGTTCACTGAGTACTTTGTACTCAGCCCTGCATGTTATTTCTAAAATGTGCAGGCAAATCTAGGATGAAGATGGGAGTGTGCCAAGCGGAGCTTTTTGTTGTCATTTCGTGAAGTGTCTTCTTATATATATGACGATGTCAGTAGTTCGAGTTCTAGGATTATATGTCTGCATACATGTAATCCCCTTTTGATGATCCATTCCGCTGCAACACTTTGAAGTTATTGTTGATGTTTTGATGAACACGAAGTTGATAATTATTATCTTCACCCGAACTCCAAGATAACTTTACTTATTCCATTGGAAGTTATCTATTATTGATAATGTATAAACGTTTATTGTTTATAGACAACTTTTAATTATTGTTCAAAAATTGTCTTTAAATTTTTATTATGCTTGATTCGGATTGCCGAGCCCTTGAATAATCCTCTCTAGCTTATTGTAAATGGGCATGTATTATTTCAATTGATTTTAGTCTCCCTTGAGATACATGTTGACCTGATCATTTTAGAATTGTTGTTGAGATCAGTATCCCTCCTTTTAGTTCATTTGATGAAGTAATTAAATCAGGTCATGTTTGTTTCTCTTTTCTTGATTAATAGTGATGATTTGAAACAAGATATAAATTTTTATTCAGATTGTGTAGTTACTGTTCATTCCTTCAATCTCTAATCCGAAATACATTTAGTTGTTTTTGTTAATTTTTCCATTTTATTTATTAGTCGCATGTTACTCAGTTTAAATAATCTTTTATTTAAATCGGGCTGTGACATATTGGTATCAGAGCAATTGTTTGCTCTGAACTTGAACTTCTTTCGAGTCTAGTCTAATTTGCATTCTTAGACTAGTTGAGTTTGAACAACAAAAGCTCAGCACTCCCTCTCATCCAGCTATGCCAGATATGTATTTTAATATTTTAGTTGAAGGTTGAGATTGAGTTGTAAAATATTATATTCTTGACATGCTGAGATTAATATGAGAATATAAAATATGTATATTACATTATGTTGGCACCAATGTTGCACGGGAGACAATTGTGTCTTACTGGGGAGTAACATAAGAAATGATTTTACCTATGAAATGCGAAAATGAGAATTGAGGGGTTGTACCCTGAATAATAATCTATGAGTTTTGCCTTTATCGCATGAGTTATTGAGATATGTTAGGCGAATTTTTAGCTCATTACCATAGGATGTATCTAGATGCCAGTGTGTCATGACATGATGTCACGAGAGTTGAGAACACACCCTAAAAAGAAAAGGAACATTACGAGGGGATAGATGAGAACAGAGACGTTTTGTACAAGGAAGAAGAGGAGCCCTGAGAGATCGAGGATCATGAGCCAGTTGGAGATGAAGAGGAGGATCTGTGCGAGGGCGAGTCTAAGTGATGTGGGATGATCTAGATGTACATACAACTTTTGATGATTAGCAGTAAGTAGGAGTTCCACGGCTACAACTTAGGGTATATTCTAATGCTAATGAAGATAGATCTTGAAAGGAATATGGAATTTTGGTTGTATATCTATATACCGAATATTTTATAGAAGAAGTCCTCTAAGAGGCGAGTTTCAGTATATATATATGTGAAAAGATGACAAAAGTGGTCATTTATAATATGATGAGCTCTTATTTATGTGTTCTTAAGTTAAGAAGGGGAAGGTGATGAATACGAGATGATGAAGATGGATGATAGAGATAATGAATTTTTTTTTTCTCTTTGACAAAACCCATCTACTTTGATGGTAGAGTAAATGTATCAGAAGCTGAAGAGTGGATTCGTGCACTAGAGCGAATCTTCAAATTCCTTTGTTCCGATGATTAGGAACGTTTATTGTATATGTCTTTTCAACTTAAGAGTTCAGCTGACTATTGGTGGGAAGCACATCATATAACATATACTCGGGGATAACCCTGTAATCTTACTTGGGAGCAATGTAAAGAAGCTTGGAACAAGAAGTATATTCTCAAAAGTTACCGCTAGCAGAAGGAAGCCATGTTTTCTAACCTAAAACAAGGCAAGAAGATTATGTCAGAGTATGATCATTATCATTTTGCGGTATAACTTGTTTCTTGCTAGATGAGGTTAACACGAACAAGATATTCGGGTAGTTTTGGCCGGTCCAAAGGAACCACCTATTATATGCTGAAGTATTCAATCGATCCCTAGATATGAGATGGCAAAAATTTTATGAGTTTTATATTTCTATTTTACTTTAGTCCTAGAATGCCAATGCTGCAAATCAATTGTTTTTCCGACCATGGCCAAGGGCTGCAACATGGACATGCAAACTCCAAAATTTTGATGATTGAAGAACAAGTTGAATTCTTGTCTTCCTTTATGTAATTCCTTTTCCCTCTTAATGATATGAGTATGATTTCGAGTTGTAGATGAGAATTCGAACCCCATTCATGATGTTCCAAATTCGGTTCTTGTGAAGAATGATCATGCATGTTGTTGAAATCTTGATATTCATTGTCTCCATCATCTTTGACGATGATTCATGTGTAGATTGTTGAAGTTCTTTTAATTTCCTTCATGATCGAGTGTGTACAGCTACTATATGCACCTCGCCCTTTTGATGTTCTTCACGCTTCCATACCCATATGATAGTCTAAGATGTATTGAAGTCGAATTCATGAACTTTTGTTGCGAATCCAGATCGGGCATTTCATCAAACACCTTATGTGCATATGTTGATCTGTATTTTTGAGCTCTTTCCACTTGTTAAAATTAGATAGTCTCTGAATGAAAGTTGTAGCTCATTGTTTCAGCTTTCCATAGCTATGTTACCCAAATCCAAGCTCATATGTGAGTGAGTGTAGTGAGGTTTTGAAGTCAGTATGTCAAACCTGCCAATCTATAAAAAAACAGATTTAGTAACAATTTTGACTCCTGTTTTTGATCATGTTCCCCTGCTTAAATCCTGAAGTTTCAAACATGAAAAATGTTCCTTGTCGTTCCAGCTTTAAATCCATAGCTCGTACTTTGAAATTGGCCAAGTTATGAGAAAGTTATGATAGCTCAAAGTTCATGTGTTCAATTTATCAAATTGGCCAAGTTATTTCTTAATGAGGGATTAACATCTCTCAATTCACACGCCCTAAATTCATGAAACTCATATGATATCAAACCTTGTGTCTTAATTTCAAGATTCTATAGCCATTGTTCCATTAATACTTCACATGAATGAGCTATGGACTTATTTCCAAGGTCACTCCAGAATGCATTCTTGTACGTTAAATGATAAAGATCACCCATTATCTTTTGATTCACTTATCTTCAGAAGCTCAAATTAGCCTCTTGTGGAAGATAATCTCCTTAGTTTTCCATCAATGTATCATGATCCTAGAATGGAGCTTATTTGTTTTAGCTATGACTCGCTCATTGAACTTATACGCTTTGATGTGTGTTTGAGCTCCAATGGTTGAATTATTGTGAACAAATGGAACTTTGGAATTCCTTGAATCATCTTCCATGATCAAAACATACATCTTAACTTTCCACAAAAATTCAGAAACCATTACTTGATCAACATTTAAAGCCTCTATGATCAATTCTTTGGATCATGATTAATCTGCCATTTGGCTAAGTTTATAAGTTTGAAGTTCAAACTCTTTGATTAAGCTTAGATGCTTATCCCTATGATTCAATAGCTTCCTATCATCCATTTTACACCTTTATTGTTATTTGATAAGGAATAAGCATAAGAGAGTAATGGATTAAGATAAGGGTGAGGCTAAGTTATTAGGGGGTCAAGTGTAGGCATAAGTGTAAGTGCAAGCATACTTATAAAGTTAAGCTAGTAATAATATGTTGTGTGTAAGTAGGTTCCTAGCTTCAGAGACAAGGCGGGAAGTGCTTGCTTGCTTGTGCTTATTCGAAGAGTGAGCCTTATTTTCCTAAAGATGAAAAAGTTATAATTTAGAGTCGAGTTGAGAGAGTTGATGATTTCAAGGAAGCTGGAAATAACGTTTCGTTATTCAAAGAACGACTCTATATACCTAATAACGAATAATTGAAGGACTTATACAACACATTTAGGAAACACTAAGATGTATCAAGATTTGAAACGAAAATATTGTAAGAAGGAATGAAGTGCAATGTAGTTTTCTTTGTCAAATGATTTTGGCATGTCAGAAGGTGAACGCGTTACATCAACAATCTTATGGGAAGCTTCAATCATTAGAGATTCTGCAATGGTAATGGGATAACATTTCTATAGATTTTGCGACTGGATTACCAAAATCTAAGAGTGTAAAGACAACAATTTCCAGCCCCTCATCAGGAACTTCACAACCAGATTCTTATGTAAACTGGAATGAATGACCCCTCGGGCAGGTAGCACGTGAACTGGAGCGCCCCAGGGCTTGATTTCTTCCTTTAACTCGGAAAGATTATGAGTAGGAGATGAGTTAACATCAATATGTTTTCCCCACCGGAGGCGATCATTCGGTTTGTTGTTCCCTCGAGATGTGTAGCTAGGCAGTGTCGCTGTGCGACTAAAGTTTTAAAGAAAATATCTAATCGATGTTCAAATTTGCTAATTCGTAGCTCAATTTAATGGGCACTGCTGATATTCCCATTCATGCGTAAAAGCAATGAGATGAATTATTACAGTTGTATGTCCGCGAGATCGTACGACTACAATGTTTGCCTCTCGTTTCTTTTAATAAATTTTCAAGGTGAATTTGGAACTAAACTAAATTTTAGCACAACATTTCGCCCATAAGTGGATGGACAAATTGAGAGAACCATCCAAATCTTGTAGGATATGATTAAGATCGTTGTGTTAGATCGAGTAGTCAAATGGGAGCATATTCTACCACTTATGGAATTTGTATATAATGATAGCTACCAAGCGACGATCAACATAGCACCCTATGAAGCTTTTTAAGGAAGATAATGTTGGTCACCCCCTCTATAAGGATGAAGTTAGTAAGAAAAAAAAATTATATAAGGTTTTAGGACCTGATGCTGTTGAAGATGTGATGGAGATCATTCATCAAATCAGGCAAAGAATCAAAAGAAGCTCAAGATAATTAGAAATGTTATGCCGATGCAAGAACAAGAGACTCTCCAGCTTAATATGAGCTATGAAGCAAAACCAAAAATATTAGACCGAAAATTTCAGCAATTGAAAACAAGGTTGATCGCCATAGTTAAAGTCTGGTGGAGACACACCATGGTCAAGAAGAGTTGATGTGAGAAGTTGAAGATAAGATGAGATAAAAACACCCTTGTAACTAAATTTCGGAAAGAAATTTTTTTAAGGAGGGGAGAATGTAATACCCCGTAATTTATTTAGCTTAATTAATGGAGGTCAGAGATTATTATAATAATAATAATCTATAATAGTTATAATAAAAGGAAATATTGAGATAAGGAAGAAGACATAGATTAAAATAAGACTCTCCCGGAAATTTAAAGAATATTGATGAATTAAATATTATTTATTTTCTACGACTTGAAACGATATGTTGAGGAAATGTACTATATATAATTATATAATAGAATAATTATCTAAAGTTAGTGGGATTTTTAGTTAATCCTCGAAGACGAAAATAAATACGAATTAATATGAGTGGATTATTTATGTTACTGATGAGGGATTAGAGAAATGAATACTTAATTAAGTGAGTAATTAAGTTAAGAATTAGAAGAAAGAAAAGAAAAGGAAACGAAATAAAAAAAAAAGGATAAGAAAAAGAAAAGTATATTTATAATAATAAAAGGAGTTAAAGATAATTGTTAGCAAATTCTTTTCTTTCTTTTTCTTCTTTCCTCATCACCAACCACCGTCACTCTTTTCTTTGTTTTTATTTCCCCTGCTTTCTCCCTCAACACACGCAACACACTAGATTATATCACCATTAGCACTTTTGAAGCTCTTGCGAATCCAGAAGAAAAAGAAAACGTAGACAAGGGGTGGATTAATCTTGTGATTAAGGTAAGCTTTGTAAGCTAATTATGTTAGAAGAATTAAAGGAATCAGCAAACCCACTTAGGCATAAAAATTCGAGATTGATGTTTGATGATATTATTCAATCTTGATTTTATTTTTTTAAACCCTGGATCTAAACATGTTCTAGGGTGATTGTTGATAATTTAGTATAAGAAAAACCTACCTTATCTTCAAGATTAATGAAATTCGAGTTATGAGGAAAATGATCAAGGGTTTTTAATCTTGAATTTTCTATTGAGAAATTGAGCATGGCTTATGTGTTTATATGATTGTAGGAATCACGAATTCGATTTTTGAGAACTTTGGAGATCAATTTCATGATTTTCGAAATTAGTGTTATTCATGAAATTAGGAGTTTTTTATTTCAATTTAATTTCATAGAAATGAGGACGGGGATAGGAAGTTGACATTATATGATGCTTAAAGCGATTTTTTTTGGGAAAATTTGGAGCAGCCCTATGACAAAAACAAAAATGATGCATTAAAAGAGATTGGTCATTTTTTATCCTGATATTATATGTTTAAATTGATAAAAGGAATGTGTTATATGTCTTATTTGATACTTATTATGAGGTTTTGAAAGGTTTTGGATCCCTTTATGGGAAAAATTCAAAATTCAAGGCTAGAATGATTGTGGGTTTTAAATTTTAAAGAGTTATATGTTATATTGAAACTTGAAAAATATTTCCTAATCCCTTTTTAAGCTCATTGTGGATTTATTGGAGTTCTTAGAAATGTTTTGTAAATTTTTCTATTTCTCTACTATTTTCAGAGTTTGATCATAGTTGAGTTTGAATGAACGAATAGAAGAAACGAGCACGTAACTAAGACAAAGTATATGTTATAAGCTATAGGAATTATTTCTAATTTCTGAACTTTATAATCAAGAGTTAAACTTGAAGAATGATTAGAGTACGTATATATCAATATACATATAAGTGTGATATATTTGAGTATTATGAGTTAACTCTATAACTTTATATCACTATAATTAAGATGAAGGATAGAGGACATGAGTTAAACTCTCTTCTTGGGTGAATTCTTTATAAACGTTATGGTTAAGATTATTGAGAAATGTTTAGAGAATAAAATAAGGATAAGCTAAGTATAGAAAGTTATTTTCAATTACTTCTCTGTTTCTTATTGCTTATAGTTATACCATTATTTCGATGAAGGAATGAGCAGTAATCCGAGGATTGGGAATAACTAAGGAAGAGAAATTAATAAGTGGAAGCTAGGCGGAGTCAGGTGGGCTTTCGAACTAAAATGAAATGAATATACCTTTATATATATGAGGGCTATGCTTTCAAATTGTTGACTTGCCAATGTTTAATGTTTATGTGTGATACCACCTACTGAAGAAGGACGATATCGGGTCCTGTGTGATGCAGGATTTATGTACACGTTGTGGTTGTGTGCCATCCTTTTGCATTGGTTGGCCGATCAATGTGCTTGAGAGGGAGGCCTACCTCTCAACACATACGATTATGTGATAGTAGTTGTGGTGCATACATAATGAGAATGATGATATGATTTATGACAGCTGTCTATGAAGTAAAAGTATTTTAGCACGCACATGATATATTTTTACAAAGAAATCTCTTGTGCTAAGCTTAAGAATGGCAAGTTCAATATATAGCTTTAAGAAGCAGTTTTCAATGTTTTGGGCACATGTTCACTGAGTACTTTGTACTCAGCCCTGCATGTTATTTCTAAAATGTGCAGGCAAATCTAGGATGAAGATGGGAGTGTGCCAAGCGAAGCTTTTTGTTGTCATTTCGTGAAGTGTCTTCTTATATATATGACGATGTCAGTAGTTCGAGTTCTAGGATTATATGTCTGCATACATGTAATCCCATTTTGATGATCCATTCCGCTACAACACTTTGAAGTTATTCTTGATGTTTTGATGAACACGAAGTTGATAATTATTATTTTCACCCGAACTCCAAGATAACTTTACTTATTCCATTGGAAGTTATCTATTATTGATAATGTATAAACGTTTATTATTTATAGACAACTTTTAATTATTGTTTAAAAGTTGTCTTTAAATTTTGATTATGCTTGATTCGGATTGCCGAGCCCTTGAATAATCCTCTCTAGCTTATTGTAAATGGGCATGTATTATTTCAATTGATTTTAGTCTCCCTTGAGATACATGTTGACCTGATCATTTTGGAATTGTTGTTGAGATCAGTATCCCTCCTTTTAGTTCATTTGATGAAGTAATTAAATCAGGTCATGTTCGTTTCTCTTTTCTTGATTAATAGTGATGATTTGAAACAAGATATAAATTTTTATTCAGATTGTGTAGTTACTGTCTATTCCTTCAATCTCTAATCCGAAATACGTTTAGTTGTTTTCGTTAATTTTTCTATTTTATTTATTAGTCGCATGTTACTCGGTTTAAATAATCTTTTATTTAAATCGGGTTGTGACAGTTTTGAATACCAAACTTAATCAGCATTTCTCGAGTATACTTCGCTTGATTGATGAAGATACTATCGCTTTTCTGCTTATCTTGTAATCCAAGAAAATAAGACATCTTTCCTATCATTGACATCTTATATTGTCGCTTCATGAGATCTGCAAATCTTTCACCAAGTGTGGTGTTGGGAGATATAAAACTGGTATCATTCACGTAGATCTGAACCCATAATATGTCTTCACCTTTGTTGATGGTGAAGAGAGTTCTATCTACTCTCCCCTTTTTGAATCCGTTGTCGATGAGGAATTGTGAGAATGTATCATACCAAGCACGAGGTGCTTGTTTAAGATCGTAGACGGCTTTATTCAAGCGATACACTTTATCTCCCTTCACAAATCCTGGGGGTTGCACAACATACACTTCCTCTTTCAACCATCCATTAAGGAAGGCGCTCTTCACATTCATTTGATATACAGTGAACTTTTTGGATTCAGCATAAGCGAGAAACATGCGTATCGCTTCAAGGCGAGCAACTGGAGCGAATGTCTCTTCATAGTCAATTCCCTCCGCTTGACAGTATCCTTTTGCGACTAAGCGCGCCTTGTTGTGAACCACATTGTGGTTTTCATCAGTCTTATTTTTGAAAACCCATTTGGTACCGATCACTTCTTGGTGAGTTGGACGATCCACATGTAACAAATAATTGTTTCTCTCAAATTCGTTGAGCTCTTCTTGCATCGCTTTTATCCAGTTAGAATATTCCATTGCTTCTTCTACCGTGGTTGGTTCGGTGTTTGATAGTAAGCAACTGAATAAACAGCTTTCTCCGTGGTGTAGCATACCACGTGTCTTTACTCCTTGATTTGGATCACCAATAACTTGAGTTGTATCATGGTATCGTAACCACGATTTCTTTCGATTCATTTCTTCTTCATTTTTCCTCTTCTGATTGGTTTCCACTTCCACTTTTGTCAATATTCTCTTGAGAAGATGGAACTCCTTCACTATTCTTATCATGTGAAGTTTGAGGATCATTTGTTGAAGAGCTTGGATTTGACCTTTCTTGAAGCGTTTTGCTTGGATCCTGTTCCATTCTTTCCTCTACATCTTCAAGTTCTACAGTGCTTGGTGACTCAATATCCATGGTTGAGTGAGTTACTTCTTCATTGATTTCATTTACTTGTTCCTGCACTTTCTTGAAAGAAATTTCATCAAACACAACATGAGGTGTTTCTTCCACCATAAAGGTTTAGTTGTTGTAAACGCGGAAAGCTTTGCTTACTGCAGAATATCCTAAGAATATTCCAAAGTCAGCTTTGCTATCAAACGCTCTCAACATTACCTTACCATTATTGTGAATGAAACATCGACAACCAAAGATGTGAAAATAAGATATATCTGGTATACTCCCTGTCCATATTTCATATAGGGTCTTTTGGTGTCTTGTGTTGATGGCAGTACGATTTTGAACATAGCAAGCAGTATAAATCGCTTCTGCCCAAAATCGCTTTGGTAATTCTACATCGGCAAGCATCGAGCATGCCGCTTCTTTGATAGTGCGATTTCTTCGCTCAGCTACTCCATTCTGTTGTGGAGTGCGGGCCGCTGATGTTTGATGCTTTATGCCATGCTCCGTACAATACGCTTCTATAACTGAATTGAAGAATTTTGTTCCTTGATCAGAGCGTATTTTGATCACTGTCTGACTCTTTTCATTTGTAAGTTGCTTTAACAACTTTGGAAGTTGTTGAAGCGTATCCTTTTTCCTGAACAGAAAAACTACCCAAGTGAAGCGTGAAAAATCATCTACTACCACTAGAGTATATTTTCTTCCATTTAGGGTTATGGGTGATATAGGACCAAAGAGATCCATGTGCAATAACTCTAATATGCGTGAAGTTATGGTTCCTTCAACGCTTTGAAATGATGTTCTCGTTTGCTTGCCGCTTTGACAAGCTGCACATAGTTGATCCTTTTCGAATGCTTCATTAGGAATGCCACGTACGAGGCCTTTCCTCGAGATTTTATTGAGTGCCTAGAAATTGAGATGAGCTAGTCGGCGATGCCATAGCCAAGTCTTTTCCACGGAGGTCCTTACTACTAAATAGGTTCCCTTGTTGAAATCTTTCCAGTTTGCAACGTACATACTTCCTTTTCTTATACCTGTTAGAGCGATCTGAATAGTCGATTTGTTCTTAACAATACACTTATTAGTAACAAACTCAACACTATAACCCTTATCACACAGTTGGGAAATAGAAAGCAGATTATGTTTCAAACCATCAACATATGAAACATCTTGTAGTTCCACATGTCCAACACAGAATGTATCATGCCCTTTAGTGAAACCTTGCGAGTTATCACCAGAGGTTATAGAAGGACCCTCTTCTTCAATGAAATTCGTGAGAAAAGATTTTTCACAAGTCATGTGATGTGAGCATCCGTTGTCCAAGTACCAAATAACTTCTTCCTTTTTCTTTTCTCGTTTGTTGAGGTCCTTCCGCTTTTCCTGCACGTTCAAGGTTTAGTTTTAGTTACCCAAATCTGTTTGGGTCCTAGTTTGTTAGTTTCCTTTGGTACCCATACTTGGTGTGACTTCAAAGGTGAAGCAGCCTTTTGTTTGGGTGCCTTATAAACGAAGGTCGGGTTATGCTGAGAGTCATAACCACGAGTGTGTTTATGTGTAATGAAGTAAGATCGTCTCTCTCTTCGAAATGAATCTTGAAGGGTAGACTTTCTCCTTCATGTTATGAGGGCGTGAAATATTTATGCGAACATAACTATCCGGTGTGCTCTCATAATAATGATAGTCACCATTAGGAAATATGTTCCTCTTCCTTATAGGAAAATGAGAAGGAACATATGTATTGGGTGAATCATCTCCCTCGACATATAGATGCCAAAATTGAGGTTGATGTAACATGGGAGCAAAGCGAACTGCACCTTTCTTTTGATTCGTGACTAGGTTCCCTTTGTTTTGTTGATCCACTTTAGAGTTCGCTTCGAACATTTTTCGCTTTTGATTGCGATTAGAAGCATCTCGCTTCTCTGTTTCGCTTCTAAAGATGCAACTCGCTTTCCCTTGGTTTTTAAAATTAATTTCTTTAGGAAAGTCGATTTGGATTCAACCTTCTCTTTTCCTTTGCCGGAGGGACGAAGTGTAGCAGTGGGCTTGCACTTCTTCCCCTTTGAAGAACTCTCAGTTGTAATACCGGCAGAGGTAGAGGCTTGGTTAGTGAACTTTATGAATCCAATCCCTTTATTTCGGCCAGTTGGTTGAAGGGAATGCTCGATGGTCTCAATGGCGTGAGATGCCTTATTGAGATCATTAAGTTTGAGTCGTAAGGATTGTTCACTTCCTTGAACATCTTGGAATCACATTCTTTTTCCTCAAGCATATCTGCGAGCTTGTTGTTCTCGCTTCTACAGTTGATTACCAACTTGTCAAGTTGTTGATGACTCTCCTTCAAGCAATTATAGGTCGCATGGAGATTATTAAGATCTAGTTGTTTGTAGTCAATCTTGTCTTTTGCAAGAACAAGATCACTAGACAACTTCTTGTTCTCTTCCATGTAACAAGCTAGTAATTTTTGAAGTGATTCATGATTTTTGGTCAATTCCAAGTAATCATGAAGCAGTTCATTGTCATCAATATGTGATGTGCTATCCTCCCAATTTTCTTGGGAATCATTCACAACACTATGCTCGTGTGAATGTGTAATTAAAGAGGTGTTAGAGTTTGAAATGTATACCTCCTGTATGCTTGCGTCATCATCACTCATTGCCATGAGTCCCATGTCAATTCCGATAGCATTCACTTCTTCATCATCAGTGAACTCATCCGCATCGTGGTTGATGGGTTTGTTTGCGAGCGATGTATCATTGACCTCTTTAGGGAGTAGAGCGGCTCTTTTGGCACCATCTCTTTTAGCTCGTATTTCCTGCCTTTCCTTTTTTGTAAGGTCTGGGCAATCGCTTTTGTAGCGGCCAATCTTGTGACAACCAAAACATTGGACATTCAACTTATCTTTGGTGATGATTCTAGACTTTTCATCTTTTCTGGCGTCACGTGGTGTGGAGCGACTCGCTTGTCCTCTCTGATTCTTGTAAAATCGCTTATACTTCGCCGCTCTTGCATTTGAAGTATTGAACCCTTTTAATAAGGTCAAAGTGAATTCTCTGAGCTCATCCTTAGACATGTCACTTACATCATCATGAGAGAAAGCAGCGCTCGGCACTATGGACACTGGATCTTCATAAGCTTCAAATGCTAGACCTTTAGCGGGTGTTGAAGGCTCGTCTTCATCATCCCTAGTCGCTTTGCTAGACAAATCGAACTCCATTGCCTTGAAGTCTGAGAATAGCACTTCGGGAGAGACAGCTCTCATGAACAAACAATTCTCTATAATTGTTTGCCATTTTCCAGTCAATGCACGTACTACCTTTGAATTGACCTCTTTATGAGTGAGATCATTTCCTAGGGTAGTAAGCGAAGAAACCATGTTCAAGACTCGAGTCTCAAACATTTCCATGGTTTCGTTATTCTTCATTGATAGAGCTTCAAACTCTCGCATCAACACTGAGAGCTTGTTCTCTTTGATATTTTCTGTCCCTTGTGAGAGTAGAGCAAGAGTATCCCACATTTCTTTAGTTGCACTTCATGATTCGTGCAAGATGAGCATCAGAAACAGTTGACTGGATCACATTTCAAGCTAGACGATCAAGGTTATCAACCTTGAAGTCATAGGGAGTATACTCAGCTCGAGGCTTAGGAATTGTCCGATCAGGAATGCCTTCTATTTGAGCTTGAGCATTTCCATCTGCATCTCTTTGCTCGACTGCTCAATTTCCAGCTATCACCTTCATGATTACGATAGGTCCATCCTTGATTACTTCCCACATGCGATCATGTAAAGAAGCAAGATGTGATTAAACTCGGAAGCTCCATGTATTGTATCCTTCTATGGAGAACTAAGATAACTGCGTGGACGACATACCTAGAGAATAATTAGTACTATGCAGGTATGCTCGTGTAGGTTTGTTTTTATGCAAGATTTTTTAAAAAAAGATCAGTTCGGTAACCTAACAGTAACGCTTTAATACGTTACCAGTAGCAAGAGACAGAGGTTGTGAACCCCTACTCTGATACCACTTGTTGGTCCCAGAAGCGAGTGTAAGCGTGTAGAGGGGGGTGAATACACGCTTAAGGGAAGTTTTTGCTTCTCTTAAAAACTTTTCAAAAAGGGTGAGTTTTGAGAGAAAAACGTTTCGCTTTAGAGGATAATGAATCTCTCAGAAGTGAATCGCTTTCAGAGAAAACGCTTGCGGAATTTGGTGAGCGATTATACTCGCTTTTAGAAAATCTTACTTTTAAGAAAGAGGTTCGTTTAGTTGCTTTATGTGAGTGTGTGTGCCTTATGCAATAATCAAAACTTGTAAATATAACAAATAAAGAACCGAAAATAAGTAAAGCAGTAAGGACACGAGATTTATAGTGGTTCGGAGGTCACCCTCCTACATCCACTTTTTGCCTTCACTCAGCAACTCGAACTTCCTTCACTCGGAAATCGAACACACCACACGAACAAACGTCCTGGTTTTATCCTTCCCAGTGAAGCGCTTCAAGTTCGACTTGAACCTGAAAACCTAGAGAGATTCTAAGTGGGTTCTCTAGAAACCTAATCGACAAACTTCCTATAAACAACCTTCCACTTGTGTATGCAAACACAAGCTTCACAATCAAACAAACAAACATAAACTTTCAACACACAAAAGAACTTTGGGTTAGGGGTTTGGTTTATGAGAGTTCTAACTTAATAGAGAATCCTTTTACAATGAAGATCACGTAAAAGGTATAAGGATTCTCCTCCTAGTAAAACTAGGGATGAAGGGATATATGGTTTGTGGACTCAGAAACTTAAAGAAAGTTTCTAAGGACTCAACTAAACTCTAAGGCTTAAGAACTTTAAAGAATGTTTGTATGAGAGCTTTGAAGTTCTTGCTTTGATCTTGTGCGCGAGAGAGTAGTTTCGTCTGTCTTCACGTTGAGTCAGCATCCCTATTTTTAGTGAGAGTGCATCCACTATCCATTAGAGAGATAGAGGGCGCGTATACTCCACTTCCCTTCAGTTGAACGGCCATGCAGCTTTTTGCAGGTGAACAGTATTTTCCGGCTTGTCTTCTTCTCAGAAGAGGAAAACCTTGGATTTTGCAAATTTCCGTCTTGGATTGCAGCGTAGACAGTAGTTGTGTACTGTTCCGGCAATTTCCGTTGATGTATAGCAATCTTCCACGCGTCTTCTGACTTCCTGCGCGGCATTTAAGAATTGCGTCTTAGCTGCAGAATTTCAAAATTTGAAATCCATAGGCTTTGAACATTTTGCTGCTTTGTATGGTGCTTCTTCGTGAGCGCTTCATCAATTGAAGATTCTGAAGAACTTTCGCTTTTGCTAATGTAGCTTTCTCGGATAATTGATATGCACCTTTGTTCTACTTCAAGTTGCTTTTTGGTTGTCGTCGCTTTCCACTTGTGAACAGTGGTTGCTTCTAGACAATTCACTTCTAGCAAACTTGAGAGTATTCGCTTTTGCTTATGATTTGCTTGACCTGAAAGAAGAAAAAGTATGCTTGGGCTTGCCTTGCACTTACACTTGCACTTTTGTAGCTCCCTAACATGTGAGTACTTCTAAGTGTGGAAGGCAATATTTGACTTCATCAAAAATAATAAGGGAAATAGGAAATAATCAGGGACGTATGAAAGGGTTTTGGAATCCAATCAAAACAAATATAGATTCTATTAAAAACAGAGAATTCGCTTCCCCCTTCATACAAATATCCCAACACAATTAATCTTTTATTAGGATGTATAATCATATACCTCATATATACACACACACACACACACACATATCTATCTATATATATATATATATATATAATATATATATATATATATTCTTGATGCTCTTGAATAACATCATTTTCAGAGATGTGACTCTCTTTTTCCATGATCTTAACCTGCCCTGATACTAGGAAAATCAGAGAAATAAAGAAAACTAAGCTCAAACTTAGTAAAGATGAAGCCTTTAATCTTGGTAATAAATTATCTAGATCATTAGGTTCTCTAATTGACCATGTCACAAAAAGGAAAAATGAAATCTTCTATTTTGTGAGCAGTCAAGAAATGCATGTTGACATTCGAGAAGCTAAAGGTAGAACTTTCTTACCTTTAATTACTAATGAAGACATTAGCAAGAATCTAAGGTTAATTCCGAGCAAAGTTAGAAGCAAGATCTCTAACTTACATCTAGGAGCAGTAAAAATTGCAATAAAAGCAGATTTTGCAGAAGGCCTAGATACACCAATGACCATGGGACTTTTTGATCAAAGAGTCAAAAACCCAGCAGAAGGATTACTAGGAGCAGCTCAAGCCAACCTGGTATGTTCTAGATACATCTTTAGTGTCTACCCAAAATTCGGGATAAGCCTAAAAGATGAAAATATAAACAAAGTGTTAAGTTTTGTCTATAATTTTGATAGATCAGATCTTTTGCATGATGGATCTAAAATGTTTAGCGTAACATATCTTGTTGCTTATGCCTTAACAAATAGTCATCATTTGATAAACTATAAACACTTAGATTATATATCTATGGATGATATATTCTCTAACCTAGGAAAAGTTGAACAAAGAAGATTTGTTAAACTAAAACCCCTAGAGAAGAACTGGACTTTAAAACTTGATAAACCAGAGTTTAGCAGAAAAACTTTAACTGATAGGCAGCTATTAGTTAGCACATCTATGAGAATAAATGAACTTAGTAAGAAATTACAGGTTTTAACTGATGAGTAACCTCACAGATTATCCTCATATTTATAAGAAGAATAAACTTCTTAAATTAAAACCATTGACTTCTAAAGGTTTTGATAATAAGGTTTACTTCTTTAGTAGTACTAAAGGTGGTGTACCTTCAGTTATAAATCATTGTAACAATTTGAATGAAATTGTTGGAAGATGTTTACTTTTACTTTACAGTCTTACTTCATTCTTTGGAATTAGTAAAGACCCGAGTGAAAAGTTTTCTAAAAACCCTTCAAATTGGAATACTGCCAAAACTCTTTTTAGAGGGGGGGAGGAGAACACAAAAATCAATAAAGATTTGCAAAAATCGATTGATAAATTAAGTAGTTAGACACGCAGTCTAAAATCTTAGAAGAAATTAAGAACGAGATTAAACCTACATCCTTAGGTGAAGAAACTCTTCTTAAAAAGCTAGAATCTCTAGAAGCTTATCTGAAAAAACTATTAGGAGAAGCCTAATATGTCTATTCCAGATCAGATTAAGGAGATATTCACGATTCTCAAGAGAGTCGAGGATACTTTAAATGAGCTTGAAAAAGATAAGAATTCTTATTCAAACTTAGAAGTTGTTGCAGCTAAAATTATCAAAGACATTACTGATAAAATTAGTGAGTGTCCTTGTAATCAAGAAATTATTGATGCTATCAATAATAAAGACCCTGAAAAAACAGTCATTAAAAAAGACAAGGAAACTTCAGGATCAAAGGATTGGATTCCTAAATACAAATTTCCCAACTTTGAAGTAGGAAATGAAGAATTAGGACAAGGTAAAAACCCTAATTCCATGACATGGTCTTTCAAGTGTTGAAGAGGCTTTTGCCCAAGTGATGAACCACTGTTGGAACATCACAAAAATTATGATGATGAAATTCTCAATCATAGTTTAAGAATTCTAAGTTTAGGACTAGAAATGGCACATCAAGAACTTAGACAAAACCCAGATTTAGCTAATAAATTTGGAGTTGAAAAAATCTTCATAATAGAAACTTCTGAAGAAAAATCTAGTGAAGCAGAAACGGTCTTTTCGGAACCAAGAGAAAATGTTCGAATGAACAATGCTCCAACTCCCAAAAGTCCAAATTTCTTCAAGGAAGAACCAGATGCTGAATCATCTCAGCAAGGTGCAGAAAGGAAGAAACGGAAAGCTACTCGAGAACCCATGTTTATGCCCACAAAGCCTAAAACGGTTCACGGTAACACTATAGATCCTTCCATCTTAGATATTGATTGTCTAAATGATAGGAAAAAGATTATCGACAAATGGGTTGGAGAAATGGGATTAATCATCCAAACTAACCCCGATGTTTATAATATTGCTGACAAAGTAAGATCTTTGTTAGAACATAAATCCACAGGAAATGCGGAAGAATTCATCAAAGGAACCTCTTGGGCAGCACGAGGTACAGGTGAAGAAGCGTTACAAGAGATAACCTGATGCGATCACAATACGCGGAAGCTGAGAATCGAACAACGTCAGACACGAAAGATTCAATCCAAATATAACTATGAAAAATCGAATGACAAGTTCCCTGAATTTCTACCCACAATTACACTGAATAGGCGTCGACAGAAACCTAAGCAATTGAATTCCGATTAAGCTCAAATTTTAACACGAGTTACAACTTAGGGTTATGAAGAACATATCCAAAATTCAGTGAAAACGCACGAGTATTTTTCGATTTGGCACGGTGGTGATTTTCAGGACGAGTTAGGGTTTCAAAAACGGATCTGAAATTAATCTAAGGGTTTACAGGGATCTGATGGTGGTAGGGACGATGAGTATGATGATGAAGGGATGAGAACGAAGGAATAAACAATGGATGAACGAAAAACTCAAAAATAAACAAGGATAAAAATTACCAGAAACGAACCCCGAATCTACAAGGATACGAAACGCGTTTGACAAGCAATCTTGTGGCTCGACTAACCCGGATACTACGAGATATCACGAACGAGTCGATTGAATTCAAGTTTGAAGTCGCCAACAATCAAACTCTACCAAGAACGAAAGTGAAAAATCGTGAACCAAAGCACGATGGAGACAAATCGATCAATAAGATTTCTGATTCAAAGATGTCTGTTTCAAAGTATGAACGAAAATTAACATAAATACTAATCTAATTCCTAAGCTAGGTAGGTTTTTCGAAATTAGCAAGACTTGGGCTTGATAATTTCGGACTCCTTAATTAAATATAACTGGGTCAATTAATCACCTAAACATGTTGTGATAATTGGACTAAACTAAATAAAAAATAAATACAAAGTTTTTAAGCCCAAATAAAATATAAGAAAATTTATTTTCTTGGACTTGTCTTCCTTTTCTTCAATGATGGACGCCCAAATCTTCATCTTCAACACTTGTTAAATTCACCAACTTGTATTGATGAAATTCGACTCCATCATTTGCCAATCTCTTCGAAATGTAGCATTGCAAATAACCTTGCAGCTTCTTGGCTCTCGACCTCGTCACTGCTCCTCCGAGCTGCAAGTCCCGATTGGTCTCTTCAATGCTAAATCCCGTCTCATCATAACCACTGCTCTTTACGTTGTTTTCTTAGGTTTAAACTACATCTCAGATAGACAAGGTGAGCTTGAGAAACAAAAAGAAACAGCTAAAAGTTTTCTTGCAAAAATACAGCTTTGTGATATTTGCGATTTTCAAAACTTTAACTATGCTTATGAGAAAAATTTCTATAAATTAAACCAATCTGATTGGGCAAAATATATAGAATTATATCTCAATAAGATTTCTATAATAGGAGAAGAAGCATTAATAGCTTTTAAAGCAACGGCTACACCGCCAATGCATATGAGTTTAGGTCTTGTTGCAAAAACTCTCTACTCTTTGTGAACTTTCTAGAAACCAGAAAAGTTTAAAGAGTTACAAAAAATGTTGTGATTCATTTAGTGAATCAAAAACTGAATTTGGTTGTAAACTAGAAAAACATTTTTATAAGAAGAAAAAATCTTTCAAAAAGAAATTTTCAAAATATAAATTCAAAAGAAAAAAGAAAAGATTTTCTACAGGAAAATACTTTAAGAAACCTGATAAAACAGGAAAACAAAAGTTTTGTCCGAAAGGAAAGAAAAACTGCAGATGTTGGATTTGCAGTGAAGAAGGCCATTACGCCAGTGAATGTCCGACAAAAATTTCCTAAAAAGGTAAAAATTCTCGAAATTGCAGAATTTCAAGGATATATCCCAGTAGAAGAAATCTATTCTTATACTGAAGAAATATTCATTCTCAAGAATGAACCTCCAGATTCAACAAGTGAATCAAATGGAAATACTTCCTCAGCAGATTCTGAGTGAAGAACTAGTGATGAATATCACTAATCCTAATTCAATTTATATTAAAGGAATCTTAAAATTCTCTGGATATAAACGAATTGAGTTACATTGCTATGTAGATACAGGTGCAAGTCTCTGTGTTGCTAGCAAATACGTCATACCTGAAGAACATTGGGTAAACGTAGAAAGACCTATACAGGTAAAAATTGCTAACGGAACAACCATTTCCATTAATAAGGTATGTAAAGACCTTAATATGATGATAGCCAATGAAGTATTTCATATACCAACCGTCTATCAATAGGAATCAGGTATTGATTTCGTAATAGGTAATAACTTTTGTCAGTTATATCAGCCTTTTACTCAGTATACTGATAGGATCTAAATCACTACACTAGATAACAGGAACATCAGTGTTAGTAAAATTAGAAAGCCTACCAAGTAGGAATAGCTGGATTTTTAGAATCAAAGAAAAAGAATTCTAAGAAATCAGTGCCTACTCCAGTGACCATTAGTTCCGAAAAAATCTCTTCACTTTTAGAGAAGGGGAGTTATGAAGTTGAGTTAAGAAAAGAACAAAAAAATTATCTTAGCCAAAAAAAAAAAGATTTCTAGAAATAGAAAAACTTCTGAAAACTGTTTGTTCAGAAAATCCTTTAGATCCCTCAAAAACAAAGAAGTGGATGAAGGCAAGCATACAACTAATTGATCCCAAATCAATTATAAATGCTAAACCAATGGTTTACTCTCTTAGTGATAGGGAATAATTTGCTAAGCAAATAAAAGAGTTACTATATCTTTGATTAACACGTATTTTATGTGCATGTTGAGTGTGTTTTGCGTGTGTTTAATTCTCGATTCATGTGCTTAAAGGTTAAAAATGCTAGGGTTTCTTAACTTGTAGCATATATTCTACTTTTCTCGTTTCTTTTCGGTTTTCGATCCATTTTTGTTAGAATTGGAAAGAGCATTCATGTGGCTAAGGATCGGAGGCTAGAAATGAGGAAGAATCGAGCTTACTTAGGGTGAAACCTAGGGTTAAGAATGTGGAATTTGAATTTTTATAAAGTTAGGTTTTCACTAGTTCAAGTTCGTTTATGTTTTCCTCGTTCTCTCGAATCTCTTTGTGTCTTTTTGCAGGTTTATGAAGAACTCATTTGGCAACTTTGACCATTCCATGTTGAAGAGGAGTTCTTTAGGAAGCCGTAGCAAAAAGCGAATCAAAAATCGGAGTTCGGACGAGAGAGAACGAGCGAAAACGAAAACATTGCGCAAGAGAGGACGGATGGGCGGCAAACCGGCGACCCAAACCGGCGGTCCAATGGGCCGCTGGTTCACCGCACCCAGGCCGCCGAACACCACAGAGAGACCGGCGGTTCAGAGTGGACCGCCGGTGCCCCTCCCAATGGACCGCCGGTTGCGCGAGAAAGCTCCCGGTTCGCACCGTTTCGTCCCGGTTCGACCCAAACACAATTTTCAATGTATTTAACCCCAAATTCTTGCCTTTTTGATGTAACTTTTACACACCTTAATATCCTAGAACCCTAGAAACATTTCCCTCTTTCCTTTTTAGTATTTTGAAGATTGTTGGAGTTACATTGGTTGGATTTGCAATTGAAGACCACTTTCTTCTTCCTCTTTAAATTCTCTATCTTTTAAGCATGATTTCAATTGTTTTCTATGGTTTAATTCCTTTAATTATGTCTAACTAAATTTCTTTTGGTTCCAATATATGAAGATATGATCTAGATCCTTGGGTTTTTAGGTTTTGTTGTTGGATTTACCTTCTAATTCATATGTCTTATGTTGGGACTTAATTTTATTGCATGATTGATTGGTCATCATTGAGTGTATACAAGGTGTTTGGTTAAATGCTTAGTAGGCTTTAATTCATAGCACTTAGCATCAAATCACAACATATTAGTAATTCTTGCTAATAGGAGTTTCTAGATATTAATTGAGCTATTTGGAGTTAATTTGTGCATCTTGAGTCCGAGTCGGAGATAGATGTCATAGGTTAATCCACTAATATTGGTTGCTTCGAGAGAAGAATTGATGTTTACTATATATAGAACTCTCATATGAATTAAATTAAAATGGTTAATCCTAACAAATCCTAAAACCTAGGCCTCTAGTGATTATCGGATTATATTTGGAACCAAGCTTTCTACTATTGTTGTTAATTCTTGTTATTAGTTGTTATCTAGTTTGTTACTTACTTTATATTTCTCATTAGCTAATCAAAAATACAAAAACATGACATTTGGTAGCTTGGGTAGTAGTTAGATAGCTAGATTACTAGTTGAAATTCTCACGGCATAGCATTCCTTGTGGTTTGACTTGATTACTCAATCAATTATTATTGTATCTCCCTCACCCTCAAAAGTGAGGGCAGATCAATTTTTGGCGCCGTTGCCGGGGAATGTTTAGTTGAGTTTCAATAGTCGATTTGGTTATTGAGTTACTAATTCAAGCATTGTTTCTTTTAATTTTTGTTTTGTAGGTTTATGCACACAAGGTCTAAGGGATTACTTATTCAACCTTTGATCTTGAACTTTGAAAGAAGGCATAGAAGGAATTTTATTGAAGAACAAAATATGGCTAACAATCAAGATGTTAAGGCTCTTAGGAAGGAATTGGAAGATATGCGAGCTTGGAGAGTTGAGCAAGAGAGAAGGGCACAAGAGGCTCAACAACCTCCATTAAATCAAATGTTTGAGTCTCCAACGGACCAATTTCAAGGAGGATCATGGGGACCTCGAGTCAACGCAAATAACTTTGAGATAAGGACCGGCCTTATCCAAATGGTACAATCGGAGCAATTCGGTGGAAGGCCAACCGAGGATCCTAATGCTCACTTGAGCACATTTTTGGAGATTTGTGACACGGTGAAGCACAATGGAGTGCCGGAGGATGCTATAAGGATGAAGCTCTTCAACTTTTCTCTAAGGGATCGTGCAAAGGAGTGGTTTAAAAACCTTGACAAGAGCGAGATCACTACATGGGAGATGTTGTGCAAAGCTTTCCTTGCCAAGTACTTCCCTCCTTCAAAGGCTCAAAAACTCATTTCGGAAATCTCTCACTTCTCACAACAAGTTGATGAGACATTATTCGAGGCTTGGGAAAGGTATAGGGACTTGCTACGCAAGTGCCCTCAACATGGGTTTAGCGAAGCTCAACAAATAGTGAACTTCTATAGTGGACTCTCTCCACACACACGGAGCATAGTGGATGCAACCTCCGGTGGTTGCCTTGTGAATCGAAATGCCAAGGAAGCTCTAAGGATCATAAAAGAGATGGCATTCAATAGTTATCAATGGCCCATGGAGAGAGGCCCTACAAAGAAGGTGAATTCTATACTTGAAGATGCAAGGATTGATGAGTTAGCTTCTCAATATACCCTTCTCAAGAAGGAATTTGAAGAAGAGAGGAGATCAAAGAGAGATGTTCAAGTGGTTCAATCTCAAGAAAGTGAAGAGTGCAACGGGAGTGAAGATGTGAATTTTGTGAACCAAAGGCTTTATGGAAACTTCAACAAACAAAATTTTCAAGGAACTCAAGGTGGTTTTCAAGGAAAGTATCAAGGAGGATTTCAAGGGAAGCCACAAGGAGGAAATTCTTATGGTCATCAAGGAGGCTATCAAGCCTACAATCCTAACAACCGGACTTATCCCAACCTTTCTTATGGGAATCCGAACAATGCTCAATTTCCACCACCCGGATTCTCCGTCTCTCAAGGGATGATAGAGGAACCTAAGAAGACATCTCCTTCCCTTGAGCAAATTGTGCAACAAATGGCAAATCAACAAAGTTCGTTCATAAATCAAACCGGGCAAAAGGTGAGTGCATTGGAGAATTCCCTCACTTCTTTAACAAAGCAAGTAAAGATGATGGAAGGTCAAATTAGTCAAATGGCTAATCAAGCTACCACTCAACATACTCTGGGCAAGTTTCCAAGTAATACGGAAGTGAACCCTAAAGGATGCAATGCTATCATGTTGAGAAGTGGAAAAGGGTATAAGAACCATGTTGCATCCGGAAGTGGGAAGGAAGAAGTTCTTGTTGAAGAAATTCCTTATGAAGAAGAAACCTCAAAATATGAAGAGAAATCATCAAAAGAGGTTCAAGCTTCATGTGCAAAGGATGAAGGTTCAAAGAAAGTCACTCTTCAAGAAAGATTTCAAGAGGATGATTTGGTAGAGGCACCTATTCCTACCAAAGATGTGATCACTAGAGCTCCTTTCCCTCATCATTTGGCCCAAGGCAAAGGTGGATGAGAAGATGAAGAGATTTTTAGAGATTTTCAACAAGGTACATCTCAACATCCCTGTATTTGATGCATTGAGAGATATGCCTAGTTATGCTAAGTTTTTGAAAGAGGCCGTTGCCAACAAAAGGAAGTTTGGTCAATTTGAGACTATAAACTTGTCGGAGGAATGTAGTGCAATCTTGCAAAAGAAGGACATGCCTTCAAAGCAAAAGGATCCCGGAAGTTTCACAATAGCTTGTTTGATGGTGGTTCAAAATTTGGAAATGTTTTGTGTGATTTGGGAGCTAGTATAAATCTAATGCCTCTATCCATTTTTAAGAGATTGGAAATAGGTAACATCAAACCTATAGCCATAGCTCTCCAAATGGCGGATAGATCTATCACTTATGCAAATGGAGTAGTAGAGGATGTCCTTGTGAAAGTTGAAGATTTCATATTCCCGGTCGACTTTGTGGTTCTAGATATGCCGGAGGACAAAAACATGTCTCTCATCCTTGGTCGACCATTTCTTGCAACGGGACGGGCTCTTATTAATGTACAAGAGGGAAATCTCACTTTTAGAGTTAATGATGAATCCCTCACCCTTTCCATATTCGATGCTATGAAGAAGGTCGATGATTCTCAAGTTGAAGAATGCAAGATGATCATTACCTTGCCTATATCTATGGCTAAGGATCCGATGGAACATGTCATCTCCAATTCTATCTATACCTATTCTGACTTGGAGGATGCTTGTGATGATCTCCTTGAATCACTTGCACGGGTGGATGCCAACCAAGGCTCTCCAAAAGATGAAGTGAAGTACCTTGATATCAATAAACCGGGGGAAGTTGGAAGTTCATCTCAAGAGAAATCATCTCCAAATACTCCTCATTCAAGCCATGAGTTGAAACCTCTTCCGGATCACTTAAGGTATGTTTTCCTTGGTGATAAAGACTCATTTCCGGTTATCATATCAAAACATCTTTCTACATCCGAAGATGATAAATTGTTGAGGGTGCTTAGAAGGTATAAGAATGTGATTGGTTGGACCATTGATGATATTAAGGGGATTTGTCCATCGGTGTGTATGCATAGAATATTGATGGAAGATGGTTTTCGTCCTAAGGTTCAACCTCAAAGGAGATTGAACCCCGTGTTGCAAGAAGTTGTTCAGAAAGAGGTCTTGAAGTCGTTAGATGCGGGGATGATATATGCAATCTCCGACAGTGAATGGGTTAGTCCAACACAAGTTGTCCCAAAGAAGGGTGGAATGACCGTGATCACCAATGAGAAGAATGAGATGATTGCTACAAGATTGGCCACTGGATGGCGTGTTTGCATCGACTATAGGGCGTTGAATGCGGCCACAAGGAAGGATCATTTTCCTCTTCCTTTTATCGACCAAATGTTGGATAAATTGGCCGGGTACGAGTATTATTACTTCCTTGATGGGTATTCGGGGTACAATCAAATCATGATAGCCCCCGAAGACCAACACAAGACGGCGTTTACTTGTACTTATGGAGTGTTTGCATTTCGGAGGATGCCTTTTGGTTTGTGCAACGCCCCGGCTACATTTCAAAGGTGCATGATGTCGATTTTTGATGGTCTTATTGATGACTTTTCAGTGTTTGGCTTGAGTTTTGATGCATGCTTAGACAACCTCTCTATTGTGTTGCAAAGATGTGAAGAGAAGTCTTTAGTACTCAATTGGGAAAAGTGTCACTTCATGGTCAAGGATGGAATTGTGCTTGGTTATAAGATCTCCTATGATGGATTGGAAGTGGATAGAGCTAAGATCATTGCCATTGAGAAGTTACCTCCACCAACCAATGTGAAATCCATTCGGAGTTTTTTTGGTCATGCCGGGTTTTATCGAAGATTCATAATGGATTTCTCGAAGATCACAAAACCTCTATGTTCTCTTTTGGAGAAGGATGTTAAGTTTGAGTTTGATGACAAGTGTTTGAAAGCATTTGAGACTCTAAAGAAGGCTTTGATATCAACTCCCGTCTTGATTACCCCATGTTGGAGTGACCCTTTTCATATTAATATGTGATGCTAGTGATTAGGCGTTGGGAGTTGTGTTAGGCCAAATCCGGGACAAGGTATTTCGAGTTATTCATTATGCTAGTAAGACCTTGGATCCGGCCCAAAGAAACTACACAACCACGGAACGGGAATTCTTGCCTATTGTCTTTGCATTTGATAAGTTTCGAGCTTATCTTGTTGGAAACAAAACCGTTGTATATTCGGATCACACGGCTATTCGTCAACTCATGGCCAAGAAGGATGCTAAACCTCGCCTTATTCATTGGATTCTTCTTCTACAAGAGTTCGATGTTGAGATTCGTGATCGAAAAGGTTGTGAGAATGTCATAGCGGATCATCTATCTCGCCTTGAAGATCCAATTGAAGGTGATAATGGCAAGTTGGAAATTGGTGAGTGTTTTCCCGATGAAAAGCTCTTTTGTTTAACTATCTTTGCTTTGAAGATTCATAAATGTTGGTTTGCGGATTATGCAAATTACTTGGTTCTTCATGAGTTACCTCCAAATCTCACTACGGATTACGCTAAGAAGAAGTTTCTCCGTGAAGTGAATTTCTATTATTGGAGTGATCCTCATTTGTGGAGAAGATGTGCCGATGGTGTGATTCGGAGATGCGTTATGGAGATTGATTGGCAAAAGATCATCAAGGAGTGCCATAATGGACCAAGTGGTCGACATTTCGGAGCAAATAGAACGGCCATGAAGATTTATCAAAGTGGCTTTTATTGGCCTTCGATATTTCGGGATTGTCAAGCCTTTGTCAAAATGTGTGATTGATGCCAAAGGATAGGAAACATCTCTAAGAGAGATGAGATGCCCCAAAATGTTATGATTGAGGTAGAGTTGTTTGATGTGTGGGGGATTGACTTTATGGGCCCTTTTCTAACTTCGTGTGGATTTTCCTATATTCTCCTTGCCATCGAGTATGTGTCGAGATGGGTCGAGGCCATTCCAACCTCGACAAATGATGCAAAAGTGGTGATCAAGTTTCTCAAGAAGAACATCTTGACTTGGTTTGGCACTCCGAGAGCATTGCTTAGCGATGGGGGGTCCTATTTTAACAACAAATGGCTAGGAAATGTGCTTGCCAAGTATGGAGTGAAGCACAAGATCACTTCACCCTATCATCCTCAAGCCAATGGTCAAACCAAGCTCGCAAATCGGGAAATAAAGCAAATCTTGGAGAAAATGGTGACCACTAGGAAGGATTGGGCCAACAAACTCGATGATGCATTGTGGGCTTATAGGACGGCGTACAAGACTCCCATTGGTATGTCACCTTTTCAACTTGTATTTGGGAAGTCTTGTCATTTACCTTTGGAAATCGAGCATCAAGCATATTGGGCTACTCGAGCCATCAACTTTGATTTCAAAGGAGCCGGATATAGTCGCATTGATCATCTTGTTGAGTTGGAGGAATGGAGAAATGAGGCTTATGAGAATTCTAGAATTTATAAGGAAAGAGCAAAGAAATCCCATGATATGGGCATTCGAAGGAAGGAACTTGGTCCGGGAGATGAGGTGTTGCTCTTTAATTCTAGACTTCGTCTTTTTCCGGGAAAACTCAAGTCTCAATGGACCGGGCCTTATGTGATATACAAAGCTAACAAAAATGGCACCTTTGAGCTCTTGAAGGAAGATGGTTCCAAATTTCTTGCCAATGGTCATCGTCTCAAGCCTTACTTCAAGCCGGAAAGGACTCGTGAGGAGTCGGTTTTCTACCTCAACGACCCTTGATTTTGGAGGTAATGTCGAGCTAACGACATTAAACAAAGCGCTAGTTGAGAGGCACCTCAACACGTATCCTTTCCTTTTCGTTTTCTTTAGTTTTTATTTCATTTTCGATTTTTGAGTAGTTTGTTTCATTTTTTGTTTCATTTCGAAAAAAACCCATAAAAAAATAGAAAAATTAAAAATTAAAAAAATTAGAAAAGTATAAAAATATGTTTAGGGGGTCTCAATTGAGGGTCGGGAATCAGCCCCTCCGGTTAGAAGGGCCGAAAAACGGCCCGAAAGAAGTGTGGCTCGGGAGCAACCGGCGGCCCACACCAGCGGTCCAATGGGTCGCCGGTTTTGGAGCTGTGGGTCGCCGGAGTCTCTGTCTTGTTCAGCGGTCCATACCGGCGGTCCAATGGGTCGCCGGTCATGGCACCTGGACCGCCGGTCCCCCTTCTTTCCCCCCTATACCTATTTTTATTTCATGTGCAAGATAATACACCTCAAACCCACTTTCTCACTCTAAAATTCACATCATTTCTCTCCCAATCTTCATTTTTCTTGCTTCAAATACTCTCAAATCACTTGGAATCAAGTTAAATCCTTCCATAGGTCCACTACCCATCCCAAAACTTGCATTTTGAACCAAGAAAATCACATTTTCAACCACTTTTTCTCAAAAAACGAAAATTCAATTTTTATTTTGTAAGTGGTGAATTTCTTCAAGTTTCTTCAAGATAATAAGGTAATGAATTTTATATCCTTGTTTTTATGAGTTCCTACTTGGTTTCTATGAATTGATATGCGTGTATTGCTTGGTAAATTCATGAATGAAGTGGAAGTCCTTGCTAGGGTTTTTCTTGAAATCTTGGAGAATTCTTGAATGAAAAATGTTGCATTTGGTATGAGTTGGAATCATTGCTTATTATATTTAGGAAGCATGATAGAGATAATCTTGGGCATGAATTCTTATACAAATTTTGTCTCTTTATGCATTGGAGAAAATTTGGTATGAATTTGGATATTCTTGAATTCATTGTGGGATTAACGAATGGATGCATATATATGATAGATTCTTGGATAGAAAATTCATTCCTTGAGTGTTCATTGTTTGAAGAGGTGATGATTTCATAAATTCTTGAGTTTGAAATATGAGAATTCATTGTTTAAGTCTCTTGAGTTGAATTTCAATATGCATTTGAATTCATTTCTTCATTTGGAAATGAATGAATGAATTGAGATGAATCTTCTTTGGACTTATGGGGCTTGCATGATGAAATGTTTGATTTATTTTGAAGTTTCACTTCTTGAATGTATAAAAGCCAAAGTGGGGGGTAATGGATAGATGATGGGTGATTGTTGTTTGATGGTTCATATCTTAAATGTTTGAATCTCACTTGGATTTTCTCATTTCTTTAGGAATCAATGAGCTAAAGGAAAAGAAAAGGCTCCTAAGGCCTTGGTTACCTATTCACATAAGAGAAAGAAAGATGGCTCCTCCTCATCTCGACCATCGTCTACTACATCAAGCAACAATCCAAAGATCCCAGAATCTTATGATTTACACTTGAGCAACAATGAGGAAAGGGCCGCTTTCGCAAGTCTTGTTACCAAGAAAATTGAGGTCACAAGATTCCCTTCCAAGGAAGTTTTGGAATCCCTCGGTCTCTATGATAATGTGAAGGAGCTTTTCGATAACATTGGTTGGGGAAGCCTTATAGATGGTGAGAATCAAGATCGGAGGACTTACGAAAAAGTTGTTTTAGAGATGTTAAGCACATTTGATGGAGAGTATATGCGCATCAACAAATCAATTAAATTTCAACTCTTTGGAGAGAAGCACACGATGAGCTACCTACACATTGATAATGCCTTCAACTTCCCTCATGGTGGTGATCGCATAGTGGATAGAGATTTCAATGTACAAGTCATTTGGCGTACCCTTGTTCCAAATGCGGTGGAAGGATTTAAGGCGGGATTCTCAAAGTCAAATGAGGTTAGGAATCCGGTCTTCAGAATGGTATTGAAGATTATAGCACACACCGTCATGGCAAGGAGTGAGAACACATCGGTGAGAAATGATGATTTGTTTATCTTACATGCTATGCTTACCAAGAAAAGCATAAGTTTTTGTGATTTCTTTCTCAACCAAGTGAAGAAGCATGCTAAAGGTGAAGTTGGAAAATGCAATATTGGAGGCATGTTCACTCCAATCGCAAGGAAGATTCGACCTAATCTCAATGGCTACACTCCTATGAGAGGCAATTTTCTCCTCGACTTTGTCAAGCTTCGATGCTTAAGATTCCTTCACTCAAGCTCCCCGCCTTACTACTTCCGCATTTCCAAGGATGAAAATTATCCTCTACCAAATGCTATGAGCATTTTGGTCACGGATTTTCATAAGAGGATGAATTGGTATATGGATACCCATGCGCACACCCGGATTATGAGAGAAAGGATCTTCAACCAAGGTGAAGGAAGTGAATATTCACTTAATGGAAGAAGTGTTGAAAGAGACCGAGGGGATGATGAAGATGAAAAAATGGAGGAGGAGAATTTTGACAATGAGCAAGGTTCAAGTGAACCATTATATGATGAAAAATTTGATTCTCTTGAGGATCGAATGTCCAACATGGAAGGTGGATTCAAGAACTTAGAGGCCCAAGTCACGGTGATGAGGCAAGAGGTGACCTCCATGCGGCTTACTCAACTAGAAGAAGCATAAAGGAGCGAGAGAATAGAAGCACTCCTTGAGAGCTTTCGGGAATATCACATTGGCCAAGGCGGCACATGGCCAAGGCCGCCCCCGCAATAGCTTGGAGAAGTTGTAAGTGTAATTTAAATTCATTATATATCTTTCCCTCCAAACTAATTTTAGAATTTATTTTCTAAAATAAGTTTGGGGGAGGGGGTAGGATAATGAATTTAAATTACTTATATCTTATGCTTGTCAATTCTTTTAATTATGCTTGTCTTTTGCTCCTTTGTTTTTACTTCTTTGCTTCTTGTGTTGGGTGTTGTCTCTCTTGATTGGCTTGAAAGTGTGATTTGATATCACTCTTGTGGTTTGATTATGTCTACTTGATTGAGATATGTTTGCTTGGATTGTGGAGGAAAATGTTTGGTTGTTGATTGTGGGAGATGAATTTGTTTGGTGATAAGTTTGAGTGGTGGGATATTTTGAAGGATCTTGTGTTATTCGATGAATTTGTTTGATGGTTTTTGAATTTGTTTGAAAGTTTGTGTTTTATTTTGTGCATTTAGGGATGAATTAGGGTTAAATGAATATTTTTCATGAGTTTGTGGTTTTGAATGCGAAATTTTTAAGTGAATGAATGTTTGCATGCTTGAGTGTGAAATGATTGTGTTGATTTGCTCTAGTGTTTTCAAGTGAGATGCCGATGATTGATGAAAATGATGAAATATTTTGAAATTTTTCGAGTCAAAGTCAAGCATGATTAGATTACTTCACTTGAATGGCATGAAGGATTGATCTTAGGCACTTAGGCTCTAGACAAAAAGCTTGAGAGGATTTTGAGCCTTAAACTATGCATTTTACATAGTTAATATCATTTCTTGAGAGCTTGATCTTGCATTACATTTTCTTTACTAGAACTTGCCTTGATACTCTTGTTATAAATGTTACATGTGTGCATGATTAGGAGATGATTTTAGGCCATCATTGGATAGCCCAATTTTCCTAAACACTAACCTATCTTTCATTACCATTGTCGTCCCATTTTGAGCCTTGAATAGAGCCTTTTCTTCTTGAACCGGATGATAGGGGGTGAAGGATGGTTAAGGGAACCTTGGTGAAATTTAAAAATTCATGAGAAATGTTGGATGATGGTGAAAGGTCTTGAGATTAGTTTTGAGTTGAAATAACACTCCTATAAGCTCAACGTTGGAAAATAAACAAATAAGAACAAAGTTCTCTTTGAAAAAGAAAAAAAAAAAAACGTAAGAACAAAGTTCTTACTAGAAAAAGAGAAGAATAAGAGCATAAAGGGGTGTTTCTTTAGATATTTGGTAGAAGCTTGGAATTCATTAGCTAAAAAGGGATTGGATAAGGTGGAAGATGAAGAAATTCATACTTTAGAAAGGTGAAAAAAGGGGGCAAGGGTGCTTGGATGAAAATTGAAGTCACTTAGCCTAAAATTCCCTACCTTAACCAATGTCCCTACATTACAAGCTTAACAAAGACCTTTTTTATCCTAATTTGTGCATGCATTGTAATATTAAAAACTTGAGTTGATAGGCAAGCTTATGGTCAAAGTTATGTATTGCATGATTTCGATGAGTGCTTACCTTTTCCATATATTGAGTGATCGAGTGATACACACATTTTTTGTGAGGTCTAGAGTCGAATGTGTTTAGGTGATTGAGTTCTATGCTATGAGAGTGAGTAATTTCATGAGTGTTTGGCTTGACTTGATGATTTCCTTGAGTTTAAATGGTTTTGAAGTGAAATGAGGCATCGATGAACTTGAAATGCACATCACATACGTGTTAAGTATTTTGATTGTTCGTTTCATTGTTCATGACGAACAATGGCTTAAGTTTGGGGGAGTGATTAACACGTATTTTATGTGCATGTTGAGTGTGTTTTGCGTGTGTTTAAGTCTCGATTCATGTGCTTAAAGGTTAGAAATGCTAGGGTTTCTTAACTTGTAGTATATATTCTACTTTTCTCATTTCTTTTCGGTTTTCGATCTATTTTTGTTAGAATTGGAAAGAGCATTCATGTGGCTAAGGATCGGAGGCTAGAAACGAGGAAGAATCGAGCTTACTTAGGGTGAAACCTAGGGTTAAGAATGTGGAATTTGAATTTATAAAGTTAGGTTTTCACTAGTTCAAGTTCGTTTATATTTTCCTCGTTCTCTCGAGTCTCTTTGTGTCTTTTTGCAGGTTTATGAAGAACTCATTTGGCAACTTTGATCATTCCATGTTGAAGAGGAGTTCTTTAGGAAGCCGTAGCAAAAAGCGGATCAAAAATCGGAGTTCGGACGAGAGAGAACGAGCGAAAACGAAAACATTGCGCAAGAGAGAACGGATGGGCGGCAAACCGGCGACCCAAACCGGCGGTCCAATGGGCCGCCGGTTCACCGCACCCAGGCCGCCGAACACCACAGAGAGACCGGCAGTTCAGAGTAGACCGCCGGTGCCCCTCCTAATGGACCGCCGGTTGCGCGAGAAAGCTCCCGGTTCGCACCGTTTCATCCCGATTCGACCCAAACACGATTTTCAATGTATTTAACCCCAAATTCATCCCTTTTTGATGTAACTTTTACACACCTTAATATCTTAGAACCCTAGAAACATTTCCCTCTTTCCTTTTTAGTATTTTAAATATTGTTGGAGTTACATTGGTTGGATTTGCAATTGAAGACCATTTTTTTCTTCCTCTTTAAATTCTCTATCTTTTAAGCATGATTTCAATTGTTTTCTATGGTTTAATTCCTTTAATTATGTCTAGCTAAATTTCTTTTGGCTCCAATATATGAAGATATGATCTAGATCCTTGGGTTTTTAGGTTTTGTTGTTGGATTTACCTTCTAATTTATATGTCTTGTGTTGGGACTTAATTTTATTGCATGATTGATTGGCCATCATTGAGTGCATACAAAGTGTTTGGTTAAATGCTTAGTAGGCTTTAATTCATAGCACTTAGCATCAAATCACAACATATTAGTAATTCTTAAAAATCGAGATAGCCTAGCTATACGATTAAATGGTCTTATGGCCAAACAAAGTTTTTTAGAAAAATGTATTTCTAAAAATAATCTCAGTTAATGGAGGTAATGACCCCATTTAAGATAATTCCGCGAGGAGAAGATATGAAAACTAATTATTACGTGAAATCTGCAACCCATCATAAAATGTTGCATTTTATGCATAAAATAATACATTTTTTTGCATAAAATGTTGCATAATAAAATATATTATTTTATTTTATATTATTTTTATGCATATAATGCATCATCATGAGAATGCAACAAAACTGCAACCCATCATAAAATGTTGCATTTTATGTACAAAAGTGTTGCATTTTCATGATAATGCATTATATGCATAAAAATAATATAAAATAATATATTTTATCATGCAACATTTTATGCACAAAATGCATTATTTTATGCATAAAATGCATAGGTTGTAGTTTTACGTAATAATTAGTTTTCATATGATCTACTACCTATATACTACCTTTATCTCATTTATTTAGACCCTTTTGCTTTTTGACTTTTTCGGGTATGTTTTTCCACCAAAACCTAGTACAGGTTTTAAAACATAATTTTGAAATATTCTTTCTTTTACGGGATAAGAAAAAATACTTCAAAATTATATTTTAAAATTTATATTAGATTTCGGTAGAAAAACGTACCCAAAAAAATCAAAAAACAAAAAGGTTTAAATAAATGGGATGGACGTAGTACATATTGTTGACAATAACTTTCTATGTGTCTTTCTAATATAGTATAAAAAATGGACAATATTAATTATCTTCTGGAAAAGGTAATAATACTAATTCGTTAGTTGAATATTGTTTATTGTTAAGTGTGAGATGAGTACGATAGTCCACGTTAGTAATAATAAAGCTGTTAGTTTGAATATGAAGACCAAATCATATACCTGAGCCTGAGGCCAGAATTCGAATCTAAGGAGCTGAAAAGCATACAACATACAACATATATGCATGATAACGTCACATTATTAATAGACACAAATCAACATATATATTGGCGGTGCACATGGAAGCACATGAATAAAAGCATCGAAACAAATACACACCCTATCTACCTTATCTCTTCTCTGATAATTAAGGCTTTCTTGATCATCAAGCACCAAACCAAATTTTACCCAAAACTGGTCACTTTTTATTCTACTGTAATAATTTACTGTTTTTTTACCACGACTTAATCATTTCCTTCCATTTAGATAACTTTGGCCCCTGGATTTCGCTATACATGCATGCATAATTCGACCACTGCCAATTATAGTAAATTGAACTACACGATTTTGAAAGGAAATACTCCACTAATGAATGAATAAAAGTAGGCATAGCAGATGGATCACCATGTGACATGTCATGTGTGTAACGTGATTGCTACATGTGATGCCATCAATATCACATAAATATTTAATTTTCCATAATAATTGTTCTTTGATCAATCAAGTTCCTAAATGAAATACAAATAAATTGCTGGATTTATTATAAGCTTAAGGAAACCCTTTTATATGAACATTATTCATATATACATCTTGATGACAATTGATTAATAATTGTTCGATCTTATTTTCGCAAGGTTGTTTAATGCACAACAAACCGAGAATTAATGAACATAAAGGGAACACAAAAGATTTACGTGGTTCGATCTATTGTGATAGATCTACGTCCACGAAGCGAAAGTATGTATGGATTTTATTGAGAGTATGCGTATAGCTTGTACAAAAATTCTCCTCCCCTTTCCCTCTCTTCTAGACCCCTATTTATAGGTATTTACATGTGGAATTCGATTAGGATTACAAGTCTCTTCCTATTAGGACTCTTTGTCTTGATCTCCTCCTTTATTGGATAAACACCGAGCTTCTATATCTCTTAGAGCTTGAATTGTAGTCAATGTAGGAGTTGCCTTGGTGTAGAAGTCTCTTTGAAGTAGGATGAAGCTGACTGGGCCGAGCTTAAGTGGATCGGGGCCGAGCTGCATAGGGAATAGGGGCTTTAGTTGGGCCGAGCTGCGTTGGCCGAGCTTAACTGTCGAGGCCCAATTATATTGGGTTCGATGTCTGGGCCTAGTAGCTAGGCCATGTCCTATCACATCCCCCCCCCCAAAAGATGTAGAAGTGAGGGTGTGATGCAGAGTAGATAGGTTGAAGTAGGAGTTGTGAAAGTGCATTGCCTCGTTGAAATTAGAAATTCGACGAAGGCGAAATGCATACCGCCCCGTCAGAACAATGTGAAGCGTAATTTCGTATTACTCCTTCAAAAATTACCAGTTCGACGAGGCCGAACTGTATGTAGCCTCGTTAAGACGAGGACGATCTCAAGTTGAAGAGCGAAGCCGAGCACGGAGCAACGGTTGGAGTCCCGAGTTAGTGGGACACGTGTCGCGCTGTTATGGTGGGAGTTGAATGGGGCGGAAGTTTTTGAATAAAACTTCCACTGTACGCCTTCTTCCCCATTTCGCCCTAATTTGCATTCTGAAAAAGAGTCGTCGTCTCCTATCTGCCGTTGCTAGATTTGCCGCACGTTTGTGCCATCAAATCACTGTTAGGAGTCATTCCGCCGATAATTTTCACAAGTAAGTTATGGATCCTTCTTCCTCTCCTTTTTCCAGCGGTAGAGGTAACGACGACGAAGCCGTTGGTGGGTCATCGTCGCACCCAATGCAATCTTTTCCTTCTACTGTAAAAATAAACACTTTTACTGTAGAAGCTTTGTCACCTAGGGTAGTTGAGTGTTGTCGCTTTGCGCCGGTGACTAAGGGAAAAGTCCAAGATTATATGTCGTCTCTTAGCGCCGAAAATATTATAAATATTTGTAGAAATTATCAATTTCCGTCCTCCGTTTTACTAGTTGCCCCCGGTCCGGGAGATAGAGCTTGTTCTCCCCCGGACGGTTTCTTTACCGTATATGAAGACAGTTTGAAGCACGGTCTTCGGTTTCCTCTGTTTCCTATTTTCGGGGCTTTACTCCGTAGACTGGGTATTGCAATGGGTCAAATTGCACCGAACTCATTCAAACAGCTCGTAGGATTAGCTGTAGAAGCTTCTAGAATGGGTATACCAGTTTCAGTAGACCTGATATTGAGTTTGTTCTTTTTTAAGTTGGGCGAGACGAGGTGGTTCTATCTGACACCGGTTCGTAAGGATTCGTTTCGTTTAGTAACGAAATCGAAACTTATAAACTGGCAGAATAAGTTCTTTTTTTGTCGTTCTGCCGAGGTCCCCCACCTCATGTGGCGAGAGAAAGGTAGTAAGCCAGAGAGTCAGAATCCCAACGTAGACCTGGCTGATGCCGTGGCTAGGTTAGATCAGCTAGGTACACTATTACGAGATTACACCGAAGCCAAGCTGGTGTCGGCCGGGCTGAGCCCTTTTAACAAGAATACCTCGTATCCCGAGGAGGGTGAGGTTTTCGTCCGTCTCTTTTTACAGCTTGCAAGATATATGTTCTATGACGCGTAATGTCTTTTGTACTCTGGTTATAGTGGGGAAACTTGTGAAAGAGAGGAAGAGGCTGAGATCCGAGGATGCCGCGTTTTCAGAAAAAGTGGGTTCCGAGGCATCCTCGGAACGAACTGCAAGTGAACGAACTGCCAACGTACCGGAGTTGTCCCCACTGAGGTCGCCTTCTCCGGACTCATTAGTTCGTCGGACGAAAGTGCCAAAACTGAGCAAAAAAGTTTCGGCAAAGGACGTCCAGACTCTTACTATGGGCCAGCCCTCAGTTAGTATGGCTTGCCCGGTGGTGGAGCTGGAAAAGCAGCGCCGGGTCTATCCTGAGGTAAGAAGTTCATTCTTTTATGCTTGGATGTACATTATCTCGGGGCTGATCTCCTTAGGAATTGACAGGATGCTGATCTGGTCTCAGCGACTTTCCAAAATTGGGTGGACGGGTTGGTGAAAAGTGCGTCTACCCTTACCAACTTCATAAACGATGGGGTCTCGAAGTTCAACGAGACAAACCAAATTTGTCGTCGACTGGAAGAAGAGAAGGCAAGTTTAACTGGAGAGCTTGCTGCTGTCAGGCTGGAGGCCCAGGAGGCCAAAAGGAAGGAAGATGAAGCTGCTGCCGATGCTGATGTGGCTCGGAAGGAGGTAGCCTCGCTGAAGGCTAAATTGGCTGCGGCCGAGGCTGAGGCTGTGGCTCGTCAAGGGGCACTTCTTCGAGCGTATACTGAAAGGCTCTTCCTGTCCGAGTTCTTCTCGGGTCTCTGCGGTGACGTGGCCGAGGTGCTGACCACTCAAAGTGTCTCTGATGTTGTTGAGGCCATCGCCGCTGACATCCCGGACCTAGATAAGGCGAAGTACGGGCACAAGGAGGTGTCCGTGGAGGATCTCAACAGAGCCTTTGCAGAGATTGTACTGAAGAAGCTGAAAGAGATTCCTCTGCTTGAGAGCTTGGCAGCCTCTACCAACCTGCTTACTGCCGAACTGATTCGGGACAGCTCGGTGGATCGTGATCCGGAAATGGATGCAATTATTGCCGAGCTAAATGTGGCTCTGAAAAGAACCGAGGCCGAGAGCACAGCTGGTGGCGATTCTGGTAGAGAGGCTGAAGTGTTAGGAGATGTACCTCGAAACGAGGAGGAGGTCAGTTGATCGCCTCCTCGTTTATTTTTTTTGTTATAGTATGTACTTCGTCATCAATAGGATGGCGCGTTTTGCCGAAGTAATGAAATTTTTGATTTCTTATTAGAAATTTGTTTCCATTTTTGTAGTCTTCTCCGACCTGTGGCAACTTATCGTCTTGTCTGGAAAAAATATCTCGACTTCAACATCAACTTGATGCAGCGAAGGTTGAGGTTTTGCACTGGAAAAGCAAGATAGGCCATATCGAGAACGAGGCCGAAGTGAAACGGCAGGCTGCTCAAATTCAATCGGATGGATTACAAGCTCAACTGATCGAACTTAATGAGAAGCACAGCAGGCTAAGGGTAAAAGTCAAGCGTATCGGAGAAGAGCTTCAGGAATACGAAACCATGATCCGCCGTAGCGGGAAGCCGACCATTACTGAGGTCTTGGTTGAAGTTGACCAAAAAAGAGAGTGGCTTCCACGTTTCAGGCACGATCATGGCGAGGACTCTTGGGAGTATCGGGGATTAGTTGACGAGCTAGTCAAAGCCATCAATTCGTATCTAAAAGCTCGTCGGCATAAACTGCTGCAATATTTAACTCCTGATACGAGCTCTTCAAGTTCGGGCAATTCGAGAACACTAGATGCAGCTTCTAGGGCTTTTTTGGAGGGTCCATGCAAGCAAACTCGAGTCCCCGCTCGAAATCCAGGTGTCAGAGTATCAGTAGGGCGAAGTCGAGCTCGAGGTTCTGTGTCGGGTAACCCAAATCGGAACCCTGCAGCTCGAGGCCGAGGTCGTGGCTTCTCTGCGCTTAGAGGCCGAGGTATTGCTCCTATTGATTATATTATGGGTTTGCCTTCACCTCCGCCTAGGCGGAATTTTGCCAATAGATGGTTCAATTGTAGCAAACCTTCGAGCTCAGCAGCACCTCCTTGATATAATCGTCCTTGTAACTGTAATCATTCCTTATATGGAGTAATGAAATTGTGTTTTATATCATTGCCCCTTTTATTAAATAATAAAGTTTGGGCTTTTATACGGCTTACTTCATGGGAAGATGAAGTTTTACCTTATATGAGCCACATCATCCTTAGACGTAATTCGGTCCTTTATGATGAGGTGTTGGCCTTTATTCAATTACCTCGAAACGAGGAGGAGGTCTCGGCTTTGTTCGGCTCACCTCGTCAGATGACGAGGTTTCGGCCTTCGTTCGGCTCACCTCGTCAGATGACGAGGTTTCGGCCTTCGTTCGGCTCACCTTGTCAGATGATGAGGTTTCGGCTCAGATGACGAGGTTTCGGCCTTCGTTCGGCTCACCTCGTCAGATGACGAGGTTTCGGCCTTTGATAAACCCGTTCACGTCAAAAGACAAGGTAAGGGTTTTATAGTTCCTTGTTTGTCGAATTTATCAATAGAGGTGGTCCCCTTACGCGCGTTTATTTTTATCCGTGAAGGATATTGACTTACCCTCGTCAGGGTTTTAAGAACAAAGGCGAGATACTTTACATTAGTGGAAAGGAGACATGCAGAATGAAATATGCAAGACCGAAGTTTAAAGAAAAAATGAACTTTATTGATAATAATAAAAAATAAAAAATAATAAAAAAAAACAAAATTAAAGATAGAATAACAGGACGACCTGACTCAGGACCTATATGAACTAATCAACTCCAAATTTAATCCTTTCCACCTATGCAAAATACCTCTTTAAATGAGAAATATGCCATATTCGGGGTATTGGCTCACCGGATAACTGGGCGAGCTTGTATGACCCTTTGCCGAGGACTTCTTCAACTCGATAAGGTCCTTCCCATGTGGCTTCCAATTTGCCAAGCCTTTCTGCCTTACTGACCTCGTTATTTCGAAGTACGAGGTCGCCTACTTGGAATTGCTGATAATTCACTCTTCGGTTATAATACCGAGCTACTTGTTGCTTGTACTTTGCTTCCCTAATGTAGGCTAGGTCTCACTTCTCTTCCAGCAGGTCTAGTCCAATCCGAAGTCCTTCTTCATTGGCTTCGGCGGAGAAGTTGAGCGTGCGATGGCTTGGCAAGCCGATCTCTACCGGGATCACTGCTTCGGTTCCGTACACCAAACTGTAAGGTGTTTCACCGTTCGAGGTCCTGGGAGTTGTTCGGTACGACCATAGGACTTGGGGTAAATTTGCTGCCCAATCCCCTTTGGCTTTATCGAGGCGAGTTTTGAGTACCCTTAACAATTGTTCGGTTCGTGACTTCAGTCTGGCCGTTCGCTTGAGGGTGACCTACCGAAGTGAATTTTTGCTGAATGTGGAGACCTTCACACCATTCCTTAAATGTTATGTCTGTGAACTGTGTCCCGTTATCCGATACTAGAATGCGAGGTACACCGAAGCGGCAGACTATATTCTTCCAGACGAAGTTGAGGGCATTCTTGCTCGTGATTTTAGCCACGGGCTCGGCCTCGACCCACTTCGTAAAGTAGTCGATGGCTACGATGAGAAACTGAAGCTGTCCAGGAGCTTTGTCAAATGGTCCGACGATGTCTATTTCCCATTGCACGAACGGCCAGGGGCTTTGCATGCCTACGAAGTCGGTTTGAGGTAACCTCGGCACCGTCGCATGGATCTGGCACTTCGGACATTTTTTGACAATGTCGACTGCATCTTAAGACGTTGTAGGCCAATAGTATCCCCACCTCATAACCTTTTTTGCTAGCGCTCGAGCTCCGATGTGACTCCCGCACGCTCCTTTGTGCACTTCTCTTAGTGCATAGTTTGCCTCATTTGGCCCAGCGCATCTTAAAAGGGGTTGGAGATACGACCTTCGATATAGCACTCCTTGCTCTAAGGTGTACTTCGGGATTTTGCTTAGGAGTTTCTTTGCTTCGAGCTTGTCGCGGGGAAGTTCTCCCTCCTCTAAGTAGGCTCTGTAGGGAGTCATCCAGTTTGGTTCATCTTCCTGTACGAGGTTCAGTTCGGCTTCTTCAATGCTTCGAAGCGTGACTTCTTCTACAGGTGGATTTGTCGAAGATGATGGCAGTTTGCTTAAGGCGTCAGCTCGGTTATTTTCCCCTCTCGGAATATGCCGCAGCTCAAAGTATTCGAAGCCTTCTTGCAGACTTTTTGCCTTTTGCAAATACTTCTTCATTCTTTCTCCCTTTGCCTCGTATCTGCCTAGCATGTGGCTCACTATGACTTGGGAGTCACTATGAACTTGAACCGCTCGGATATGCAAAGAATGAGCTAGGCGAAGTCCAGCAATTAACGCTTCGTACTCGACTTCATTATTCGTCCGGACTAATTAGCATGACTCCCGCTCCACTGCCTGTACGACCTGAAGCGCCATCTACGTAAACTTTCCAGTAGTCATGTTGGGGCTCCTTAGGATGCTCGGCTTCGACTTTGTTTTGCGGGAGTTCGTCCTGTTTTGGTGCTTCGGAGAACTTAGCCTCTACCAGGAAATCTGCTAGGGCTTGTCCCTTTATTGCCTGCCGAGGACAGAAATTTATGTCATGCTCGCCGAGTTCGACAGCCCACTTAGCAATTCTACCCGATGCTTCAGGTTTTGTCAGGACTTGGCGAAGTGGCAGGTCGGTTAGAACTCGTATGGTGTGTGCGTGGAAATACGGTCTCAACCTTCTAGCGGCATTCACTAGTGCAAGGGCGACTTTTTCCAATGGTTGGTACCTCATCTCCGGTCCTTTCAGAGCTCGGCTAATGAAATAAACAGGAAGCTGCCGACGTCCTTCCTCCCGAACTAGTACAACACTTATAGCTTCATCCGAGGCTGCGAGGTATAGGGAGAGGACCTCTCCATCTTTCGGAACAAACAAATTTGGGAGTCTGGCCAGGTATTTCTTCAGCTCTTCAAACGCCGATTTGTGCTCGTCCTTCCATTCGAAGTCGGGTGCCTTCTTGAGAATTTTGAAGAAAGGGAGCTGCTTTTCGGCGGCCTTAGATAAAAAACGACTTAACGCTGCCAAACAGCCAGTCAGTTGATGCACATCATGAATGGTTTTTGGGACCTTCATCTCTTGGACGGCTCGAACTTTAGAGGGGTTTGCCTTTAAACCTTCTTGCGAAACCCAACACCCCAGGAATTTCCCTGATCGTACCATAAAAGTACATTTCTCAGGGTTTAGCTTCAGATTTACTTTCCGAAGTAGGTCAAAGACAACCTTCAGGTCATTAACACAGGTCGCTGGTTCTCTGCTTTTGACGACGATGTCATCAACATAGACTTCAACACTCTTTCCAATGTGTTGTTCGAATATCTTGTCGACCATCCTTTGATAGGTTGATCCCGCGTTTTTAAGCCCAAATGGCATCTTCTTATAGGCAAACACGCCGAAGTCCGTGATGAAAGCTGTCTTCGGCGCATCCTCTTCACTCATCAGTACTTGGTGATACCCTTTATATAGATCTAGAAAACTGAAGACCTTGTGACCGACTAGGGGCTTCTACTTTTTTGTCTATGTTGGGCAAGGGATAGCAGTCCTTTGGACAATATTTGTTGAGGTCGGTATAGTCAATGCACATCCGCCAACCTCCTTGTTGTTTTTTGACCATGACCGGGTTGGCAGGTTGATCCCGCGTTTTTAAGCCCAAATGGCATCTTCTTATAGGCAAACACGCCGAAGTCCGTGATGAAAGCTGTCTTCGTCGGCGCATCCTCTTCACTCATCAGTACTTGGTGATACCCTTTATATAGATCTAGAAAACTGAAGACCTTGTGACCGACTAGGGGCTTCTACTTTTTTGTCTATGTTGGCAAGGGATAGCAGTCCTTTGGACAATATTTGTTGAGGGTCGGTATAGTCAATGCACATCCGCCAACCTCCTTGTTGTTTTTTGACCATGACCGGGTTGGCTATCCACGTCGGATATTTGACCTCGAACAAAATGTCGGCTTTTTGAAGCTGTTGCACCTCGTCATAAATGACTTGACTTCGTTATGCCGTGAAGACTCGTTGCTTCTGTTTTACCGGCTTCACTTCGGGGTTGATATTCAGCCGGTGAGTGATGATGCTGGGCGCTACTCCGGTCATGTCGAGGGGAGTCCAGGCAAAAACATCTCTGTATTCCCGAAGAAGTTGGACGATCTGCCGGTGGAGTTCGGCACCTCCTGCGAAGCCTACTTTGACGACCTTAGATAGGTCGCCTTCGTAGAGTACTATGCTTTTTACCGGCTCATCTGATGCGGATTCTTGCTCCTGCCTCAACTCTTCGGGTAACTGTAATTGCTATGCTTGAGAGTGTTGGGGTGCCCCGGTACCTCGAAGTGCAATCTGTATGCACTCTTTTGCCCTTTTTTGGTCACCTCGAACTATGATCACCCCGTTTTTTGATGGGATTTTGATCGTTAAGTGGTATGGCGAACAAATCGCCTTGACCCCCACCAGCCAATCCCTTCCGAGTATAATATTATATGGAGAATCCGCTTTAACAACGAAGAAATTGATGACCTTAGTGGTTGATAAAGGGTGAATCCCCACTGTGACGGGTAGCTGTACGACCCCCTCCGTTTGCGTCTCCTGTTGGACGAAGCTCTTTAGCGGGACTGGTGCTGGTGCGAGCTGCGTCCTCTCCACTCCGAGTTGGTCGAAGCAACTCTTGAAGAGGATGCTGACCGAGGCTCCGGTATCGATGAAAATTCGTCGTACGAGCTTATTGGCCACCCCGGCTTCGATCACTATCGCATCCTGATGGGGCATGATAGGTGGCACTGGATCTTGGTCCGAAAAAGTAACCACTTCGTCCTTCTTGAACCTTTTTTGGGAAGGTTCGCCTTGTTGCGGACTTCGAGCCTCGGCTTTTAACGACGACTTCGTAGCTCCCTGTGGGAGTCCAGTAATAGCTTGTACGACCCCATCATACTGAGGCTGGTCCTCGTCTTCGCCATCCTCTCGCTTCGGCTTTTTGTCGGCCTGGGGACCGCAGTTATTCCCCCCCTATTTTGTCTTCTTCTTTTGTTGTTCTGGGGTCGGCCTTCATTCTGGTTGCGATTTTGGTACCTTTTAAGCGTACCATCGCGCACCAAGTTCTCAATATCTTCGGCTAAGTTCCAGCACTCTTCTGTATCATGGCCATAGTCTTCATGGAATCGGCAGTACTTATCCCTGGATCGGCGGTTTGCCTTTGATTTTGACATTGGCTGAGGCTTTTCGAACATGTTGGTATGTAGCTCGTAAATTTCCGTCCTCGGCTTGGTCAGTGGTGTAAATTGGGTCTTCTCCGGAGTTTGCCGAGGTCCAAGTCGGGATTCAGTTGGGCCTCGTTGCAGTCTATCTAAGGTACTTCGGCGACTTTGACTTCGGTCATTGCGCTCTTCCTTCCTCCGGTCTGACGGTTCAGGCTTATCAGCCTCGGACTTCTTTTTGTCTGCTTCATCCGCGCGTGCGAACCGGTCCACGATGTTCCACAGTTGCTTTGATGTGCGAGGCTCTTCTCTGACAATCTCCCTATAAAGAGCGCCAGATTGGATGGCATTCTGGAAGGCTGAGATGAGGACGTCGTCGGTCAAGCGATCGACTTTCAGGCTTTCCTCGTTAAACCTGGTCATAAAGTCGCTTATTGACTCTCCTCGTCTCTGCCGTATGGAAAGAAGTTGTGCCGGAGTAGTTTTCGCCTCGGCCTTCTGGAAAAATCTGCTTTCAAAAGCGTCGAGTAGGTCGCCGTAGGATCCGATACTGCATGGAGGCAGGCTATCAAACCAACTGCGAGCATTGTCCACGAGTAGTTCGGGGAATACCTTACACATGTAGGTATCCTCGCTGAGACCTTGATTCACCATGCTATACTGATATTGGGACAAGAAATTCCTCGGATCGCACGAGCCGTTGTAAGGCTTAATCGGAGGGACTCGATACTTCTCTGGGAGAGGAGTGTATAGTATTCTGTTGGTGAAAGGAGTAGAGATCTTACTGTAAACAGTAAATCTCCCTTCTCGGTAATCGTTGTCGCGCCGAGGCGAAATAGTGCGTCGACGAGGTGGGGTGGAGCTACGCCGAGGTGGAAGTCTCTGATCTCCACGGGGTTCGTCAATGAACCTCCTTTGACGAATTGCGGCATCTCGTGCTCCCACGATTTGGACGCTTTGGGAATTGTGTTGCTGCTGGGAATGGGGTGTGGCTCCACGTTCTTCATCTCGTTTCCCAGCTTTTAGTTGGTTGACGAATTGGAGGAATTCTGGGCCTTTATATGCGAGGAAGTCTTTCACGGCATCTGCAAGTTCATGAAGCTGGAGATTTGGGACTTCCTCTTCTTCATGACCACTGTTGTGGCCTTCTCGGCTGGGATGGAGTGGATTGCCAAACTGATCCACCAAGATGTCTCCGACATGGCCATCTGGAGTTAGTGCACGCTCCTTCCCAGGGCGTCTGCGATTAGAGCTAGGCGACTGGATGGAGGCTTCGTTGGATTCTTGAGGGGTTTTCTGCTGGGCTTCCCTCTCCTTAGCAGCGGCAGCGGCAGCGTCGGCTGCGGATTTAGCTCGTGTTGTTTTTCCGGCCATCGTGATTGTAGCAAACTTGCAAAATTTGATCGAGATTCACAGATTTTTGATTTCCCACAGACAGCGCCAATGTTCGATCTTATTTTCGCAAGGTTGTTTAATGCACAACAAACCGAGAATTAATGAACATAAAAGGGAACACAAAAGATTTACGTGGTTCGATCTATTGTGATAGATCTACGTCCACGAAGCGAAAGTATGTATAGATTTTATTGAGAGTATGTGTATAGCTTGTACAAAAATTCTCCTCCCCTTTCCCTCTCTTCTAGACCCCTATTTATAGGTATTTACATGTGGAATTCGATTAGGATTACAAGTCTCTTCCTATTAGGACTCTTTGTCTTGATCTCCTCCTTTATTGGATAAACACCGAGCTTCTATATCTCTTAGAGCTTGAATTGTAGTCAATGTAGGAGTTGCCTTGGTGTAGAAGTCTCTTTGAAGTAGGATGAAGCTGACTGGGCCGAGCTTAAGTGGATCGGGGCCGAGCTGCATAGGGAATAGGGGCTTTAGTTGGGCCGAGCTGCGTTGGCCGAGCTTAACTGTCGATGCCCAATTATATTGGGCTCGATGTCTGGGCCTAGTAGTTAGGCCATGTCCTATCAATAATCAATTAGAAATGAGTGCACATGTCAATTATTTTCTTGTGGGATCAATATATCTGAATTATAGTGGAAAAAAACAGCCAACTAATTGACTAATCAATGCTGAAATAAACGTAAAACAGTGCATGCATGAATCCAAATTGATTGGAATCCGACTTAATTAATAAATATTCATGATCAGGACTACAGCACATGCCTTTGTTCATCCCCACACCGTCCATGGCGCTACTTTAATTTTCTTTAATACCAGCAGTTTTCAATGCAGATTCCTCCTCACCCTCTCATCATCACTCTCTCTCACTCCTACTGTGTGGCAGTGGTGTTTATATAATATAGAGACTGATAAGTTGATTATTAAACTGTGTGTAGTGTGTGTTTACGAATCGCAATGGCATTGATGAACAAAGTGTTAACGGTTTGCAGCATATTGCTGCTGATTACTTCATCACACGCAGATATTGTAAATCAATCTACTGACCTCGAAGCGGTGACGTCGATCAGAAATGGAATCGGCGGTTCGACCGCCACCGCGTGGACCGGCGGGGCTGCTGCACGTGGCCGGGAATCGTCTGCGACCCGGACACTCACCGAGTCACCGACATCGTCCTCCGAGCCGGCGACTCACCGAGTTCGCATCAGAAGGTCGTCGATGGGCGAGGCGAACTGACCGGCGCCATCTCCGACTCCCTCTGCCAGCTCGATCAGCTCAAAACTCTCATCATCACCGACTGGAGCGGAATCTCCGGCGAGATCCCGTCGTGCATTGCCTCCCTCACCAGCCTCCGCGTCTTCGAACTCACCGGAAACAGAATCTCCGGCGAAATTCCCGCGGAGATCGGGAAGCTAAGCCAACTCGTAGTGCTGAACCTCGCGGACAACCAGCTCACCGGTGAAATCCCCCCTTCGATCGTGGATCTCAGCCGCCTAAAGCTTCTCGACCTCAGCAACAACAAAATCAGCGGCGAAATTCCGTCGGAAATCGGGAAAATGAGCAGGCTGAGCCGAGCGATTCTGAGCGGAAACCAACTCAGCGGTTCCATACCTGATTCGATCACCGAACTATCCAGGATGGCAGATTTGGATGTGTCGAAGAATCAGATATCCGGTTCTATACCAGAACAGATCGGGTCGATGCGAGTCCTATCAACCCTAAATCTGAACTCGAATCTACTCTCCGGCGAAATTCCGGAGAATATGTTCGGCAACAAAGGTCTGATTTACGTGGATTTAAGCCGTAATTCATTGGAAGGGGAGGTGCCGGACAGTTTTAGCTCGGAGAATTATTTTATAGTATTGAATTTATCAGAAAATAAGTTGAGCGGTGCAATTCCAAAGTCCATAAACTCGGTTAGATACATGGGTGCATTGGATTTGGACGGCAATGATTTTGACTCCTAATCCCATAACCTATGATTCCCCTACTCTTTCGATTAGTACAATTCCTCCATTTTCCTTTTAGCTGTTTGCTGTACATTTAAATTTATGTTATGTTTGAACGTGTAGTTTATTTGAGAGAGAGAAAAGGCAAGAATTTATTCGAAAATGGATATGAAGATGTATTTTGTACAATATGGCTAAGAGAGGGAGGGAGACCTTTATGGAACAATAATAAATATGGTGAGTAAGAAATGTTACACATCCAGCCCAAAAATTGGTCGGCCAACCCAAGAAATAAAGTTTAATTACTTTCTACTCTTCTTCTTCTTCTTCTGGATATCTAAATTTTGCAACAAAGAGCTAGGTTTCTTCAGCCTGAGGCTCCTGCAGCGGCACCCTTATCGTCTTCCCTTTGTTCTTCTTTAGCAAATTCTTCTATCAGTTGGCGCTGCCTTTGAGTCAAGTTTCTGACAAATGGTTGACACGGAAGGGTAAATAAGTGGAATGATAATGTTCAATGATACAGAGGATGAACGATGCTCATTCAACTGAGGCCACTTACGTGGGAATGCTAACGTTGAAGTGCACGTATTGATCACCAAATGAAAACGAGTTTCGGACTTTGATCCCTGCATAAGACATCAGGATCAGTTTCTCCCCAAGTATACTTTATTATTAAAAAGAAACCATTAAAGGAGGCAAGAACTACATTGAAAACAATAATAGAAATATGCCAGGCAAGGGCAAGGAACAGCTATCGATAATTGCATTCAACTGGAAGTGCAAAATATCCATAAAAATATAAAATAAGTTGCAAAGTCAAGAAATGATTTCAGCATTTCTTATTTATGTTGAGCTAGATATCAAAGAGCAAAGGATAACTATATATCAAGGTAAACTTTTACCTTTTTTCCTCAAGACCACCTTTTGCCCAGGTTGAGTGCCAGGGCGAACCTACACGGAAATGATGGGTGAAAGTCAGATATGCCAAAAACGATGATATAAAAAATGGACATCACAGATATGGTGTAAAATCTACTCATTACTGCATTATCTACTTAACGATAAAAAGTTTGATAAGCAGCATATAACAAACCTTAACAACAACATCTCCAGACAGTGTAGGAACTTGGATTGTTCCTCCCAAAATCGCCTGTAGAGCACAAGATCTGATTAAACTGGCCAGAGTGCCAAAACAATTATGACAGAACACCAAAAGAAGACACGTGTAAGGCATATAGGCTTTTCATTCTCAAGGATTATATTCTGAATTTTGCCTGATTATATCAAACTAATGCACAACTAACATAAAGCTGAACCTCGCACACAATCTATAGTTATCAAACCCAAAGGTTGAACCTCCAACTTGTTAGACAAGTATTACCTGAGTGATGCTCAAAACTGTATCAACATGAATGTCGGCCCCTTCTCTTCGGAACACTGGGTCTTCTTTCACCTATAATAATCCAGCATGGTTTTAACCATGTCAATGTCAACCTATATGTTATGCAAAGAAATCTCAACATTATCTGGTCATGAAGCAAATCAAGCGACCTTAATCATAACATAAAGATCGCCTGGTTGATTTCCATCTGGATCTGATCCACCACTTCTAGGGATTTTAAGGGTTTCATTATTGTCCACTCCTGTAGATACAGACCATGCAGAAACATGTCATTTTGCAAGCATGTTCCTCATCATAGTGACCATTTTATTCTCCAAAGATGCAAAAACTTAGAGAACAACCACAATGGTCCCAGACACCAATTTCAGGAATTACTAAACAAGACATCTAACATGAAAGAAGCTACTAGTAGAAATTTAACACTTCCATGGAGATGCCTCGGATCATAGATATATTAAAACATGTGGTTTCCAAATTTTATCCCACATGAAGGAAGCTTTCGAAAAAAAAAAATTGATAATTCAGAGGAGATGTCTAGAAGTAGGGATTTATGGAAGAATGTGGTTGCTCATGTAACGACTGTAAGTTCCCTGGAGATTCAATCCCTAAAGAGGAAAAAAGAAATTAGAAACCACTTCATCAAAATCTGCAGTCATTTTTGTTGAAATTAGCAATTTAAATTTCAAAGTTTCCAATTAAAAGAAATTCTGGAACTGCATCCCAAGAGTATTTAATTTTTACAAGGCAGAGAATTGACTATAAGTCTATAATCTTCTATAAGCTCACCTGGTGCGATGTTCACCTTCACTGTCTTTGGCCCTTTTACCACCCGCTTACCCTTGCAAGACTTGCAGAAGTTCTGTTCCAACATATTTTCAATGTAACTTGTGCACAATAGAATTTAACATTAAAAAATGTAAAACAATGAGAAATGCCATAAATCGAGCTCAATCCAGGCATAACAAAAGCCTGAAGCACCTTTCCTACAAAGTCACTTCTACATGAATGCATTTAATGGAAGTAACGAAAGCAGACTCATTTATTAATCAGAAACTTCATTTAGGAAAGGTAAGATGTCATACCGAAACAATTTTTCCAGCTCCTCCACAGCTTGGACAAGTAGATTGAAGCGTGAAAGGACCATTTTGTGAGATAATCTGGGAAGGAGTAACAAGATGTTAAAATGAAGTTGCCAACTAATTAATTAAAACAAGTACTGTCATGTGTACTCACCATGCCTGAACCTCTACAGCGTTTACAAGTTTCAGGCCTTGTTCCAGGAGGAACACCAGCTCCACCTAAAATTGGCAATTGTGATTTTTTAGTAGTGAACATGGGCAGAATAACATTTGACTTATAAAAAAATTCTTAGATATTTTAGGGAAGAAGTATGACAATACCACAAGTTTCACAAGTTAAATCAGTCATGATTGACAAAGTCTTCATGCATCCTTGGACAGCTTCCATAAAGGATAGTTCAACTGCAACCTAAAGACAACGCTGATACTTGTTAGACTACATTTCTCCCTCCTTCACTTTCCTCTCCAATAAAAGATGATACAAGCCTCGTGATGCATTATACCTTAACATCTTCACCACCCATGTCCCTATTGAAAATGTTGAAAATCTGATCTCCAAGAAATTCAAAACACAAAAATAAGCAGATATTAATTCACAAACTTAAATAGAAGCTACAACAGTACTGCAGAAAGGAAGATCATGATGCTTCACAAGTATGTATATGTGCAGCAGTGCAGGTTAACAAGTCAAGGGCCTTTTGGCAGTTGCTAAGAACCTACTTTCTCACTTAAATAAACCTCCTTCCATCTACTATGAATAAATCTAGGACCAAACAAAAGAACCTTAAGAAACAAGCTGACTAAAATTGATGAAAACTCTTAGTTTAACTTATGACTTGACATCTGAGACAAGGCAATTACAAGCAGGCAACTCAAGTAGCAATTAATAAATGCTGGTTCTGAATCTGATGAGCTATATATGTTAACAAGACATCTCAAAATAAGCTATCTATTCGTTCAAAAGCACTCAGCATACAAAAGCAACAGTCTTAAGTGGAATAGGCAAACTCATCATTTTTGCATTCCCCGTCGTACCAATTGCCATTCTGAAAAATGTAATTTACAGTTATCCAATATAAGAACTGTCTAAAGCTCTCGAAAGAATGAACTAAGTGTTCTTATTTCACACCAACAATTTCCAATCTCATCCTACTGTCTGTGCCAAGAGATGATTTTGCAGTACAAGTAGTTTGGAAACAAGGAACATAATCCAAAAAAGGATAAAAGCATACGCAGACAGGGAAAGAGAAAACAACGCTTTATTGCAAATAGGCTTACATCTGCATTTCTGAATATGTCCTGGAAAGGATTAAAACCAGCTCCAAAAGGATCAAACCCGGCACCCTCACCATTACCAGCACGTTCAAAAGCATCATGCCCAAGCTGTTAAATAAAAATGACGGAGGACTAGTTACAACTAATAAAGGAATCGGAGTGGTACCAATGTAAAGAAAATGGAAATGACAACAGAAAGGTTAAGACCCAAAGAGCATAGTGTGAGACAACTCTCAATTAGAGGAATGAGTGAAACCCTTATATTACATGTAAGCAACCTTCGCAAATCCCCACATTCATAAACTTCCATTAGATGATGACAAAAAGCTTCACAACTTGTCAAAAAATCAGCAATTATATTAAGGCTTTATATCTGCATGCATGAAGCGTACTATGTCCCAAGGTGAATGAATATACTGCAAAAAATCATATAATCAATTTTTATAGTGGACTATGGATGTGCATGAGGGAAATCGAGGAGGAGGTTTGTATGCACGGTGTTTAAATTTCCAGAAGCTAGAAATTTGAGGAAACAATTGTCAAAGTCCATGGAACTGTCAATATTCCACCAAGGGGGTGTTCTCTTTGAGTGAAAAGGAAAATTTTCCCTATTTTTCCGATGTTCTATCCCACCTTTTCACTTCGAATCATGATAATATTTTCCCACCCATTTGGAGTGATAATATTTTCCCATCTTTTTCATCTTGAGAACATATGATAAAACAAATAGGGGACCACATTATAGGATAATATTTTACATCATTTTCTTATCCCTCCTTTTCCTTTCCATCAAAGAGAACTCCCCCTAATATTGTTTAGAGAATGGAAGCCCACTCACATATGCACATATACATGCGAGATTATAGGCCAGAGTTCTACAGTAATTTCTTATCTATCCTTATACTACAATGGCAAGTCTACATGGAGATATTAAATATTGATACCTGATCATACTGTTGGCGCTTTTCTTCATCCTTCAAGACCTGCAAAAGGATGGGGATGACCAATACAGTACAGGCAAAACATAACTGGAAATTTCTTTTTCAAAAACCTGAACATCCAGAAATTATACCTCATATGCTTTCTGGACTTCCTGGAATTTTGTTTCAGCTTCTGGGTCATCTTTATTAGTATCAGGATGCAACTTCTTTGCAAGCTGTTGCAGGCAAATAATGTACAAAATTACAGAAAAACTTTACAGACTAAGGTATGTAAGCTCCTCTCAAGATTAGAAGAGAGAAAAATTAATAGGTGAGAATCATACCCCGTAATAAGCTTTTTTTATTTCGGATGCTGTTGCATTTTTGTTGACACCAAGGACATCATAGAAATCTCTTGACAATTGTGCTATATAGGCAGTCAGGGGGGGGGGAGGAAACAGTTACTACACACTAATAAGTACAGCGGACAATAGATGGTAGTTAAATGAAAAAAAAAAAAAAAGTCACAAAAACTGATTGTTTACCATGTGGGGCTCGGATCCCTCCTCGACAAAACAGATAAAGATTTCTTGTTTTCCATTGTACATTTAGTTAAAGGCATTACTTGACTAGTTAAACATATTAACTAGATTCCGTCATTATTTCTAAACCACACTTCTCACTTAAGGGGGGCATGTGAGATTGTGATGAAGCGCTAAACATAATTAGTAGGGTGAACTCCAAATCTATTCCAGAGTTTGTTTTAGTTGTTTCAATGAGTATGTCCTAGAAGTCATTTGGCTAATATTAAGCATAGCTCCGGCAAAGGAATTAATACAATGCATGAAGCAAATAAAAAACGTTAGAACCAACAAGTTAACATCTTTTAAACCTTCTTAGAAACATATCACATGAATCTCACAGCCCACTTATCAATTGAGAGGTATATATAAACAGTAAAGCTACTCCTATAACCTCAACAAGAAAAAAGAATTATAAAATAAAATAAAATAATGGAGTAATGATTACCAGTGGCATGAATGCAACGTTTGGCGCCTATAACATCACCCCAGAAACCCGACCTCAACACATACTTGTCGTTACCCGCTGCATTCCATCAACGAAGAAAAAAAAAAAAAAAAGAGAGAGAGAGAGAGAGAGAAATGAGAACCAGATTACAAAATAAACAATTGCAATCTCCAATCCATAGTTCCAAGTACCATTTCCAAAATTTAAATAGAAAAGACCCCTGGATTGACTGCACGGTGCGGCGCCGACCCCCCTGCACCCTCCCTACAAGAAGGAATCGCAAAGCTACAATCAATTGCAATATAACAGTGGCGATACTCATACAGAGAGAGAGATACAGAGTGTAAAACCGTACAATCGCATAGGAATTGTGGCGCAGAAGGGACGTGAGAGAGCGTCGAGCGAGGCGGAGGCCATAGCACCGGACCATTGGTTGGGTGTGTAAATGTCGCGAAAGCAGGGGCAATAACAACAGAGAATCGGAAGTTGAGTAAAACCCTAAGAAAGTTTTGTACGGTATATAAAATTGGAGGTGAATCTACGAGCTAAAAGAGGAGTGTGAGCGACGAGAAGAATAGCAGTAGGGTTCTTGGAAAGTTCTAGTCACGACGGTTAATTGAAGTGAACCACCCAGAAACATGCATATTACGGTATTAGGTTTTATACCTCTTTTTTTTTCTTTTTTTCTTTTTTTTTTCCTTTCTTTTTTTTCTGGCATTAAATTAAATTAAACTTAAATTTGTGATCCGACTCGACCTTCTCGCACGAATGCACGATGCTCAGTACTTTTTTTGTTGTAAAAAACTTATGTTTATGTCCAAAAAATGGAGAGGAATAGGTAGGGCTGCAAACGAGCCGAGCTACTCGTGAGGTATTCGGAGTTCGGCTCGATAAAAGTTCGTTCAAGATCATTTAGTGAAGCTCATCAATTAAATGAGCCGAGCTTGAGCACGGAAGTATTCGGCTCGTTAGCTCGTGAACGTGTTTGTTAACTGATTTAGTATAAAAATATAAAATTATTAGTAAACTATGACTTGTATTATATACTATGGGCTCGTTTGGTAGCCATGTTGAGATAACTAGGTATAAGATTAGAATTTGGAGAGGAATAGTAAAACTTAAGATTAAATCATGATAATAAAAATGAGATGTGTGTTTGGTATGAAGAATAACAATTACTGTATTACATTGACTGAAAACTAAAATTACAATTTAACCCTTAAAAAAGCTCATAATTTTCCATGAAGAAAAAAGGGAAAAAAAATGAGGAATCCACAAACAGACGAGATCTGTTTTCATCTTCTTCATCAAATTCCTTCCAAGAAATCATACCCAAAATTCCTACAAATTCCTTCTCAATTTCCGAATAAAATTCACTACCAAATTCAAACCCAAGTTGGTCGTAATTTGCCTTCACCGCCGATCTTTGTAGTAATTTCTTTTGCCGGCGAAGTAATTTCTCCTACCTTCCCCAAGAATCCTTCTTCCACCGCCGGCTGCACCTGCGAATCGTCCTCCACCGCCGGCGAAATCGTCCTCCACTGTCGACCAAACACATAAAAGGAATTTCTTATACCTTCGCAGGAAATCCTTCTTCCACCGCCGGCTGCACCTACGAATCGTTCTCACCCGCCGGCAAAATCGTCTTCAAAAGGGCTGAAATGAGGGCTTCACTGTGTAGAAGAATCAAAAATTAATTGGGGACTGAAAGGGTAAAATGGGTGAATCAATTTTTGTGGAGGCACTGTTGAAGTCCAATATTCATATCGCGCCTATTTGGTCTGATAACATCTCTAAAGCGGAACAGTATTATATCTCGGGCCGGCTCTATATTTTGGGCCTCCATGATAACGTCATCTGAGATACCAAACGCATGATAACTATATTTATCTCATGATATCTCATGATATCTACCTTACCAAACAGCCCCTATGACTAGTACTAATTATCTTATTAAATCTATTTGTTATAGAACATGATTAATAGTATCTTATTAATGTGAATAAAATCATCTATTTTCACAGAAATAATTAATATTTTAAATATAAATTCAAATTTAGAAAGTCTATTTTGGCTCGATTAGGGCTCGAATAAGCTCGTGAAACTCGAAGTATTCGGTAAACAAAGTTCGATACTCGACTTGATAATAAACGAGCCAAACCTGAGCACGACGGTGTTCGGCTCGGCTCGGCTCGATTGCAACCCTAGGAATAGGTTTCCAAAAAAAAAAAATATTGAGAGGAATATGACTCGATATTTTCATAAAAGGATTATATTGCACAAAGTAAATCTCCTGTCGGTGATAATTATTTTAAGAAAAAAACTTCATGGTGATAAAAGAAAAAAAAATATGTAAGTTTTGTGTGACAAACATGTCCCAAACATCAATTTTATTAATTTTATGTATTTTTTTTAATAATTTTAATTTATTATTACTTAGTTTAATTTTATAATTATTTTTTAGGTTTCTCTCGTCCAATTAGATTTTATAATTATTTTTAATATTTAATATCAATCTTATTAGTTAAAGTAGGGTTGATATATCCAAAATTAGGTATATTAATTTTAAAATTTCCAATTTTTAGATATAATTAAATGTATATTATGATTTCTTATAATCTACTGTAGCAATTTTTGTTTTTATAAAATATTATAAAACTAATAAAAAATTAATGTTTGGTCCATGTTTGAAACGTGAAAATTGAGACAGGGGATCTCATCCGAAATGATTACGGTTGAAAACAAACATTATTATGAGTTTTAGCATCTTTTTGTTTATTCTTCTATTATGAAAGATGATTTATTCTTGAGAGCAAACATTATTGCATTTTTCTAATTCTTCTATTATTACAAAGGGATTCTCTGCCTCAATTTCAATATCTTAATTGTGTCCAAAATTCAAAATTTATGAACAATTATCTATATTTTTTAATTTTAATAGATTATGATATAATTTAATTTTATTATAATTAATTAGGGTTTGCTTATTTTGTAGCATTTAATTGCAATTTCATAAGTTAAAATAGAATTGATAAATTCAAAACTAAGATATATAATTTTTTTTAATTTCAAATTTTGGTTGTAAATATTGATTATGAGAATTGTAACATTTCATTAAAATATACCTCATGGATTAATTAAAGGTGTTACAATTCTCATGGGACGGAGGAGTAATAACTCTTATTTTTAGTAAAATAAGTGATTTATCTTGGGAGATAATTGTTGTGCACCCAAAATACGATAGGGCATTTCATCTTTAGTTATATAGATACAACTGATATAATTTGATTTGATTTAGATGGGATATAGTTACAACTTATATTTATTTGTTGGGGTAAATAAAAAAGAAAATCACCAACTTTACTATTTTTGGAAATTTAACATCACTTTCAAAGTTTGGAAAATTAATTTTATCACCAACTCTAAAAATTTTGCAATTATTGTATTTCATCAACTAGTTACAGTATAGTGTTCTAAAAGACGGTCAATTTGACTGCCTAAGCAACGTCCAAACAGTAATCGAAGCCTTGCCATCCCGAATTAATTGGCGCCTAGACAGTCCTAGGCGGTCCAACCGGTCCTAGATGGGCCTAGACGGATCTAAGCGGGCTCGTTGGGGCTGGGCGGGCTGCAAGATTGAATTATATATATATTTGAAAAATTACGGATATTATATTACTCCGTAGAACTTATGTATACCATGTTTACATATGAAAATTTGCCGTAGTCTTTCATGTTTATGCAGAAGACTATTAAGTCTCTGAAATTTGAACCATTAATTAGAATATTATATGTTTTAAACTTTTTATATAGTTTGTACAATAAAACAAAGTGTAAAAATAATAATAATAAAATATATATGCATTATAGTTATAATCCGCCTAGTCTGCTTAGGAGCCGCCTAAACTCCCGCCTAGATGCTAATCACCCTCCCCCACTGTCCTATTAGCGTATGACTACCTTTAAAACATTGACTGGTTATATTATTTGAACAATATTGTAAAAGTTTAGTGTAACATTCGTATGGATAAGCACATTTTCAATTCATTTTTCAGTTCGAATTTGAAATTCTCAGATTGTATTCACATAATCAATTTTAAAAAAAATCGATAATACAAATCAATTAAACATAATAATTCTCGGCAATTAAAAAAATAATGTTGCCCAGTAAAAGAAGTGTACAATTTAAAGTGTATCTTTCTTAACTCATTAATATACTCCGTTTTAATTATATTTTCCTTGTGATTTTTATATTTCTCTATATTACTCCCCGTCTCATCTAAATTGTCTACATTGTTTTTGGCACAGAGACCAATATAAGTAGAGATAAGACTTTTACCATTTTAGAAAAGTCGACTATTATATAAGACAAATCAATAAAAAAAATGTGGACTATTTAAGTGGGACGAAAGGAGTATTTAAAATTTAATTTGTTTCGTATAAAAATGAATAGTTTTAATTTATTGAATTGTGGCATGTTTCTTGCGATGCATGGCATGGGAGCAAATACTAATGTAATCCAGTGGCAAAGTCTTTCATGGAGAAGTTTTAATTGCAAAAATTAGCTATATTTTAAAACCCGTTTCAATGAAAACGCGTGTCGAAAAGTCAAAAGTTAAATAGAAAGAAGATGGAGTAAGTATAATTTAAGCATGATTACACTTAACAATCATGTCATGTGGCATGGATCCAAAGGAAGTCCACAAAGGCAGCGATTATGCAGAAACGACGAATTATCCCAACTCCTCATCCCATACTTGAGCTTCCTACCCTTGGGAATCTCCCCACACAACCTGTAACTCACGTTCAGCAACTGCAGGTTCACCGCCAACGTCATTTGCTTCGGAATTGTCCCGTAAATCTTGTTATGCGATATATCCAGCTCAAACAGCGACTCCATGATACTCACCTTCGAAAAATCGAACTCGAATCCGTTCCTCGAAATCACAATTCTATCCGCAAACTTCCATTCGCCAAAAAGCGCAGACGCATCTCCCGATAGATTGTTTCTAGAAACATCCACCGAAAAGAAGTTCACATTCGACAAAGACGCCGGGATCTGGCCGGAAAGCTTGTTATGGGAAAAGTCGATCAACGGAGATCCTGCAGTTTTCTGGAAGTTTCCGAATGTTTCCGGAATTGTGCCCGTGAGCTGGTTCCGACTCAGATCTATGGTGCTGAGAAACGGAAGAGACGGAAGATAAGGAGGTATCGAACCGGAGAGACGGTTGAAGGAGAGATCGAGGTACTCTAGATTGTGAAGCTAAGAGAGGAAATTCGGTATGGGACCAGAGATACCAGTCCAGCTTATGACAAGGTATCGCAAATTCGATAATTTGGCTAGTGCATGTGGGATTTGGCCTATGAGGAATGGGGTTTTGTGAAATCGGAGGGATTGGAGGTGTTTGAGATTTGAGATTAAGGAGGGGATGGTGCCGTTTAGGGTTTCGTAGGGAGCGATGTCGAGGCCGGTGACGAAATTGGTGGTTTGATTATAGGTTACGCCGTTCCAGCGGCAGTTATCCGGGGTGGGATGATGCCTGATGGGATCCCATGAGGGGAAAGGGTTGGGAGTTAGGAAGCCATTGTTGAATGCTGTGAGTGCAGCTTTGTCAGTGGGGTGACAGAGATCTGACGCAGAGATTTGAAGGAGGAGAAGGAATAGGATGAAGAGAAAGTCCATGGGTTGTGAGTAAGTGAAAAGTGAAGGAAATTATATTCTGCTTTTTATCATTGATGTAATTCCTTGGATATGGATATGGATATGTTTTGAGTTATTGTCTGTGATCAACATCGGTGTACTGATCTACATTACTTGTTCTTTAGCCGTGGGATGCTGTGAATGTGATCTCGTTTCTGCATGCATTTGGTTGACTCCATTATTGGATATTGATAGGTTATGGCCCAGCACCTAAGCCCAAAGCATCGGGCCCAATATAATTAGGCCTCGACAGTTAAGCTCGGCCCAGGTAGCTCGGCCCAACTGAAGATAAGAGACTCCATCACCAAGGCAACCAAGACTCCTACATCGACTACAACTCAAGCTCTAAGAGAGATATAGAAGCTCAGTGTTTATCCATAAAGGAGGAGATCAAGCCAAAGAGTCCTTATAGGAATAGATTTTGTATTAGAATCAAGCTCCATATGAGCATCTATAAATAGGGGCTTAGAATAGAATGAGAAGGGAGAGAACAATCTTGTAATCACTACTCATACAAGCAATAAAGATCCATACTCTTTCCGCCCGTGGACGTAGATCTATTCCAATAGATCGAACCACGTAAATCCATTTGTGTTCCGTTTGCTTTCGTGCTCATTAATTCCTTATTGGTGCTCATTAATTACCTTACGAAAACAAGATCGATCACTGGCGCCGTCTGTGGGAACCAAAAATTTGTGAATTCCGATCAAAGTTTTCTAGGTAAACGATAGCCATGACGAGACCAACACGATCGAGTGCCGCTGCTGCTGCTGCCGCCAACAAGGAAAAGGAGGATCAGCAAACCGGACAAGAAATTCCGGCAGCCGAGACAAGCCAAGTGCAAGATCAAAATCTTGCAGTGAACAAACGACCTGGGAAGGAACATGTGAGAGACCAAACCCCGGAGGGCCACGTCGATCATGTTCCATTGGACAAGTTCGGCAATCCGATCCACCGTGACGGAGAAGGTCACGACAGCAGCAAGGAAGACGACCTTGCCAACTTCCAGCAAGAATTTGACGACGCTGTAAAAGCGTATCTGGTGAAAAATCAGCAAGATTTACTAAAGTTCGTCCAGCAGCAGAAAGCTCATAGCCGAGGAGGAGAGCACGAAGCTGTGTCCGTATCAAGGCACCGGCAAAAGTCCCCAAGCGTCAGGATCCTAGACGCACGGGATGCCGGGATTCCTCCTAGGCGATTTGCTGATGATCGCCAAGGGAACTATAATCGCGTCTCACCTCGGCGCGATGCAATCTCACCTCGTCGCTATGATGACTCACCTCGGCCCGGCGAGGACAATTACCGAGGCGGGAGATTCGACATTTATGCGAGGATCTCTACTCCTTTCACTAACCGGATACTCTACACACCTCTCCCTCCTTCGTACAAGGTGCCACTGGTGAAGCCGTACAACGGATTGTATGACCCGCAGAACTTCCTTTCCCAATTTCAATACAACATGCTCAATCAAGGGCTCAGTGACGACATCTACATGTGCAAAGTGTTCCCGGAGCTGTTGGTTGATAACGCTCGCATGTGGTTCGATAGCCTGCCACCTCGGAGTATCAACTCTTATGACGAGCTGATGCAGGCCTTCGAGCGGAGATTTTTCCAAAAGGCCGAGCCCAAAACCACTGCGGCACACCTACTCACCATAAGGCAAGGGCGAGGCGAGTCTATTAACGACTTTATGACCAGATTCAATAAAGAAAGTCTAAAAGTCGATCGTCTGACCGATGAGGTCCTTATCTCGGCCTTCTAGAATGTTATCCAGTCAGGCGCCCTATACAAGGAGATCGTAAGGAACGAGCCTCGTACTGCGAGGCAATTGTAGAATATCACCGATCAGTTCATAAAAGCTGACGAAGCCGACAGACACAAGCGCGAAGCTGATAAGGCCGAACCGTCAGACCGGAAGAAGGAAGATCGTAATGACCGAGGTCAAGGCCGCCGAAGTGCCCTCGACAGACTCCAGCGGGCACCAATTGAATCCCGGCTTGGACCTCGGCAGAACCAGGAAAAGAGCCAGTTCACCCCACTGACAAAGCCGAGGACAGAAATCTACGAGCTGCACACCAACATGTTCGAGAAGCCTCAATACATGTCACGAGGAGGAGTGAAGCATCGATCCAAGGATAAATATTGCTGATTCCATGAGGATTACGGCCATGACACAGAGGACTGCAGGAACCTGGCTGTAGATATCGAGCACTTGGTGCGTGACGGTACCCTTAAAAAGTACCAAAGTTGCGGCCAATACGAAGCTCGACCTCAGGGCAAGGGAAAGCGCAAGAACAGAGGGGGGGAATAATTGTGGCCCCCATGTGGACAAGAGGCCGAAGCACGAGGATGAAGATGAAGACGAGGACCAACCTCAGTTCGACAGAATCATCACAGCCATCACCGGGCTCTCTCAAGGAGCCACGAAGTCATCACTTAAGGCCGAGGCCTGAAGTCCCCAGACTGATGAACCTTCACAAAAAAGGTTCAAGAAGGACGAGGCTATTACATTCTCTGAGAGAGATCCAGTGCCGTCAACCATACCTCACCAAGATGCCATTGTGATCGAAGCCGTGGTGGCCAATAAGCTCGTTCAACGAGTATTCATCGATAGTGGAGCCTCAGTGAGCGTACTCTTCAAGAATTACTTCGAGAAGCTAGGGGTCGAAGAGGTATGTCTCACGCCAGCGCCGATCCCCCTAAAAAGCTTCGTCCAGCAAGAGACACAAACAAAGGGGATCATTCAACTCCCTGTTACGGTGGGGAAGCATCCATTGTCATCCACCAAAGTGATAAACTTCTTCGTTGTAAAAGCCAACTCTCCCTACAACATTATCCTGGGAAGAGATTGGTTGGTGGCGGTGAAAGCGATCTGCTCGGCATACCACTTGACGATCAAGATACCGTCCACGGGCGGGGTGATCGTAATTCGAGGTGATCAGAAGCGAGCCAAAGAAAGCATGTAGATCGCCCTATGAGGTGTTGGAACACCTCAGCATCCGCAAGCATAGCAACCACAGAAACCCGAGGAGTTGGAGCTGGAGAAAGCATCTGTATTTGACGAGCCAGTAGAAGATGTTGCACTCTACGAAGACGACCTATCTAAGGTCGTCAAAGTATGTTTTGTGGGCGGAGCCGAGCTCTAAAAGCAGATCGTCCAACTTCTTTGGGAATATAGAGATGTCTTTTCTTGGTCACCACTTGACATAACTGGGGTGGCACCAAGTATCATCACACACCGGCTAAATATCGACCCAGGAGTAAGACCAATTCGGCAAAAGCAGCGAGTGTTCGCAGCAGAGTAGAACCAAGTCATCTATGACGAGGTGCATCAACTCTTGAAGGCGCAGATACTCTTTGAGGTCAAATATCCGACGTAGATAGCAAATCCGGTGATGGTCAAAAAGCAAGGAGGAGGGTGGCAGATGTGTATCGACTACACCGATCTCAACAAACACTGCCCCAAGGACTGCTATCCCCTCCCCAACATCGACAAGAAAGTCGAAGCCCTCATCGGCCATAAAGACTTCAATTTCCTAGATATGTATAAAGGGTACCACCAAGTCCTCATGAGTGATGAGGACGCGCCGAAAATAGCCTTCATTACAGACTTCGGCGTTTATGCGTACAAGAAGATGCCTTTCGGACTCAAAAACACTGGAGCGACCTATCAAAGAATGGTCAACAAAATATTCAAGCCTCACATCGGCAAGAACGTAGAGGTGTATGTGGATGACATCGTCGTCAAAAGTAAAGAGCCGACTACTTATGTTGACGATCTCAAGGTCGTCTTCGGCCTCCTTCGCAAGGTGAACCTTAAGCTAAACCCCGAGAAGTGTACCTTCATGGTCCGATCAGGAAAATTTCTGGGGTGCTGGGTTTCTCAAGAGGGGATGAAAGCCAATCCATCCAAAGTCCGAGCCATCCAAGAGATGAAAGTGCCAAAACCTATTCATGATGTGCACAAAGTGACGGGCTGTTTGGCCGCGCTAAGTCATTTCTTGTCTAAAGCCGCCGAAAAATAGTTCCCTTTCTTCAAAATTTTGAAAAAGGCGCCGGACTTCGAATGGAAAGACGAGCACAGGTCAGCATTCGAGGAGCTCAAGAAGTACCTGGCTAGTCTCCCGACCTTATCCGTTCCAAAGGAGGGAGAAGTCCTTTCCCTATACCTCGCAGCCTCGGATGAGGCCATAAGCGGGGTGCTAGTTCGGGAGGAAGGACGTCGTCAGCTGTCAGTCTACTTCATCAGCCGAGCACTGAAAGGGTCGGAGACGAAGTACCAACCACTTGAGAAAGTTGCGCTCGCATGGGTAAATGTTGCAAGGAGATTGCGACCTTACTTTCATGCACACTCCATACAAGTCCTGACCGGCCTGCCACTTCGACAAGTGCTGACCAAACCAGAAGCGTCGGGAAGGATTGCAAAGTGGGCAGTCGAGCTCGGTGAGCACACCATCTCTTTTTGCCCACGTCAATCCATCGAAGGTCAAGCCTTAGCGGATTTTCTGGTGGAAGCAAAATTTACAGAAGTGCCAAAGCCGACCGAATCCTCCCCAAGCAAAACCGATGCCGAAGCTCTGATCGAACCACCAAAAGATTGCTGGAAAGTCTATGAGGATGGGGCTTCGGGACATTCGGGAAGCGGAGCAGGTGTCGTACTCCTCAGCCCAGAAGGACAAGAGACCACTTATGCACTTCGGTTCGAATTCCCAACAACAAATAACGAGGTGGAGTACGAAGCTCTAATTGCCGGACTTCGTCTAGCTCAGGCCCTCCAAATACGAGTTGTTCAAGTCCACAGCGACTCTCAAGTCATAGTGAGCCCTATGCTAGGAAAGTACGAGGCTAAAGGCGAAAGGATGAAAAAGTACCTCCACAAAGCCAAGAGTTTGCAACAAAGCTTCTCATATTTCGAGTTGGTTCGAATTCCAAGAGGGGGAAACAACCGAGCCGATGCTTTAAGTAAATTAGCGTCATCATCTATAATCTCTCCCGTGGAAGAAGTTAAGTGCCGAAACATAGATTAAGCCGAGGTCAACCTAGTAATTGAGGATGAGCCAAACTGGATGACCCCCTTTCGAGCATATTTGGAGAAGGGCGAACTACCCAGTGATAAGCTCGAAGCTAGGAAGATCTTAAGCAAGTCTCCGAAGTACACTCTAGAGCAAGGAGTACTGTATAGAAGATCGTATCTTCAACCTCTCCTAAGATGCGTTGGGCCGAACCAAGCGGACTACGCATTGCGAGAAGTGCATGAAGGATCGTGCGGAAGTCACATCGGAGCTCGAGCATTATCAAATAAGGTAATGAGATGGGGATACTATTGGCCCACAATGTTCCAAGATGCAGTCGACCTCGTCAAGAAGTGTCTGAAATGCCAAATTCATAGGACAGTGCCGAGGCTACCCCAAACCAACCTCACAAGCATGCAAAGCCCTTGGCCGTTCATGCAATGGGGGATAGACATCGTCGGCCCATTAGACAAAGCTCCCGGACAGCTCCAGTTCCTCATCGTAGCAATTGACTATTTCACTAAGTGGGTCGAAGCTGAACCCTTGGCAAAGATCACGAGCAAGAATGCCCTCAACTTCGTCTGGAAAAACGTGGTTTGCCATTTCGGTGTACCTCACATCCTAGTCTCGGATAATGGGACGCAGTTCATAGACAGGACATTCAGGGAATGGATTGAAGGGCTTCATATTCAACAGAAGTTCACTTCGGTAGCTCATCCTCAAGCAAATGGCCAAACCAAAGTCAACAACCGGACGATCATCAAGGGAATCAAAACTCGCTTAGATAAAGCCAAAGGAGATTGGGCAGCGAACTTACCCCAAGTCATATGGTCATACCGAACAACTCCCGGACCTCGAACGGTGAAACGCCCTACAGTTTGGTGTACAGAACCGAAGCAGTGATCCCGGTAGAGATAGGCCTGCCGAGCCCCCGCACTATCAACTTTTCAGCCGAAGACAATGAAGAAGGTCTCCGAACCAATCTGGATTTGTTAGAGAAGAAGCAAGAGCTCGCCTACATAAGGGAAGCCAAGTACAAGCAACAAGTAGCTTGGTACTACAACCAGAGAGTCAAGTACCAGCAATTCCAAGTAGGCAACCTCGTTCTTTGAAATAACGAAGTCAGCAAGGCTGCAAGGCTCGGCAAGCTTGAAGCCACATGGGAAAGACCTTACCGAGTTGAAGAAGTCCTCAGCAAAGGGGTCGTATAAGCTCGCCCACTTATCCGGTGAGCCAATACCCCGTACATGGCATATTACTCATTTAAAGAGATATTTTGCATAAGTGGCTGAGAGTAATATTTAAGTCCATTTAGGTCGTCTAGGTTACGAGTCAGATCATTTTGTGATTTTTGTTCTTCTTCGAACTTCAGTTTTTCTATTAATAAATTCTTTATTTCTTCTTTAAATTGTTTGGTCTTGCATATCTCACTTTGCATTTATGATTATTACTACTCCACTTGTGCATATTATCTCGCCCTTTTACTCTAAAACCCTGACGAGGGTAACTTAAAATCCTTTCAAGGATAAATAAACTCCATAACTGGAGTAGCATCTAAACGCGCGTAAGGGGACCACCCTTATCAATAAACTCGACAAATAAGGAACCTTAAAACCCTAACCTCATTTTATGACGAGGAGGGTTACTTAAAACCTACGGGTTATCTAAAGTCAAACTTCATCTTATGACGAAGTGAGCTATTTAAGCCAAAACCTCGTCTTATGACGAGGTCGAGCTATCTAAAGCCTACCTTCGTTTAAAACAAGGAAAACTACCTTAGTCCAAAACGAGGATGAAAAGCTTGAATACCAGTACATAAATTTCCATTTTATTTCATAAAAAGGAAATAGTACAATTACATCAAGAAGACGAAGAGCCCGGAGGCTTAGGCTTGCTAAAGCTGAGCCAATCTCTAGCAAAATCTCTACTAGTGTTCAGATTCAAGATGTTATCTATATTAATTCTACCTCCGCCTCTACTTCGTCCAGCCGCTCCCCTACCTCGGCCACCCTTGACTTCGGGTATTTTGGTTCGATCGACCTCGGCCTTGTCCAGACGCCAACTGCCGTTCTCGATCATAAAATTCCTTAGAATGGCGCTTGACAATCCTAGAATCAAGATTTGCTGAACTTGAAGGTCCATCTTCCAAGAACTCCCTAGAAGTACGGCCAAGAAGCCCCAGATTTGGACCAGGGTTGGATGAAGCAGAAAACCAAGCTTCGGACAAGATACGACGCTCCAATTTTGGGTGACGAGCCAAAACTGTCTTATACGTGCTCGCCACTCACATAAGCTCATTCACTTGATCCCGAAGCTCCCAGGAGTCATCTCCGTATTGCTCCTTGTAGCTTCGGCGTCGAGCCTTGAGCTCCTTGACTTTGTTATTGGTCTCAAAAATAGTAGAACCCCCAGCTCGGTGAATTATAGCCTCGCACTCAGTATGCTCCTGAGAAATTACTTCGGCCTTCTTGGCTTCATCCTCAGCAATCTTCAACTTCTCTTCAAGCTCTAAAAACTGAGCCTGTAGCTCGTCATACTTAAGCTGAGCAGCAGTAAGCTTGACATCGGCCTCGTTCTGAACATGCCCAGCCCGGCCTTTCCAATGTAAGACTTCAGCCTCTTTCACCTCAAGAACCCGAGTCAATTGGGATGTTTGAGCAATTAATGGAGATGCATCAAAAAGTTGGGGAGAAGAAGACTACAAAGGCAAATGAAAGAAATTTCAATTAAACTTGGAATTTCATTAAAGCCACTTCGGCTAAAGGAAAAGCGCCGTCCTAGTGACGACGTAATACAGGGATCTACAAAAAAAAAACACTTGAGAAGGGGATCAACTGACCCCTCCAGTAGCATCTTCCCCCTGCTGAGGCTCCTCCCGCTCGGCCTCGGTATTCTCCGCCTTGTCATTAACCGGTACCTCCATCTCGGCATCGAGGCTAGCAATCGCAGCCTCGAGTAAATCATCCCTATCCACCGGACAAGTTCGGATCGACTCAGCAGAAAGCACCGTCGACATGGAGGTGAGCTTTTTAAGCACCGGAAAGGCCGACATCCCTTCCGTCAAGGCCTTCGCGTATAAGTGAAGCAGATCCTCACCCGAGGTCACTTCGTATCCGTACTTGGATTTATCCAAGTCCTGGTAATCCGCAGCAATCTTGTCGATTTTCTCCGACGCCACGGAGGTGTTCAGGATGGTGGCCAGCTCGCTCGCCAGTTCGGAAAATGCCCCCGACCTGAACAGCCTCTCCGCAAAAGCACTGAGTATCTGCCCCTGCGAAGCAGCTGCCTCTGCGAAGCAGCTGCCTCGGCTTCCCGGTGCCTAACTTCTTCCACCTCGGCCTTTACCGAGGTAACTGTTGGATCCGGGATCCCTCGGATGTAGATTTAATTAATTACAATAATTATTAACATATGAATTCAGATCTTGAAAGCGGAAACCGATCTAAATCATATATATACCTGCTTGCGTATCACCGGTGGAATTCTGAGTCGAGGAAATGATCTTCCACGCACCAGATCTCTGCACACGAGATCTGGCTCTTTCACGTCGACCCCGAAGTCTTCTGGAGTATTCCCTAGCAACCAGAGAAAATCTGAGTGGGCAGAAATCTATTCTCTGTGCCTCCCAGAAGCTGCCGCCCCTCTCTCTCTTTTCTGTGAGAATAAATCCCCTCATGAACATTTCTACTTCTCTCTTATTTATAATAAGAGGTAGAGTGTTGGAGAGGTTAGGGCCAAGGCTAATGGGCCAGGCTATGCTCTATTGGGCTACTCCAGGGACCTTGAGGAGGATTTGGACTAGGCCTTCCAATATAATTAAATAATCCAAGTATTCTCTGGCCCCGAATACTCTATTTAATTATATTAATATTATAGCATTTCCACTATAGTAAAATAATATTGCATCGCCGTCCAATCCCAAATTATGACATACCGGGCTCCTCTTTGAATTATATTATTTCCCGTGTTTAAGATATCGCATGTCCATTAATTAATTTAAGCTACGGACTGCTCTAATTAATTAATATCTTATTCCGAGAGTGTACCCGTTCGACCTTATTATTATATCGGAACTTAATCCACCTGCAGGGTTTTGATATAATAATCCTTAGAACGCCTCAAGGGGACATCATCAACTCGGCGCACCGAGACACGATTTCTAGCTATAATATTAATTATCATATTTATAATATTATTACCCAAGATACGGAGATTCTTTGAGTTGCAATAACTCTCACTCATGGTAAATCAAAGCAATAATTATTATAAATACATAATTGAATATTATGACAACTAGAATTAAGAAATAATAATCGTCCGAGATGTGATCCTTAATAAGTCAGTATAAAAGGATTTATCTCACCTCGATCCCGTTCAGCGCAACTCTGATCGTATGCACCAGTATAAGCTAATAGCCAAGACCAACTATTATCCAGCTTATACTACAACCTTAACAAGTAATTCGTCCAAGATTACTTTCAGTTGCGAACACCATTTAACTATATAAGAAACCGATAATATGATCTTCCGTGCGACCACCCACACCATATTATCTATAATATATAGTGCCAGACGTTTATTTGCATAACCATAACACGAATTAATATGCAAAACATATGACAGAATATTTATTTCCAAAATCAGGAAGAAATTGTTAATAATACAATCATAAAGTATGATTTTCAGTATATCAACCCCAACAATCTCCCACTTATACTCAAAAGCATGCTTTCAAGTATACTACTACTACATTACAATTTCTCCCACTTATACTCAAAGCAATGTTGTCATACATCTGACTCCCAAGCCCTCCACATGCCTCACGAAATCCTTTGTAGGAAGTGCTTTCGTGAATGGATCAGCAAGGTTATCCTCAGATGCAATCTTTGACACAACTACCATCTCTCTCTTTACGTAATCACGTATGATATGGTACTTCCGGTCTATGTGTTTACTGGCCTGATGAGATCTTGGTTCTTTCGAATTTGCAACTGCACCAGAATTGTCACAATAAATTGTGATCGCCTGAGGCAAATTAGGAACCACATCCAGATCCATCATGAAGTTCCGGAACCATACAGCGTCCTTAGCCGCTTCTGCGGCTGCGACGTACTCAGCTTCCATGGTGGAATCCGCAATGCATTTCTGCTTTATGCTCCTCCAATGTATGGCTCCACCTCCCAACGTAAACACATACCCAGTGGTAGATTTCCTCTCATCCCTATCCGATTGGAAATCAGAATCCGTATAACCCAAAGGAATTAGACTGTCAGACTGGAAGACCAACATATAATCCCTAGTCCTTTTCAGATACTTGATTATATTCTTCACAGCAGTCCAGTGTTCCCTGCCAGGGTTAGACTGATATCTAGAAACCATGCCAACGGCATAACAGATATCGGGCCTGGTGCAAAGCATAGCATACATGAGGCTTCCTACTGCAGATGCATAAGGAACTGCCTTCATTTCATCTATCTCTTTCTGTGTTTTAGGACACATAGCCTTAGATAGATGTATTCCATGCCTGAAAGGTAAGAAACTGTAATATCCCAAATTTTCTTATTAGATATAAATTTGTTAAATAAGTCCTATATATGAATTTAGAAAATTTTCCTATTTTCTTGGAGATTTAGAGTAAGATAACAATAATTTACGTATAATATATACAATTAGTATACAATTTATCTATACACATGCCATGCAGGATAATGTTAGTAATCTATATTATAAAATATATACTTTAATCTACGTATACATATATTACTATTATATAGTGAATTAGGAATCATTTTATGTGCTTATCCTAGGAGATATGTACCTCACATATATATTATTATATGTTATCCGACCTTATTGTAGTCGGCCTATACGTGGCTTGGTCATTGTGTTTAGCATAATAGGTGGCTTCTTCTAACAAGTTTAGGATGATGAATACCATGGGCTAGGAATGACTACGCATACCTATGCTACAATTTATTTTCCTATAAATAGTTGATTATAGCCAACACAATTATCATCAATTCCTTTTATCTCGTATCCAAATTTTAGTTAAGTATAAAAGGTCGAAATACTATAGTCAAGTTAGAAAAATCAAGAGATCACGACAGAAGAGGATTCATAGTATTAGAGATCAAGGGTTACTATTTTAAATTATCAGGTGGGGCTTTATTCTTGCAAATTATTATTTGAGTTAGTAAACTCTGATAAAATGGGATTATCCATGGAAATGTTTTAATGTGTTATTACATGTTTAATGCTCTTATAATGTATGCGATCGGGTCTTTCGGTTGGTCTAACACACTAATCGAGAGGCTGTGCGCACAGTTAGAAATCGTTGGGTTGATCACCAATTGATTCTAACTTCGAGGGGAGAATCTCTGGATAAAATATTCCATTGCCTCCAAACTATGGCTCCATCATGAAAAGGGATCCGGCTGTGGCAATGTCCCGGGATTAGTATAAGAGTAACAGGGTAATACACATGTGCGCACAATCATGAAAATTGAGGTTTGGTATGCATGGAAGTAAATTAAATTTCAAAACCCTTCTATGTATACTTTATTATCATGGATATTCTTTTTATGATAAAATGTTTTTGGCACAAGCCCACTGGGTACATTAGTACTTAGCCCTGCAATTCCTTTCCAAATATTTTGCAGATTAGGGAGCTGGTGGGGCAGACGAAGCTGGAGATGACTGTTGTTGTTGCTGTATAAAAGAATAAAGGCTTCCGCTACGCCTATAAATAAAGTTCATCTCCCTATATATAATATCCTAAGTTAATTTCGTATTTTTATATAAAATCTCTACGTTCCTCTTACACCATTGATTATATATATATATATATATATATATATATATATATATATATATATATATATATATATATATTATGGGTATTCAGACAAGTCGGCCAGCATGGGTTGTTTGGCTTAGCCAACCCCATAGTTTGAGCTGTATGTCCCGATCCCGTATTTTATTATTTATGTCTACGGGTATTCAGATATAGGCAGCCGGTACGAGTGGTATGGTTTTCTTATTACCTACCTCGTAGTTCGTGCTGTGCGTCCCGATCCCGTATTTAATTTCTTAATAAATAATATTATATTATCCCAAGCCATGATCCCCTTTCTATCCCCGCTTCTTAATTCCAACCCCTTGCCACGTCCCGGCACACGTGCCTTCCCTCGGGAACTGGGGCGTGACATAATGGTATCAGAGCAATTCACCGCTCTGAAATCGTTTTCTTTTTATTTTAGAATTAGAATTGTATTTTCAATTCTTTAAAGGAAAGCACAACAACAACAACAACTCTCAAGCTCGCTGCTGCACCAGACTCCAAAAAGAGAAAGAGGGGGAGGTAAAATATTTTATTTTATGAGCATGCATGAAAGTAAAGGGGTCATGATTCATGTTATAGTTATGTTTGGGACAATCGAACCCAAGTAACTCATGTATAAATGGTTCATGTTATACAATGTGAGTTTAAAGATTTATTATCAAGGATACATCAGGAATATGCAAGTAGGTCGGAAAATGGTCACACATGGTTATACATAGTTTTTGAACTATTGTTATATACATGACATATTAAGTTACAGGTGTTGTAAGATGAATCCAAGAAGACAGTGGGTAAACCGTTATGTATTAGAGGATTACAAAAACCAATTCAGAAGTTGCGAAAGGATTCCTAATGAATCAGTAGGAGAATTTGTCGGGCGTTTGGCAACGCTTTACACTAATGCAAAACTAGGAGGGATCAGTGAAGTCGAAGCCGTTCGTAAGATGATTCTGCAACTACCTGCTCAGTGGAGCGAGTGGGCAGAATATCTTAGATCAGAGATATGTGTAAGAGATCCGGTTACAGATGCGGAGATACTCGATTTCTCAAAGTTTGTTCACCTGATCTTTACAAAATGGATCATGTTAGGATCTCCAATTCAAACTGATATTGTTAGTACGCCAACACCACCACCTTCATTCCCCCCTACAGTAGGTAGGAACGATGATGAGGCGGGTCCATCTAGAGTTAGAGGTCGGACGGAGACACCCCCACCAGGTTTTGAGCAACGAGAAACGGTTGCATCACCAACACCAAGAATAGAAAATGGAAGAGAACCTACCAGAAAAGCCAGGATGAAAACTATAGTACCAATTGATCGTATAAGGATAAATATTAATGAAGTTGCAAATGATCACTCAGACTCAGATCCAGATGCAGATGGGAGCCACCAGGGCTCATTTCAGGACAGTTCTTAGATGAAGAGAATCGAAGAAAATTATATAATATATTACTAACGTATGTTGCAGGAGAAGTCAGAAATTTTGGTGTGGGCATTTTACGAGCCACTCTGACTTCATATCTTTTGACTAATATATATGTTGCTTGTTCTAAAAAGTCCTTTAAGAAGGCATACACCTGTTTTGATAGATGGAGGCATATGTATATTATGTTAAATATGTTTGAATAGATGTATGTTGTTTAATATTTACCCACAACATGCCTTTATCATAACCTTTTATTTCTCAACAAACCATATTAACAAAATTTATGATACAGAAATGGAACCAGCAAGAAATGGACACCATGAGGCAACCCCAGAACGTGAGGAACGAGTAGAGCCCCAATCTATTGTTAGGATCGATGAGTGTTTTCGTAGACAAAATCCACCTACCTTTAATGGATTTGGTGATCCAACTGCTGCTGAAAACTGGATCAGATCGATGGAGAAAATTTTCGACTATATCGATTGTGGAGACAAGAACCGACTAACTTTAGCAACTCATCAACTGGTGGGTGAAGCTGACTTCTGGTGGGAGTCGGTAAAACGGACTATAACTCCGGAGCAGTGGGATGAATATACTTGGGGAGATTTCAAAAAGGAACTATGTGGAAAATATATACCAGGTTGTTATCAACAACAAAAGCAGAACGAGTTTTGGAATCTCAAACAGGGAAGGAGGACGGTCATGGAATATGACCAACTGTTTAACCAACTGTCACGTTATGCTCCACATTTGGTGAATACTGATGCAAGTCGTGCCGACAGATTTCGACGAGGCTTACGTCACGAGATAGGGGTTTCCTTAGCCAGCCACGGACCACTTACATATGCTCAGATACTAAGCAGAGCTATGGATATAGAATCTATGCTTCCAAGAGAGAGGGCACCCGAGCATGTACCAAACCAAGCCAATAAGAAAAGAAAATGGGAAGAAAAGAATTCAGGAAGTTTCAACGGAAAACAACCATGGAGGGGATATCCTCAACAATTCCAACAGCCAGGGCAAAACAAACCGCTTTGTCGTATTTGTCAAAAGTATCATTTTGGGGAATGCAGAAAAGGCACCAACTGATTGTTTTAGGTGCAAAAGGCCAGGACACTTTTCTCGTAATTGTCCTTTTTCCAACGGGAACCAGGGAATGCCAAGATTCCAACCTTTACCGCCGCCACCTCCACCTCCACGGATGAATCAGGGATACCAGAAGCCGATGCCAAAACCTCTTCAACAAGTTAGGGCGTACACCATAAACCAGGAGCAAGCAGCCAAAGCACCTGAGAACCTTGCAGGTATGATTTACCTAAACAACATACCTATCTTAGCATTATTTGATACCGGAGCATCACATTCTTTCATTTCACAAATTATATGTGATATCCTAGACTTGAGACCTAGAAAAATAGATCAAGCCCTACAAATCACCATTCCGTCAGGAAAAACCATGTTATCAGAAAAAGCCTTTGAGAATCAAGAAATTAAAATCGCTGAACAGATTTTTGTAGCAGACTTATACGTTATATCCATGAAAGAATTTGACGTAATATTAGGGATGGATTGGCTAGAGAAGAATGGGGCAACGATTGATTGCAAGGAGAGAGAAGTTTATTTCCAAGGAAATGATGAAGATAGAGTAAGTCTTCATGGCACAAGAAGTGGTGCGAGAGTACCAATCGTCTCGGCAATAAAAGTTGCGTCAATTATGCGAAAGGGGAATTGTCAAGCTTTTTGGGTTACTTTGAAAGAACAACCTCAGAAGGAGAAAGAGATTGACACAGTACCAGTTGTACAAGAATATGAAGATGTATTTTCTGCGGACTTACCTGGATTACCCCCAGATAGACAAGTTGAGTTCTCGATTGATCTAGAACCAGGAGCTGCACCAATTTCCAAAGCACCCTACCGGATGGCTCCAAAAGAATTACAGGAGCTGAAAGTTCAACTACAAGAGCTGTTAGACCTGGGTTTCATACAACCCAGTGTATCGCCATGGGGAGCACCAGTACTCTTTGTAAAGAAAAAAGATGGGAGTTTAAGGATGTGCATCGACTATAGGGAATTGAACAAGCTCACAATCAAAAATAGGTATCCACTACCAAGGATAGACGATCTCTTTGACCAGCTGAAAGGAGCATCCATATTCTCGAAAATCGATCTTCGATCTGGATACCATCAACTTAAAGTGAGAAAAGAAGACATCCCAAAGATGGCATTCCGAACCAGATACGGACACTACAAGTTCACCGTTATGCCATTCGGATTGACTAATGCCCCAGCAGTATTCATGGATCTAATGAATCGAATTTTTCACCAATATCTGGATGGTTTTGTCCTTGTCTTCATTGACGACATCCTAATATACTCAAAAAGTGAAAGCCAACATGAAGAACACCTACGTATCGTACTAGAAACATTACGTGCAGAGAAGTTATACGCCAAATTCAGCAAGTGTGAATTCTGGTTGAAGGAAGTTATGTTTTTAGGCCACATCGTCTCAGCAGAAGGCATTAAAGTCGACCCTGCAAAAGTGGAAGCAGTCAACGGATGGAAGACCCCAACAAATGCTAACGAAATACGGAGTTTTCTTGGTTTAGCAGGCTATTACAGGAGATTCATTAAAGGATTCTCCAAATTGGCTAAACCAATGACACAATTACTCAAGAAGGGAATTAAGTACACCTGGACTGAAGATTGCGAACGAAGTTTTCAGGAGCTGAAAAAGAGACTGACCACCGCCCCAGTGTTAGCAATTCCTGAGAGCAACGAAAGATTCACCGTATTCACTGATGCGTCAAAACAAGGTCTAGGATGCGTGCTAATGCAGAACAAGAAAGTGATAGCATATGCTTCGCGACAATTGAAACCTCACGAGTTAAACTACCCTACTCATGATTTGGAACTAGCAGCAGTTGTCCATGCATTAAAAATCTGGAGGCACCACCTCTATGGAGTTAAGTGTGAAATCTTCACTGACCACAAGAGCTTAAAGTACTTCTTCGAGCAGAAGGAGTTAAACATGAGACAGAGAAGATGGCTGGAGTTGGTTAAGGACTACGATTGTACCATCAACTATCATCCTGGAAAAGCCAATGTAGTAGCTGATGCCCTTAGTCGAAAAAGCCAAGGAAAATTAGGATATTTGATCACGGAACAAGAAAAACTTATTCGAGAATTCGCCGCTCTCGAACTACAAGTGGTATGCCCGCCAGAAACAGTGTCAAGTTACATAGCAGCAATAATGGCTAAACCAGATTTACGAGAGAGAATCATTGAAGCTCAGAAGAAAGATGAATTCTTAGAGAAAATGCGTTCAAAGGTTGAATCGGGAGAAGCCAAGGGATTTTCAGAAGAATTTGCAATTGCAAAAGATGGAGCTCTTATGTATAAGGAGAGATTGTGCGTTCCAAGAAACGATGAGTTGAAAAATGAGATTATGAGTGAAGCTCATAATACACCATACACCGCCCACCCTGGAAGCACAAAAATGTATATGGATTTACGTCGAAACTTTTGGTGGGAGGCCATGAAGAAAAACATAGCATCATTTGTGGAACGATGCCTTGCATGCCAACAAGTGAAAGCATTACACCAACGGCCATATGGAACATTACAACCACTGCCAATTCCAGAGTGGAAATGGGAACATATCAATATGGACTTCGTGGTGAGCCTTCCAAAGTCAACACGAGGAAATACAACTATATGGGTCATAGTGGATCGACTGACGAAATCAGCCCACTTCCTACCAATAAAGATGACTTTAGGACTAGATAAGTTAGCTCATCTTTATGTTAAAGAGGTAGTTCGACTGCACGGAATTCCTGTATCGATTACGTCAGATCGAGATACGAGATTTACATCAAAATTTTGGAGGAGCCTACAGGAAGCAATGGGAACTCAATTGAACTTCAGCACCGCTTTCCACCCTCAGACGGATGGACAGTCTGAAAGAACAATACAAGTTCTAGAAGATATGCTTCGAGCGGTTGTCACAGATCGTGGTGACAACTGGGAGGATATTCTACCACTTGTAGAATTTGCCTATAACAATAGTTATCAGGCAACTATAGGATGGCACCGTACGAAGCCTTATACGGACGGAAGTGTAGATCACCACTCTATTGGATGAAGTTGGCGAAAGGAAACTGTTGGGTCCAGACTTGGTTCAGGACATGGTAGAAGCTGTTGATTTAATTCGACAGAGGATAAAAGAGGCACAAGATAGGCAAAAATCGTATGCTGATAAAAGACGCACAGATCTTCAGTTTGAGATTGGAGATTATGTGTTTCTCAAGGTTTCTCCTACGAAGGGAGTTATACGATTTGGAAAACGAGGTAAGTTACGTCCTAGGTACATCGGGCCCTTTGAAATTCTCGAGAGAATAGGTCCTGTCGCTTATAAGTTAGCTCTACCACCTAACTTAACAGGTATTCACAATGTTTTTCACGTTTCTATGTTAAGAAAGTACGTGTTTGATCCAAAACACGTAATAAAGTATGATGAGGTAATCCTAAGTCAGGACTTACAATATGAGGAAAGACCGATAAGGATACTCGATCGCAAGGTACGAATTTTGAGGAACAAGGAAATTCCACAAGTTAAAGTACTTTGGAATCATCATGGCCAGGAAGAGGCCACATGGGAGTTAGAAGAAAAGATAAGAGCCCAGTACCCTGATCTAGAATACCAAGGTACGTGAAATTTCGGGACGAAATTTTTATAAGGAGGGAGGGATGTAATATCCCAAATTTTCTTATTAGATATAAATTTGTTAAATAAGTCCTATATATGAATTTAGAAAATTTTCCTATTTTCTTGGAGATTTAGAGTAAGATAACAATAATTTACGTATAATATATACAATTAGTATACAATTTATCTATACACATGCCATGCAGGATAATGTTAGTAATCTATATTATAAAATATATACTTTAATCTACGTATACATATATTACTATTATATAGTGAATTAGGAATCATTTTATGTGCTTATCCTAGGAGATATGTACCTCACATATATATTATTATATGTTATCCGACCTTATTGTAGTCGGCCTATACGTGGCTTGGTCATTGTGTTTAGCATAATAGGTGGCTTCTTCTAACAAGTTTAGGATGATGAATACCATGGGCTAGGAATGACTACGCATACCTATGCTACAATTTATTTTCCTATAAATAGTTGATTATAGCCAACACAATTATCATCAATTCCTTTTATCTCGTATCCAAATTTTAGTTAAGTATAAAAGGTCGAAATACTATAGTCAAGTTAGAAAAATCAAGAGATCACGACAGAAGAGGATTCATAGTATTAGAGATCAAGGGTTACTATTTTAAATTATCAGGTGGGGCTTTATTCTTGCAAATTATTATTTGAGTTAGTAAACTCTGATAAAATGGGATTATCCATGGAAATGTTTTAATGTGTTATTACATGTTTAATGCTCTTATAATGTATGCGATCGGGTCTTTCGGTTGGTCTAACACACTAATCGAGAGGCTGTGCGCACAGTTAGAAATCGTTGGGTTGATCACCAATTGATTCTAACTTCGAGGGGAGAATCTCTGGATAAAATATTCCATTGCCTCCAAACTATGGCTCCATCATGAAAAGGGATCCGGCTGTGGCAATGTCCCGGGATTAGTATAAGAGTAACAGGGTAATACACATGTGCGCACAATCATGAAAATTGAGGTTTGGTATGCATGGAAGTAAATTAAATTTCAAAACCCTTCTATGTATACTTTATTATCATGGATATTCTTTTTATGATAAAATGTTTTTGGCACAAGCCCACTGGGTACATTAGTACTTAGCCCTGCAATTCCTTTCCAAATGTTTTGCAGATTAGGGAGCTGGTGGGGCAGACGAAGCTGGAGATGACTGTTGTTGTTGTTGTATAAAAGAATAAAGGCTTCCGCTACGCCTATAAATAAAGTTCATCTCCCTATATATAATATCCTAAGTTAATTTCGTATTTTTATATAAAATCTCTACGTTCCTCTTACACCATTGATTATATATATATATATATATATATATATATATATATATATATTATGGGTATTCAGACAAGTCGGCCAGCATGGGTTGTTTGGCTTAGCCAACCCCATAGTTTGAGCTGTATGTCCCGATCCCGTATTTTATTATTTATGTCTACGGGTATTCAGATATAGGCAGCCGGTACGAGTGGTATGGTTTTCTTATTACCTACCTCGTAGTTCGTGCTGTGCGTCCCGATCCCGTATTTAATTTCTTAATAAATAATATTATATTATCCCAAGCCATGATCCCCTTTCTATCCCCGCTTCTTAATTCCAACCCCTTGCCACGTCCCGGCACACGTGCCTTCCCTCGGGAACTGGGGCGTGACAGAAACCTTTCTTAGCATTTTCCATGCTAAACCGCTTTACCACAGTATCAATGTAGGCTGCTTGAGATAGGCACAACATCCTCTTCTTACGATCTCTAAAGATCTTTATCCCAAGAATGTGACCAGCTTCTCCCAAGTCCTTCATTTTGAATTGCTTGGACAACCACATCCGTATGTCCAATAACGTCTCCACGTTGTTGCCAATTAGGAGTATGTCATCAACATACAGTATCAGAAACACCAAGTCGTTTCCGTTGCACTTTTTGTACACACAACTCTCATAATCACACTGGATGAATCCATATGACTGGATTACCTCATCAAACCGTGTGTCCCAAGAACGAGATGCTTGCTTGAGACCATAAATGGATCGCTTAAGCTTGCATACAAGATGCTCTTTTCCTTCGGCAACATAACCCTTTGGTTGTTTCATATAAATGGGTTTATCAAGATTGCCATTCAGAAAAGCAGTCTTGACATCCATTTGCCATATTTCCAAATCCATGTGCGCCGCAATGGCTAAGAGAATCCGGATTGACTTAAGCATGACAACAGGCGAGAAGGTTTCATCGTAATCAATTCCTTCTTTTTGGGTGAAACCTTTCGCCACAAGTCTAGCCTTGAAGGTTTCAACCTTCCCGTCAGCTCCTCTCTTATGTTTGTAGACCCACTTACACCCAACCGGCTTAACGCCTTGGGGAGCTTCTATAATATCGTACACATCGTTATCATGCATGGATTGGATTTCCGAATCCATAGCATCTTGCCAAAACCGAGCATCTTTCTCTTGCATTGCCTCTTTGTACGTCCATGGGTCAAAGTCATCTTCCCCAGTTATGATATCCGAAGATTCCCCATAACACAACCATCTTTCAGGTTGGACGATGACTCTCCCACTACGACGAGGCACCACTTGAGAGTTAGTGTTAGTGTCAACACGAGGTGCAGTATTTGGTGTAACATCTGATACAGGTGGTTCAGACGTCTCAGTGTCCCTCATTTCTTCTAAAATGACTTCACTCATGGGTTTATGATTAGTCATATAATCATCTTCCAAAAATCATGTATTAGTGCTAATAACGATCTTTTGGTCCCTAGGACTATAAAACATCCCACCTCTCGTGCCTTTAGGGTACCCCACGAAAAACCGTAGTTCAGTTCTTGATTCCAACTTATCAGCATCCTTATTCAGCACATGTGTTGGACATCCCCAGATCCGAATATGTTCCCGACTAGGCTTTTGCCCAGTCCACAATTCCCAAGGAGTCTTAGGTACCGATTTGGAAGGAACCAAATTTAGAACATACGCTGCCGTTTCTAATGCATAACCCCAAAACGAAGTAGGTAATTCTGAATAGCTCATCATTGATCGAACCATTTCTATAAGTGTACGATTTCTTCGTTCCGCCACGCCATTTTGTTGTGGCGTCCCCGGAGCAGTAAGCTGGGAAGTAATCCCAGCTTTCGACATGTATTCCAAAAATTCACCGCTGAGGTACTCCCCTCCTCGATCAGATCGAAGGGATTTGATAGTTCTTTCATGACGATTCTCAACTTCCGCCTTAAATTCTTTGAATTTCTCAAAGGATTCAGACTTCCGTTTCATCAGATAAACATATCCATACCTTGAGTAATCATCAATAAAAGTAATGAAGTACTCAACACCACCTCTAGCTTGAATCGACATTGGACCACACACGTCCGAGTGAATCAAATCTAACACTTTCTCTGATCTGTTTCCCTTGGACTTAAAATTTCTTTTAACCATCTTTCCTTGCAAGCACAATTCGCAAGTTGGTAATGGTTCCATTCGGAGTTCTTCCAAAGGACCATCTTTCACCAACCTTTGAATCCTCTTAAGGTGGATGTGTCCAAGCCTCAGATGCCAGAGCTGTGTTTGATTTACACTCGAAGAAAACTTACGTTTCTTAGAATATGATAATGCGCTATTCAATGCAGTATGTGTACAGTTTATGGTATAGAGATTGTTAGACATAGTACCAGAACAGATAACATCACCATTACGATAAATAGTAACATTTCCAAAACCGAAGAAATAGAATATCCATCCAAATACAATTTGGAAACCGAAATCAAGTTCCTCCGAAAACCGGGTACTAACAAAACATCTCTTAAAACCAAAGTTTTATTGAAAAACGGTAAACTGACAACTCCCACTGCAGAAACTGCCACTTTCGCAGCATTTCCCATGGTGACGGTAATCTCCCCTGCACTAACCCGCCGGGTTTGGTTGAACCCCTGCAAGTCAAAACATACATGATCAGTGGCTCCAGTATCTACAACCCAAGTGTTGTTAGAACTAGCCGCTAAACAAGTTTCGACTACTAGTGCATAAGATGTACCTTGGCCACTGCCCGTCCTCATTTGAGGACAAGACGCCTTGTAGTGTCCTTTCTGCCCGCAACGGTAACACTTCCCTTTAGGCTTCTGAATGCCACCTTGAGGTCCCTTCCCTTTCTGACTGCCACCCCCTTGATTCTGACTACCCTGCTTCTTCTTCTTTCTAAATCTGCCCTTAGGCTTAGAAGAAGTAGAAGCTGTAGTGTTGTGAGCCTGAGGTTCAGACTTGATCACCGTCTCAGCTTGCATCAGCTCATTCATCAGTTGGGCCAACGTGTAATCCTTAGGATTCATGTTGTTGTTCAGCCGAAACTGGTTGAATGAATTAGGAAGGGATTCTATGATGATATCGACCTGCGATTCCGCATCGATTTCAGCACCTAGAACCTCCAGCTCATTAAGATGACCAATCATCTTAAGAACATGTTCCTTCACGGATTCCCCGTCAGACATTTTCAGCGTCAAAATTGACTTCATAGCCTTTTGACGCGCCTGACGACCGTGATGGCCAAACATCTCGTGAAGGCTTAGGATCATACCAGCTGCAATTTCGACATTCTGATGTTGATGCTGCAAAATGGGCGATACTGAAGCCAGTATGTAGCATTTTGCCATCTCATCTGCCTTTTTCCAGCTGGTATAAGCCTCACGTTGTTCAGCCGTGGCTCCTGCAGCTGGCTCAGGGGGGCATTCCTCAGTAAGGACAAATTTATGTCCGTCAGCAGTAAGGACAATATCCAAGTTTCGTTTCCAATCAAGGTAATTTGAACCCTCGAGTTTGTTTTCTTTGAGAATTGAAGCAAGTGGATTGAAAGACATAATGTAGCTGAAAATAAATAACGTAAAGTCAATGTCATATACTTCGAAGCATTCATTATATTGTAAAACCTTAAATCAATATAATATGCAACCCCCGACTCCTCAAGATTTTATATGTAAGCCACGTAGGGTGGACGTTTACAAATAATCTCTATAAGTAGGTTTTTACGCCTTTAATTTCATTATCCAATCAACCTTCACCTTATGATTTATGAAATTAACAGTCGGTCACTCCTAGCCATGTAAATTTAATTAATTACCTTTCCGTCGGGAAATAATTAATAAATTCACATCTAAGTGAAATACCATAATTTAATATTCCGAAAAATACCATTTCATAAGAATAACCCTACCGTAGGGAGGTGATATCGATATGAAATTATTTTTCATTATCATATGAAGTTTAAACCAATGAAATCCATAATTAGCACCTCCGTAGGGATACGCCCGGATCAGTGAGCAAATGCTAATTATTTCATTTTTAAACCAATTATGGAGGCTAGAATTAATAATAATTTTCAGAAAAATACGGAATTAATCGAAAATTAAAATTAATATAATACCACTTAGTCATTTTTAAACCAAGGTTTTAATTCATTTTTCAAGCATAGCATGTAATTAAAAATCGCGAATAATTAAACAACATGCCATCCACAAAATATCGAAAAAAATTAAGCGCAAGATAATTAATTAAATAAATAATTATCCAATCATCATGGCCTTCAAATTCTTCGAACGAGCTTGAAAAATCGAGACGAGAGTTGAGCTGAATCTACGGGCCGAGAGGAAGGCCCATCGGGCCTAGGGTTTGGCCCGTTAGGGTTTCGAAAAACCCTAACTTCCGGAAACCCTAGCCGTCGTCCTCCTCAGCCCTCGCCGCCGTCCTCAGCCGCACCACCGCTGCCATCGTCTTCACACGAGCTTAGAGAGGAGATCGCCAAGTGCTTCTGCCGCTATCGTCGCTCGGAACATGCCGGAAGCATGGCTGAAACGTAGCAGCACCGCAGCCACCATCGCGCAAGGCAACAGCAGCTGCTTCTTCCGTTTCTGCACGCCGCGCCTCCGTCCGTCGTTCCCCTCGACGCCTAGCAGCTTGCCGTGAACTGCTGCAGGTCACCGGCATCGTGGAGATGCCGGTTTTCGAGCTGCAGCCGCCAGAAGCTTCACGCGATCCGCTAGGGTTCTTTAAACCCTAGCCGCGCCGTCGCCATGGATGGCGATCGCTTCAGCCCCGCCGCTGCTCCCACTGCTTCTGCAGTTTGTCCGGTGCGTCGACGCCGTCGAGGAGAGCAGTCGGAAGCAGCTGCAACATCCGGTGACCACAAACAGCCGCGGTAGGGTCAAAACCCTAGCTGCCATGTTCATCACCGTCGCAGCGCCGCCGCCATTCCTCGATCCCAGTCGTGATGTAGTCGCCTTCTCCACCACCATCGATCGATTACAAGAATTGAAAAATTTACATCGAAATTACAATCGAAAAAAAATTCTTATTCTAACACGATCAACCCTCGTGTGTTTACAAGGCAGCCACAAACAGGCTGATTTTAATACAATAATTAAAACCAAAACATTCATATTAACCATGATAATAGGATCTCTGCAAAACAATCAATTGCATCCAATACAAATAATATGAATCTAATAATTATACTTAATTAAATCTACAGAGCCGAGTTGGCTCTGATACCAGTTGTTGGATCCGGGATCCCTCGGATGTAGATTTAATTAATTACAATAATTATTAACATATGAATTCAGATCTTGAAAGCGGAAACCAATCTAAATCATATATATACCTGCTTGCGTATCACCGGTGGAATTCTGAGTCGAGGAAATGATCTTCCACGCACCAGATCTCTACACACGAGATCTGGCTCTTTCACGTCGACCCCGAAGTCTTCTGGAGTATTCCCTAGCAACCAGAGAAAATCTGAGTGGGCAGAAATCTATTCTCTGTGCCTCCCAGAAGCTGCCGCCCCTCTCTCTCTTTTCTGTGAGAATAAATCCCCTCATGAACATTTCTACTTCTCTCTTATTTATAATAAGAGGTAGAGTGTTGGAGAGGTTAGGGCCAAGGCTAATGGGTCAGGCTATGCTTTATTGGGCTACTCCAGGGACCTTGAGGAGGATTTGGACTAGGCCTTCCAATATAATTAAATAATCCAAGTATTCTCTGGCCCCGAATACTCTATTTAATTATATTAATATTATAGCATTTCCACTATAGTAAAATAATATTGCATCGCCGTCCAATCCCAAATTATGACATACCGGGCTCCTCTTTGAATTATATTATTTCCCGTGTTTAAGATATCGCATGTCCATTAATTAATTTAAGCTACTGACTGCTCTAATTAATTAATATCTTATTCCGAGAGTGTACCCGTTCGACCTTATTATTATATCGGAACTTAATCCACCTGCAGGGTTTTGATATAATAATCCTTAGAACGCCTCAAGGGGACATCATCAACTCGGCGCACCGAGACACGATTTCTAGCTATAATATTAATTATCATATTTATAATATTATTACCCAAGATACGGAGATTTTTTGAGTTGCAATAACTCTCACTCATGGTAAATCAAAGCAACAATTATTATAAATACATAATTGAATATTATGACAACTAGAATTAAGAAATAATAATCGTCCGAGATGTGATCCTTAATAAGTCAGTATAAAAGGATTTATCTCACCTCGATCCCGTTCAGCGCAACTCTGATCGTATGCACCAGTATAAGCTAATAGTCAAGACCAACTATTATCCAGCTTATACTACAACCTTAACAAGTAATTCGTCCAAGATTACTTTCAGTTGCGAACACCATTTAACTATATAAGAAACCGATAATATGATCTTCCGTGCGACCACCCACACCATATTATCTATAATATATAGTGTCGGACGTTTATTTGCATAACCATAACACGAATTAATATGCAAAACATATGACAAAATATTTATTTCCAAAATCAGGAAGAAATTGTTAATAATACAAGCATAAAGTATGCTTTTCAGTATATCAACCCCAACAGTAACCTCATTCTTCAGCATGGCCACCTCGGCCTTCGCAACCTCCGCGACCGCCAGCACGGCGGCCTCTTTTTTCTCCGCCTCCCGAGCCTTCACCTCGGCTGCGGCCACCTTCTTGACAAGGTCACCCTTGTCTTTCTCTAACTCCCGGGCAACCCGGGCCAGCTTGTGGTATTGAGCAACCCCATTATTGAGGAAGCTCGTCAGTTCAGCAGCCATGTACTCTACCCCCTGCAATAATGTCAATCAGTGTTAGGCAAGAAGAGTACGAGCCGAAATGATATACATAACCAGAACATATACCTCAGGAAATGGGGGGCGATTAGCCGCTACTTGGTCAGCGGGTTGACCGATGGTACAATCCTCCTCTCCGGAGGGGACGATGACCATGTGAGCATCCTTGCTCCGACGTGCGGTGGACCCAACAGCGAAGAGCCAGCCGGTGGAAAATCCAAAATATCCAGAGTCATCTCCGATAAGGCTGCAGAACTCTTCTCAGGCTCCAAAGCCAACCTCGACCTTTTCTTCTTGCTGGCACTAAAGTTCACTGTAACAAAGCAAAGACGGATTAAAATACAACAATTGAAAAAAAAAGAAAAAAAGAGAGATATAATAGTATGGCCCTACCCTCCACCGGATCCACCATCGAAGTAGGATCGAAAGGGCTTAGCCCCACCATGGCGAGCTCAGCCTCACAATATTCTTCGGAGACAATGCCGAGCTCCCCTAGACTCCTCTCAAGGTCACCAAATCTCTCTTCGGTGCCCTGGCCTTCTAACCTATCAGCCTTCCAGATGAACTGGGGGACCTCTTCAGACTGGCAGAAGAAGAATTTCCTCTGTCAGTTGGGGATTTTAGACTTCGTCTTTACCCTAAAGCCGAGACTAGGGGATAGGTAAAACCACCCCGCACTCGGTTTGAGCTGATAAAATCTAAGGATCATCCCTAGGGTAAGAGGCGAACCGAGGCGAGCGGCCTCAACACCAAGACCAATTAATTGCCTAAAGGAGTTCGACATAATCTGCCCTAGGGCAATGCCGAACTTCCATTGCAAATTGGCGAAAATAGGAGAAAGGGGAAGACGAAGACCGCAACTTAAGCAGTCCTCGTAGACGGTAAAAAAATCCAACAGAGGCGCACAAGCCCTATCCTCCAAACGAGGAACGAGAAGAAGGGCGGAATTGGGAAATAAATACTACGAGCTCGACTTCGTCAAATTTATTCTTCGACGGGGCAAGTTACTTCAGATTGACCTTGTCTTAACGAGGCAGTACGAGCTCGGCTTCGTCGAATTTATTTTTTGACGGGGCAAGTTACTTCACTGACCTTGTCTTAACGAGGCGGTACGCGATTGACTTCGTCAATTCTACTTTTGACGGGGCAACGCACTTCAAGCTGACTTCGTCTTAATGAGGCGGTATGTGATTGACTTCGTCAATTCTACTTTTGACGGGGCAACACACTTCAAACTGACCTTATCTTAACGAGGCGGTACGCGATTGTCTTCGTCAATTCTACTTTTGACGGGGCAACGCACTTCAAACTGACTTCGTCTTAATGAGGCAGTACATGATTGACTTCGTCAATTTAATTTTTGACGGGGCAACGCACTTGACATCACCCCTACCTCAGCTATTTCCCCTAACTCACACCCTCGCTTCTACATCTTTTTAGGGGGGGGATGTGATAGGATATGGCCCAGCACCTAGGCCCAAAGCATCAGGCCCAATATAATTGGGCCTCGACAGTTAAGCTCGGCCCAGGTAGCTCGGCCCAACTGAAGATAAGAGACTCCATCACCAAGGCAACCAAGACTCCTACATCGACTACAACTCAAGCTCTAAGAGAGATATAGAAGCTCGGTGTTTATCCATAAAGGAGGAAATCAAGTCAAATAGTCCTTATAGGAATAGACTTTGTATTAGAATCAAGCTCCATATGAGCATCTATAAATAGGGGCTTAGAATAGAATGAGAAGGGAGAGAACAATCTTGTAATCACTACTCATACAAGCAATAAAGATCCATACTCTTTCCGCCCGTGGACGTAGATCTATTCCAATAGATCGAACCACGTAAATCCCTTTGTGTTCCGTTTGCTTTCGTGTTCATTAATTCCTTATTGGTGCTCATTAATTACCTTACGAAAACAAGATCGATCAGATATATTTATCAAGGTCGATCGGGACCACTCCTTTTTATGTGAATTTGGATTCATACGGCTGGCACATAACCTGCCAGAATTTGTAAGAAATCAATTGTTAGATTATTTTATCATTTAATTTAATTTAATTTACATGGATCTTATATTGGAGTTGTTGATTATCCAACTCTGTAACCTCAAGTAGACAGAATTTGTTATCTGCTTTCGATTTCGATGTGTCCAGCACATCATGAAATTGACTTGGATAAACCAATGGTGTTAGTAACCTTATCCTCTCCTTAAAACTCCCATGACAAGTTTACTTTTCTCAAAGAGGCCGGAATCTCACCGGACAGCTTGTTATGTGAGAAGTGGGAGTAGTCCGAGATTTTCGGATGCAATAGATTTGAGATCAAAAGTTAGCTGCCTCTTTGCATTCGATTCGAAGCATAAAATATACAAACATGTCAAATGTTGATGATGGGTTCTGAATCTTATGGTTTTGTTTTATAATTATACACACATTATGCCAATGCCATATTCTTAAAGCTGGTTATCAAATGGAGTTAGGTTCATATTTGTATCCATTAAAATATAGATCGATCTTATACATATACACTTGCAGTCGCTCAGGTCAGTTGCATGGATCTAAAGGAGCCCCACAAAGGCAGCGATTATGCGAAAACGACGAATTCTCCCAACTCTCCGATCTATACCTCAACTTCCACCCACTCGGAATTTCCCCACACAATCTGTTGTAGCTCACATTCAGAAACTGCAGGTACACAGCTTCCGTTATCTGCTTCGGAATCCTCCCATAAATCCTGTTATGCGATATGTCCAGCATATCCAACGACTCCATGAAACTGACTTTCGAGAAATCAAACTCGAACCCGTTCCTCGAAATATCTATACTACTCGTAACCTTCCCCTCACCGAAGAACACAGACGCATCTCCCGACAGATTATTTCTCGAAATATCCACCGAAGAGAAGTTCACCTTCGACAAAGAAGCCGGAATTCGGCCGGAAAACTTGTTATGAGAGAAGTCGATTGCCGGAAATCCAGCAGTTTTCTGGACGTTTCCGAACGTTTCCGGAATCGGACCGGTGAGCTGGTTCCGACTCAAATCGATGGCGAAGAGAAACGGAAGAGACGGAAGAGAAGGAGGAATCGAACCGGAGAGGCGGTTGAAGGAGAGATCGAGAAACGCCAGTTTTGTAAGGCGAGAGAGAAAATCCGGCACAGGCCCCGAGATATTAGTCCAGCTTATAACAAGGTACCTCAAATTGGGTAAATTGGCGAGTGTAGTTGGGATTGGGCCAATGAGATTGGGGATTTTGTGGAATCGGAGATTCTGGAGGTGCTTGAGATCGGCGAGAGACGGAGGGATGGTGCCGATTAGGGTTTCATAGGGGGCGATGTCGATGCCGGTGACGTAGTTGGTGGTCTCGTTGCAGGTGACGCCGTACCAGTTGCAGCAGTCGGAGGTGGGGACCCATGAGGGGAAAGGGTTAGGATTGGAGAAGCTGTGCTTGAATGCTGTGAGAGCAGCTTTTTCGGTTGGGTGGCAGAGATCTGATGCAGAGAGTTGAGGGAGAAGAAGATGGAGGAGGAGGAGGAGGAGAAGTTGCATAACTGTTGCTGTTAGTTGAGGAATGACTGAATGAATGAAAATGGAGGGTGGGGTAATAAATAATGCAATTTTTGGATGTTTGAATTCATTTACTTACTGGTCAAGATTTGTGTAGACTCCACTATTTTTCGTTTCTATAGTGGGCTGCTGCGATTTAGTTTTGTTGACTTCATTGTCACATTATGAAGGTTGGAAATTTGCTGATGTTCTTATTTTTGCATAATAATGACGAAAGTGGAAAATTATGCTAAACAGATGGTGTTTTTTTTTTGTTTTTTTTTTGAGATAAACTAATAAATAGATAGCTCCATCCCGTTATATTAGAATTTATTTCCATTTTGGTTCGTCTCATTATATTATAGTTCTTTTCTGAAATCACAAAAAATATTTGGTTACAATTAACTCTCTCCCTAGAGCTGATTATAACCACATATATTTCTATTAATTGGTTTCTGTACAAATCAAATAAGTCTTAATGTAATGTGATGAAAGTAGTAGATAATGGGCAAGTGAGAGTTTCTGCCTTTGAGTAAAATTAAAACATATACGAACTTACATTTCATAGTAACGGAACAAATTACGTAGTGTCAATTCGTTATAATTTTTTTCGTTATAATATTAACTTAAAAAGAATTGAAAATGTCTTCAAAACCTGTATTGATCAAAATAGTCCGAACAATGAAGTAAATCACAACATCACATCTACACTACGGTAAAGTTATAATTACACTCAGATTTTGGATCAAAACTAGAAAATTGCTCATCTATTCTACACATTGCCTACCGTACAACAAACACTCATTTGGTAAAAATAAGGTTAGCTCTGTAGATCTCAAGCTCCGGCTCCATTACTTAGTTGAAGAGTCATTTTAATGTTCATTGCAGCCAATTCTGCAGCCAAATATCTGAACACATAAGGCATAGCCACAGTCTCCATACCTTTACTAGTCTGGCACGAGACGCACGTCACCTTTTTTGGATCCTTGTTGCTGCTGCCAGGTGGCAGATTCTTTTTTATATTGATCATATCGCGTACCTCCGTCTTGTGCGATTGGACTAGTGTCGTGGTCAGGATGCTTCCGCAGAGGGAGCAGACATCGGCTATGTGATGATCGGAACTCGTATGGAGCCTATCGTGTAATAGATATGCAGCACCGTGGGCCAGGAGGGAGTCTCGTTCCATTTCTCCAAAGCGTACTCCACCACCTTTTTTTCTACCTTTGATGGGTTGTTTCGTGACCTGATCGACTCTTCCTGTGGAACGAACCTGGAAACAGAAACAAACGAGTAATCAGATTTGAGTACCAAGCGAGTAGGAAATCCGGGAAACGGGTGAAAAAAGCAACGATGGAAGAATATTGGTGTCGCTTATTTGGTCTTAGCAAGTCCTAACCCTCCTGTAAATCTCAGCAAATGACATTTGTTTTTACTGTTGAATTTTATTGGTTCAGAAAGTAAACTGATGATAGAGGTCAGCATTTCAATTCTTAATAATTTCTTCTACGATCTTTCTTTAGTTAGTGAATGAATGGCTTAAGATTGCTAAACAATTTCTTCTACGATCATTCTTTAGTTAATAGAGACAAAATCAGTGTATGAATGGCTTAAGATTGCTTACATAAAATTCTCTTATGTGCAGAAAACACCTAATTTCCATTGTGCTCTGAGAGAAAACCTCGTACCTGAAATTTATCTGAAACCATGTGACGAAGACGCTGATAATACACGGGCCCCATAAATATCTCACATGTCAACTCTGTGCCGTAAACTCCACTGTACAATACCTCTACCCCATGGTAATTGAACCCACGTTCAACCAAAAGAGAACCGAGTTCATCTACGAGTGAACTAGACTCAGATTCTGACCCTTCAGATTTCTTCATTGAGCTTGAAAAGGGTGTAGCATCCACGAAATTTCCATTCAAGGCGCCTCCCTACAAACCACACACAAACATATGCTGATATCAAACTTCAGATGTTTTACAACTGCAATAATTTAATGTATTGTTATGCTAGGATCCAATTTCAAAATGCATACAAAGGCAAAACAGTTTCAGATAAGCCAGAGTTCAGGTGTATTAGTGAGCTTTAACATTTTGAAGATGCTGGCTTACTTCAAGAGTTAATAGCCCTACCTAGATCAAAAACGTAGCAACAGAATAATTATGCTTAATGGACATACCTTAGCAGCAATTGATTCTAAAAGCATAGCAATTGTCATCCTAGAAGGGAATGCATGAGGATTGATGATAAGATCTGGCCTCATTCCAGTGGCTCCGGAGAAAGGCATGTCAGTATCCTGCCAAAGCTGAGAGCAAACACCCTTTTGACCATGTCTGCTGCTAAATTTATCACCAATTACTGGATTTCTTGGATGCCTAAAACGAACATTTGCCTGAAAGTGGACGAGCAAGAACAAGCTCATGTAGCATAGAAACTATCTGTTTCATACAACATATAGATTGAATTGAACTGCATCCAACCTCTATCCGTGTGAAGCTATATTAATTTAAAAAACAAGAGATTGATAAGTCAAACTCTGGAAATTGTGTGCTGACCTTTTGTATGTGCTTTTTGTTTTTCACATCAACAGCAACGTAGTCAACATACGCGTGGTCTGAACCTTTTAACTTGTTTAGTGACACACCACTTGTAATTTCATTATAGATGCTACAGTATGGCTCGTCGGGGTTTATCCTCTGAAATACAATTGCAAAAACTTAATTAATTCAAACCACTAAGCTGAGAATAAAAAAGGACACACATGTATGCATGCTGCTTACCTGGCCCACAAATGGGAGGCCATCAGAATCAATCAAATGATGCCATGTTTTATCGAGGTTGCTTCTGCCAAATGATCTCTGGGAAGGATCTGACTTGTTCTTTTGTTCAGACAAGTCAATTGTTTCTGTCTGCAAAAAAAATATCATCAGTGACAGCAGTAGGCTAGTTAAATATTAGGTTGTGCCTGCCGCTAACATAAAATTGATACAAGATCGTAAATCCATCTTGTAATAATCTGGGCCCATCATAGACACAGCCCTTTGAATTTCATAAGCACGTTTGTTTTGGCAGTGAATTTATGAAGTTACGAAATTGTATGTTCCATGTTAAATACCAATTCGTCTTTCTAAAATTACCGGCTCTTCAGCAGCAGCCTCCTCATTTTGATACAAGATCGTAAATCCATCTTGTAATATTCTGGGCCCGTCATAGACACAACCCTTTGAATTTAATAAGCACGTTTGTTTTGGCAGTGAATTTATGAAGTTACGAAATAGTATGTTCCATGTTAAATACCAATTCGCCTTTCTAAAATTACCAGCTCTTCAGCAGCAGCCTCCTCATTTTGAATTGTTTTTTAATGTTTTATTCTAATAATAATCATATGTTTACATAAAATAACCTTTTATAGGAAAAGGCACATTTTCTAATTCTTTAATACTACTAAAAAGGGTACCCAAAAAATGGTAAAGTTTATAAATCCTAAACTGGTAGTTTTACCAAATAAACTCAAGAGCTTTCTTTGATTCCATCTGATCTCAGAGTCGTGCCTCGGTAACTCATTCAGCGAGGAAAAAAATAATAAAAAGTCATACAATGATAAGAGTTTACTCGCTTTTTTGATCACAGATCTGCAGACAAATGTAGTTGCTCTAAGCTACATCACATCATCAAAATATTCTTGCATGTCGAGATGTTAAAAATTATCTAAATGCTATCAATATCACAACAAAATGGCCGTTCCCTCAACTCACTAAGCCTCTTTTTTCTATATCCTACTCAAAATAAGGGATATAATCTTAGGAAACAAAATATGACCTGCATGGCTAGCTGAGCAGCATTAAGAGAAGGAATGAGGGGAACAAGAACATCTATAATCATTGATCGGTGACTATGGACATAGATGGATTGATATATGCAAGAAGACCCTCTAAGAAGTATCTTTAATGATAAAATTGCATTTTAGTTAATAAGACAATTGAATACAAGGTAGACCTGGTATATGTATCCACGGCACATTCCACGCTCCACAGATGATTTATTTAGAACCATAGCATCCTCCATGTCATATCTGCAATGTAGAAATAAACAAATGAAACCAAATTCTGATAGATGGTCCAAGTAAAAGAAAAAATGAATTTTTACCCTGAATATGCTAAAACTGCAACAATTGCATTAGTTCCCAGTGGACAGTCATCGATATTGTACTTTTCATATGTCTTTGTCCGCACAATTGGCGTCTGGGGGGTCTGCAGAAAGGCACTCGTAAGATTTAAGAGGAGAAATTGAAACTTAAGCACAGGGGACACATTTAACCTATCAAAGTATCTAGGACTTTTCATACTCCCATTTCAGTCATATAAAACAAGTGAAGTCCTTAAACAGAAAGGGCTAAAATGATAAAGAAACAATCAGACAAACAAATAGAAAATTATCTTGCAGAAGTTATACATAAAAAGCTTCTTAAACACAGCTTCAGCTAAGAATGTTGCTATAGATTAAACTTTGATGTACATAACCAAGATTCCAAGAAGTTAGAAAACTTTGATGTAAGAATAATTCTCCCTGCAAGACTCCAGCCACATATAATAACCCCTTTATTCTAAATTTATGACTCCTCTTTGTGACATCCAGAAACATTTCCCCATATCCTATTGAAACAATTGAAACAAGTAGATAAATTCAAAACCGAATGTATGGATGGAATAGAAGTACTAGCACTAACCTGAAGATGATACATCTTTTGATCAGCTCGAGCACTTAAAGATTGACAAGAAAAACCCATTGTTTGTTTTGCCATCTATAACAAGTTAAATTTATAAAATAAAATAAATTAAAAAAGTCAAAATGCTTACATTAAATGGGGAAAGCATAAAATATTGAATCCTCATCCAAAATGAACAGATGTAAACCTGACACTGGTACATATTACGAGGACTCTGATTGTGGTCAGACCAAGGTGTAAGATTTCCAACAACACTCAATATTCCAGTTGGATGAATTTCTTCATGAGTGGCAGGAAAAACATCCCTCCTTCCCCCATTTCCTCCATCAGGACAACTTATTTCCATGTAAACCTACACACACAAAACACACGTTATAAGGAGCTTGTTAAATCTTTGATGGCCTGCAAATATAATAGACAAAATTAAGATTCAACTTCTTCATGTATCACATACAGATATAGATATGCAATGCCTTGTACCTGCTCAAAGGGTCCTATAAGCTCAATATTGTTGCTCTCTTCAGAAGGTATCGTGATATTCCGCACTGGACGAACAAATCTACATGCAGATGTGAACAGGTATAAACCAGGGTATGCCCCACCCATGCTCAAAGGAACATAACCAACCTCAAGATCCTCAGGTATCTGCAACATTTTAAACAGTAAGATGGTGTGACCAGATCCCGACAAAGAAATTTAGTTTTGAGAAAATTATGAAAAACTCACCGCAGAAGTGTCTGAAACCTTTAACCTCCGCATATGACTTACAGCCTTTTCTATTATATCAAAAGGAATAGAACCGACTACACGACCATCTAGAAGAACAGGAAGTACTTCAGGGGGACCAGCTAAGAGAAGCTTTGGCAATGCTGGAGTCATTCCAATACTCACCAAAACTTTTAATATTGACTTCCTGATTTCAAGGAAGTCTTTTACTTTCCCTTCTGAATCATAATATGAAGTTATCCCTGCAAAACAGTAATATATGCCAATATGGTTTATGTTTATCACATTTTCTATAGAAAAAGTATAAATTTGTAAGCAAGCACTTACGGCAAGAAGAAGTCATATGGTTCAGCAACCCACATGGCTCACCATCAGGTGTGTGAACAGGACACATAAACCCCCAAGATCTGCACCATACATATATATCCATAACTGGAAAACTCATAAAGTGACATGAAAAAAGAGGAAGAACATGCAAAGAAAACAATCCAACATAATCTCCAAGTAATAGGGCTAGTGCATACTCAGGCAACAACTTCCGAACACTTGTCGTACGAAGTCCAGCAAATGAAGCACCTCGATGAACAGCTCGAAAGTGTGAGATGAAACGTAGATAATTTAATCTCTCAGCCATAACTGTCATCCCAGCTCTCTAGCAACCATGAATACCACCCAAAACCAACAGATAATTAGTAAAGTTTTGGCATAATGTTCCTAAAGGATTCCTAACAATTAATAATATTCAGGGTAAACAGACCCACAAGCATGATATAGATGAAAAGGCTCTTTGTGAAACAGCACATAAACCCAGAACTTTCCCAATAGAAGAGGCTCTTTGCAAAAACCCACAACTTTTGCAATAAACGAAGGTAAATGCTTTCACTTCTGTACCTGCTGTAAATCTAGACCTGATTGAGTATTCAATCTTCCAGTCTTCAGCATATTTTCAATAGCTGCCCCAATTTGCTTTGGAGAACATTTATCAAGGACTTTCGTGACATCTGCCACTGCCATTAACAAAAACAGAGCACAAAATATGTCAACACAACCAGATATAATAATTCTAAGTAGACAGCAACCCCAAGCTTTGGGAACAAGAATCCATAACAGTTCAATGCGTAACTAGAACCAGAAGATCTTAGTTTATTTGGCAATTAACCCTTATAGAAGCTTTTCGGGAAGTTCTATTCATTCAAGATCATCTGTGTATGCAATATATATCTATATTACCACAAGAGAAGTTCTACATCACAAAATCAATAGGGAACTGTAGCATACCGCTGCTCAACTCAAATTTTTTGGTTTTATTCTCAACTTCGTCTTGCAGTGTTCGTTTTGCCCTCAACAACCAGTCTTGTAACTTTTCCTGCAAGATACCAAAATAATGAACAACATGACCCAAAAAATAGAGCAGCACTTTCCCTAATAAAAGCCTCTTTTTACAGTTCGCAGTGTAACATGTGGTCCTATATGGGTATATCAAGAATCGCAATGAGCTTTTTCATAAAGTAGAGGAGATCATGCAGATTCCAACCACATAGAAATTGGATAAATCCAGAGAGGGAAACAAAACGTCCTTCAGGTATGAAAAAACAAAGCTTTTACCTTGAGGTAAATAGTTATTAAATGACCGGGCAACAGACACTCTTGGTTTTGTAAAGAATCTGGATTGTCCGGTACTGAAGTCTGGTCTACGAGAGAAAACAGCTTCTGCAGCATTACACTAAATTGAAATCTGAATTAGCTACAGATGTGAGCTTATATAAATATGGAAAATGTAAAAAATATCAGATAGCAAATAATCTAAAAAAGCATTCGTATCACGGACAAATTTAAAAGAGGTAAAACAAGAGATACTGACATGAGTAGATTGAATTTGTCAATATTATCATCCAGATGAACAAATATGTAATCTCTCAACACAGCATTAGCAACCTGCAAAACAAAGACATCTACAGATGAGAAGAAGATTCTCATATGCACTATTTTTAGTCATTTATAGTAGGTTGGTAGCACATTAGTTTTGGGTGAAAGACTCATATTGCTTTCCATTCAAATCCTTTCATGAAGTTGTAAAAACATGTTTCATTGCTTGTTATTTGATCTACTTTACATACTCTAGTGAGAGGAGTTTAAGAGAAATGGAAAACTTTCAGGAGCAAGAGTAACATTGTTATGATCATCACATTAAACGAATATGAACTTACATCAGAGTAGCTTTGTTTTTCCATTCCCACCATAACAGGTTGGAAATGCTCCCCTGGAAATATCAAAGGGTTCAGAAAGCTAACTCAATAAGCTTATGTGCACAAACAGAGTGTAATTGAGGCTCAATACCGATATGTTGTAGACACTGAGTGCGAGTACATAGAGAAAAATCCTGAAGTTCATCCAAAATAATTTTTGCTCTTTCACCAATAAGTTGAGTGCCAACAGATCCTTTTCCTCGATCAGACTTGTCATTGTAGCAGCATGTTAAGCTCACATAGATTTCATGATCAGTCGTCTCAGTCAGAGCCTACATACAGTAGAATGTGACAACAAAATCAGTGGCAAGAAATTGCCTCAAAACTTATCAAGAGCCTCCACATATTAATGTTATCCAACAGATCTTGTGCCAAAAGAATTTCACATCAATTCAATTTTGGCTAACTACTAATCGCCTAGCACTGCACCCAATTTTCGCCTAGCACTGCACCCAATTTTCACTCCCCAAACGTGTCGCTCCTACATTCATCCAATATCCTTCAACCCATTCTTCAAATTATTAAACCAGCTTACTGAAGTGTTAAAGCATCTGCAGAAACCAAATCAATAGTTGATTCTCCACCCAAAGTTTTTTTAGGGTAAATAACAGTTGACTGAAACACATTCCATGGTACAAAGGGATAAATCATGCCTAACATTGCGATAAAGCACCTTATCTAAAATTACAACTCCAGTTTCTGACTTTCTATTGAAATCAGAAACAAAGAGTGCTCTATAACTCTGTTATTCGAGACCCACCAGGTGATCTAAACTTCCTTGTCCCATACCACCTCCAATAGTTCTTTCACAATTTTGAATTATTCGAGTATTCTGTTCAATCAAAATATGACCACCACACAGCTGGAACTGCCATCATAAACAGTGCTTTACCAAAGCATTACACAATTCTTCGTCTCTAAATTGCAAATGGTACAAGGCCAAGTGATAAGTTTTCCATCAAGGAATAAAAATCCATAAATATTTTTTAGTTAACACTTATATATAACACATAAGACAAGTTTTAGGAAACATCAAGAGTAATTCAGAATAATGAAATCCCAAAGGAGAGAAGAAATGCATGCTACCTTTAATATGATTCCAACAGGAAGTAGATATTCCCTCCCTTGTATCCTAGCACAGAGAGCAAAGTTAGACTTTCTTACTTTGACCATATCAGCAAAGCCCACCAAATATTAATGTTCTCACCAGAACCCAAGCCTTGCACTCCCATTTATAAGGTAGTATAGTTTAACTGTCACAGCAGACTGGTCTTCTCGAACACATCTGAATGTAAAAAAGAATACAAAGAACTTCATTGTTGTGAAGCACTATTTCTAGAATAAAAAATTTGCAACACAGGCATGTATGAACGAAGTCATTATAAATGCTTTAAGAAGCACATTTTCAGGCTTAAATTGAATCAGATCCAGATAGAAAAGGAATCCAGACTCGTATGCCCTTAATTCCATTCATCATGACAAAGCTCCTATCATGCTATAAGCGCCGACAAAATTATCATACAATATTTTTTGAGCTTCAAGTTCTACATGATGATCAAGATGCAAGCACTACATAAAATCTTTTAGATTCCTAATTATGCACCTTGAAGCTAGCATAGCACAAAGAAAAACATTGCGAAAGCAAGAGAAAAAACCTTATGGTTACGGCTTTATCTGTGTATCCCTCACGCCGATCCCGAAAAGAATTCCGCACCATGCTCGTTGGCTACATAAGATTACAAGCAGGTGAAAATAGATAATATATGTGTGCACTATATAGGAAAATGGTTTTCACTCAAATTAAGTAACTAAAAGAATGTGCACTGGGGCCATAGAAAGAGAGAAAACTAGTGAGTTCAGTTCATTTTGTATGGCAGCCTCAAATTTATATATTCATGAACAGGAAAGATTGTACTCACATAGTTCCCCTTTGGTAATATCAGAGAACGAATAACCCTCTCAAGCCCATTCAGGATAAAGTATCTACAAGTAAGCGTAAAAGGTGTTATATAATGTTCATAACTTAAAAAGTTTATGTAGAGAGGCAGCATACTTACCCTCCCATTTCTGAAGGCTCTTCTTTGAGCATAACTAATTTCTTGGGATCATTTGCTGCTCTAAGATGGCAGAGTTTGGACTACAGAGTAATAAAGCAGATCAGTAATGTTGTACAAATTTACTACACGGAGACTAATTTCTTGGGATATAGTATATCAATTACCTTCAACATGATAGGTAACTGCCCAAGACAAAATTTCTCTCTTACAATGACTCCGTCACCATACTGAAAATTCATATCCACCATGAATTTCCCAGAATATGAGAGTTTTGCTTGTCTACACTGCTCCAACCACGCAACGAAAATGCGTTAACCTCTGGGTGAGATTGATTGGATTTAGCTAGCGAAATACATTGACGCCAAGAAAAATGTACCTCAAAAGGATATAATGCATCTCCCATATTTCTGGAACGTTCCTTCTGAGGAGAAAATATTTCAGGATTGGTGAACCAAAGTATTGTTGTGGTTAAGAATCAAAACAAAAGGCAGTAAACTCATAACATGATTATGCAACTTCAAATGTCATATTCATCCAATTCAATTCGCAATATTCTCTAGCATCATTGCATCAATGACACTTGACACTATACATAGGATGCAATCATAATTCACCTATTTTCAATTCAAATTTCAGTTTGTAAAGAACTCTGAGGATGGGTAACAATGAGGTAATATTCAAATTAAGAGCATATTTATAATGAAAAAAAAAAAAGAAAAGAAAAGAAAGAAAGCACTCGTGCCGTCACAGAATTGTCACCAACTACGACAACAGATACCAACGGCGAAATCAACAGATAAAAAAATTGAAACTTGCCACTGAAAACTTGAAAGCTAAAAAAAAAAACAAAAAAGGATATTTCTAAGCTTGAGCTTGGACAAAGAATCGAAAACTTCGACAGGCTTAATGTTGCGCATCATCGTATCCAGCCCGTACTCTGCCATATAGTCGAACGAGTCAATATGGTGGCGGAAAATCTCTCGCAGAGCTCCATAGTCCTTCTCCTCCGCCAGGTGCGGCCGCCATGTTTGCCTGCCGATCTTCTCTTCCTTCACTTCACCGCTACTTGCGGCCATGGAGAATTTCTCGATTATCTTTTGTTGATAGAGAGAGCTCTAGGTTTGGTTAAGGAAGAAAATGGTATCAAGGTTTAAGGTTTGATGTGAGAAGTGAGGAGGGAGAGACAATTTCATTGTAAGGGTTTAAGAAGCCGGACTCCGAACACTGCAAAATGGCTCACTACAATGGCCCACAGCCCACTTCTCATGAAATAATGTTACGGCCCAATACTGATCAGTTCTTTTTAGAAAAAGAAAAATATATAAAAGGTTGATTAATTGGATAATTATGTCATAATTATAATTTCGAATTAATAACACTTGTAAATCTACAAGTTAAACTAGTTAGAATTAGAGTTGTCAATTGGGACGGGCCAGCCCGGCCCGGCTCAGGCCCCGATGGCCCACTAGGAATTAAAGCCCAGCACGGCTCAGGACCACAGCTAAAGCTGGCCGGTATTGGGCTGAGCTTTTTCAATAAATTGGGGTGATTATATTCATAGCCACTTTTTTACTCTCTATAGCCCCCGCTTCAAAATAAATAGTAAAATAATTAGAGATTTATTATATTAACCTTCATATAAAGTTTAGACAAAAATACTCTCATTTCCATAGCTAATGTCGGAGATGAATTAATAGCAAGCGCAACACCGACCTCTCATTTTCCATCAAATAATATTTTAAATTTTTCTCATCAATCAACTCATGGTAAAAATTATCCAAATTTATGCATAGCATATCAATTCAAGAATTGGAGTCGTTTGAGTTTTATCGACTCAACCGAACCAAGTCGAATAATTTGAAACATAGCTTGAGATTCGATCATAATTTGTGTTGGAAAATTGAGTACAAAAACTTGTTGGGCTTACAAAAGTTACAACATAAATTGAAGATTACAACGAACAAAAACTACAAACTAAAAGCCGAGTCGAGGAAAACCCTTTTTCCGCAAGATGAAATACGCCCCGGTAGTGCTCTCGGTTTTGGCATATCGTCCCCAAAGATAAAACGGCTTCGTTCACTTGATAGTAGCACCACAAATCAAGTGACTCCGGCAAACTGGACGAGGTTTGAGAACCAAGCAACAAATGCTCCTAAAATCTAGAAAAATGCTATGAAGTGCAAAGGATGAGAGGAGAGACGAGAGAACTCGAAGTTCGGTGTGTTCTTCAACTCCAAATGTCTCCCCTTTATATAGCACTCAAGGGGGGAGCCAAGGGACACACCAGGATGGCTTGTCATCAATACCTTGGCAGTTACAACAACCGAAAAGTCAAAGGTCTGGCGGTTACGGAAATCGAAAAGTCAAATGTCATCAGCTCTATTAAGAGCTCCAGTGGTTACAAGGGGCGAACGAAAAGTTTCCCGATTCAACATACCATTTCTCACTCACCGAAAATCAGTTTTGAGAAATCGAATATGTTACTATTATCTACCCGACAAGTAGAATAATCATACATTATTTAATTATCCAATTAAATAATTTAACCACCACAAAATTAATTTAGATTCAAAACTAATTTTCTCACAATCCCCCACATGAGTGGAAATGTGTATGCATGAATGCAGACTCACGGTTCATTTCTCGTGAGACGATATTGCATAAGGATAGGTAGTTGGTAGCTTTGAACCTTCCATAATTAACACTATCGAGTATACTGGCGGCTTAGTGGACGTGATGCCTTGAACTAATCCTCCTTGGTGTATACCGAGACAATAGTATTAACATAATATTATCTCAATCTTATCCATTCTCACGTTTTGCATCCGTTTCGGCCATGGATACCACTTTGGATTCATAAGTGTATCTTAACGAAGCGGCCTCACTTCACACTTACATAGGTGATTCTTTATCGAGTATCTTGCCATACTCAACCTCCTCGAGGTATTTAGGAATCATTAAAAGTCTTACACTTAACCTCACCACTAGGCAAGCTTTCAACACTCAAACGCTTTCTGGAGAATAGAAAAAAGTAAGTGTTTACACATGAACTTTCATAGTTTAGTTTTCCCGTTGAACCAAGTTCTTGGGGTTTCCAATCATCATGGTTAGGTTACCACTATGATAGTTCTTAATTTGTGGATTTTACTCTCATTCCCTCTAGCAACTTATTCATTTGATCACGGTTTAACCCTTTGGTTAGTGGATCCACCAGATTATCCAACAACTTCACATAGTCGACTGAGATAATCCCTGTTGTGATCAAATGTCTCACGGTATTATGTTAACGAATATGTCAAAATTTACCATTGTACAAACCACTTTTTGCCCTACTAATAGCCACTTGACTATCGCAGTGAATCATCACCGGAGGCAATGGTTTCTCCCAACATGAAATGTCCTCAAGAAAGTTTATTAGCCATTCGGCTTCTTCACTAGCTATATCCAAAGCTATGAACTCAGACTCCATGGTGGACCAGGCTATACACGTCTATTTTGTGGATCTCCACGAAACAGCTCCACCCCCAATTGTAAACACATACTCACTTGTAGAAAGTGAATCTTTCGTGTCCGAAATCCAATTCGCATAGTACCCTTCAAGTACCGGGGGGTATCTCGAAAAATGCAGCCCATGACTTAGAGTATACTTCAAGTATCTCAAAACTCGTACAAGAGCTCTCCAATGCTCTTTGCTTGGATTGCTCGTGTAACGACTCAATTTGTTCACGGCACATGCTATGTCAGGGGTCTAGTGCAATTTGTAAGATACATTAAACATCCTATAACCCGAGCATAGTCTTCTTGAGCAACCGACTCTCTTCGGTTTTTGCTCAAATGAACATTAAGTTCAATCGGGGTTTTAGCGGGCACGCTTTTAAAAGCGTTAAACTTCTTGAGCACTTTCTCAACATAGTGAGATTGTGACAAGATAATCCCATCAGATTTTCTTAGAATTTTCATTCCAAGAATAACATCCGCTAAACTCAAGTCTTTCATGTCAGAGTTCCTCTTTAACATGTTTTTTGTTTCGTTAGTAACATGGATATTGTTACCCATGATTAACATGTCATCTACATAAAGACACACAATAACATACCCGTTATTCGTGTTCTTAATGTACACACATTTATCACACTCGTTGATCTTAAACCCATTTGATAACATCACATTATCAAATTTCAAGTGCCATTGAAGTGGCGCTTGCTGCGATCCATAGAGGGACTTAACCAATTTGAAAACCTTATTCTCTTGACCAGGTTTTACAAATCCTTCTGGTTGTTCCAAGATTTAATCCTCTAGATCTCCATAGAGGAAAGTAGTTTTCACATCCATTTGGTGTATCTCGAGATTGTACAAGGTAGCAATCGTGAGAAGCACACGAATGGATGTAATCCTTGTTACAGGTGCATAGGTATCGAAATAATCGTACCCCTCCTTTTGTTTAAACCTTTTGACTACCAAACGGGCTTTGTATTTATCAATTGATCCATCTGCCTTGTATTTTCTTTTAAGGATCTATTTGCATCCTAAGGGCTTACAACCTTCGGGCAAATCAACCAACACCCAAGTGTGGTTTTGCCTAATGGAATCAATTTCACTTTGCACTGCTTCTCTCCAAAGCGGATTGTCCGATCTAGAAAAAGCTTCTTTGATCGTCGTTGGTTCTTGATCCAACATGAACACTACATAATCCAGACCAAATTGCTTGGGTTTCCAAACTCTACTACCACATCTCGATTCACTATCTTCCGGATTAGACCCTTGTCGCTTGCGTGACTTAGGTTCTTCATCCTCGGATTTAGAACTCGTGGCTTCACCTTCAATTCTATTGCTAGAATTGGTTTCTACATTACCCTTGTCTTTACAAGGATATATGTGTTAAGAAAATTGTATTCCTTGACTCGATCGTTGTTCCCACAGTCATGTCGGGTACTTCCGACTTGTGGATAACAAAGCGATAGGCGCTGCTATTATGTGCATACCCAATAAAGATGCAATCAACCGTTTTAGGGCCAAGTGTAACTTGTTTAGGTAGAGGCACTTCAACCTTCGCCAAACACCCCCACACTTTAAGGTATTTGTACGATGGTTTCCAACCTTTCCATAACTCATAAGGTGTAACATCTTTACCTTTGAGTGAAATCTTGTTCAGTATATAGTTAGCTGTCAAGACAGCTTTCCCCCACATGTTTTGGGCAACCCTGAACTAATCAACAAAGCATTCATCATTTCCTTAAGAGTTCGATATTTACATTCAGCAACGTCACTCGATTGAGGTGAGTATGGAGCTGTCATTTGATGAATTATACCACTTTCATTGCATAATTCTTCAAACGGGGCAACATATTCGCCACCTATGTCACTTTGAACACTCTTAATTCGACACTTAGTTGATTTTCGGCTTCATTCTTGAAGTGTTTAAATGTTTCAATAGCCTCATCTTTACCTCTTAAAAGATAAAGATAACAATATCTCATGCAATCATTAAACGTGATAAAGTACTTTTTACCACCACGAGTTTGTACATACTTTAAATCACACACGTCGGTGTGAATTAAATCAATGGGTTTCGTGCTCCGCTCAACCCAATGAAATGGTGGTTTTGTCATTTTTGCCTCAACACAAACTTCACATTTGTTTTGAGTGTTAACTTCATTTAACTTTAGTAAATCTAAATTTACTAATTGTTTTATAGCATTTAGATTAACATGTCTTAATCTACAATGCCATAAATCAGAGCACTCAAGCATATAAGAGGAAGCAGTAACATTTTCATTACTCTCAATAGATTTTGGTACATGGCGTATAGCTAATACATTCAACCTAAAAAGGCCCTCAGAGAGGTAACCCTTACCAAGGAAAGTACCACTCTTCGACAAAATAAACTTATCGGACTCAAACACTAGTCGAAACCCCTTACTAAAATAGAGCCCGAAACCAAGTTCTTTCGGATGTCGGGAACATGTAGCACGTTCTTCAAAGTTAGAGAATTTCCGGATGTAAGCTTTAGCACCACATCTCCAACTCCGACAACCACGGACGAAGCTTGGTTCCCCATGTTGAGCTTCCTCCCCTCAACAACTTGATAGGTAACAAACTTGTTCCTATCGGCACACACGTGTTCAGTAGCGCCGGTGTCGATGAACCAGCCTCCTAGCTTTTCGACTTGGTTGACCTCCTCGGTGACCACAGCCGAAAAGTCTTCTTTCACCCACTCGCCGTCTTTCTCGGCGATGTTGGTAGCATGTTTCTTTTTCTTCTTGTTCTTGGGCTTCTTGCAGTCCTTCGCAGTATGTCCATGTTTGCCACAATTGTAGCAATCACCATCAAATTTCTTCGACGGTACCTTCGTCTTGCCTTTGTCTTTGGCATTAGGGCGATCACGCTTGTTGGAGGGACCGCCCTTTTCCAACAAGTTCACCTTGGCATCAGACGGTGCCTTCGGTTTGTCTTGATTACGCACATCAGACTCGATGCGTAACTTCACAATCAAGTCTTCAAGAGTTATCTCATTTCGCTTGTGCTTAAGGTAGCTCTTGAAGTCCTTCCAATTTGGGGGTAACTTCTCGATCAAGGTCGTAACCACGAAGGCGTCCGGAAGAGCTATCCCCTCGGCATGGACGTCATGTACAATGAGTTGGAACTCTTGTACTTGCTCCATCATTGATCGATAATCGACCATCTTGTAGTCCAAGTATCGGGGCTATAACGAACTTCTTCGTACCAGCGTCATCGCTACGGTACTTCTTGTCTAGCGCATCCCACATCTCTTTAGATGTGTTAACGCCACAATACACATTGTACAAGCTGTCATCCAAAGCATTGAGAGAGAAATTCTTGCACAAATAGTCTCCATTACGCCAATTGTCATACAAGGCACGAGCATGGAAGTTCGCCTCATTGGCATTTGGCGCACCCGGCTCATCTTCCGTAAGGAAGTTCGTCACTCCCAATATTGTTAAATAGAACAATATCTTTTGTTGCCACCTCTTGAAGGCAGCTCCGCTAAACTTTGGCGGCTTCTCGGCGGGTGGCATCACCCTTGGTGCCGAGTTTGCTCCCATAAGAGAGCCACTTGGGTTGTGCCCGAAGGCCCCCACAGTCAAGCCCATAAAAGGGGCTCCAACAGTTCCACTAAAAGTGGAACCAACAGTCCCACCAAATGTGGGACCCACGGTGCCGCTTGAAGCGGAACCACCGCTCGACAGAAACGGGTTATTCCAAACCCATGAGCTTGAAGAAGGCAAAGTTGAGCCTCCGGTTGAACCACCAATGTTGGAGTTCATTGTCGAAGCAGTAGTGAAGCTTGGCAATGGAACAGTCGAGGGAACGGTTGACGGTATGGTGGATGGCAACGTTGAGGACACGATGGAAGGAGCGGTGGATGCAATGGTGGAGGAGTCAGTGGAAGCAGCAGAGCTCGTCATCTTCAACTACGTCGAATGGCAAGTGGAATATTTCGTCTTGCGATTATTGAAAAATTGAATACAAGAACTTGCCAGGCTTACAAAAGTTACAACGTAAATTGAAGATTACAACGAACAAAAACTACGAACTAAAAGCCGAGTCGAGGAAAGCCCTCTTTCCGCAAGACGAAATACGTCCTGGTAGTGCTCTCGGTTTTGGCGTATCGTCCCTAAAGATAAAATGGCTTCGTTCACTTGATAGTAGCATCACAAATCAAGTAACTCCGGCAAACTGGACGAGGTTTGAGAACCAAGCAACAAATGCTCCTAAAATCTAGAAAAATGCTATGAAGTGCAAAGGATGAGAGGAGAGAAGAGAGAACTCGAAGTTCGGTGTGTTCTTCAACTCCAAATGCCTCCCCTTTATATAGCACTCAAGGGGGGAGCCAAGGGACACACCATGATGGCTCGTCATCAATACCTTGGCAGTTACAACAACCGAAAAGCCAAAGGTCTGGCGGTTACGGAAATCGAAAAGCCAAAGGTCATCAGCTCTATTAAGAGCTCCGGTGGTTTTGACGGGAGAACGAAAAGTTTCCCGATTCAACATACCATTTCTCACTCACCGAAAATCGGTTTTGAGAAATCGAATATGTTACGATTAAATAACCCGACAAGTAGAATATTCCTACATTATTTAATTATCCAATTAAATAATTTAACCACCACAAAATTGATTTAGATTCAAAACCAATTTTCTCACAATTTGAAACCTCAATCTTCTCGATTCTTTGTCACCTTCATCGGCTCAAATGGCTTATTGTTAAATGATTAAACGACAATACATGAAATTTCTCAAAATAATGAATAAAATAACAAAATAATTGAAAACAATGTTGCAATGGTGCAGCACAGTCACTTTGAATCAATTTAATTTCTCCTAATTTTTCCATTAAAATTTTCAGATCATAGTTACAGTTATTTTAATTGTATTAAAACCGTCAATTTTCATCCTTTTTTGACTCGAACATGGGCGGAGCCAGGAATTTCGGATGGAGGGGGCTTCACTATTTTCTACGATTAAATAAAATCCCTCAAAATCAATCCTTAAAAATTTGTCAAATGCTCCATTAATTTTTTTTAGCCCGTTGATACCCCAAATTTAGGGGGGTGTATTCAATTGGGATTCAGTTGGATTTTTTTGGATTTTAAAAAGTCTGTGGATTTAGAAAATACATAGACTCCATGTGGAGTTTGGTTGATTTTTTCTATTGATTTACAATGATTTTCATATACTTGACAAGATTGTGGAATATATTTTTTTTATTGATTTACATGAATTTCCATAAACTCCGGCGCTCGAACTACTGATGCAAGGTATATGAAACACACTTGTATATAAAAAAATATATCCAAATTGTTTAGAAAAAATATCAAAAAAACATTAGTTCAAAAAAAAAAAAAAAAAGCCATACATTATTATTCTCATCTTCATTTCCATCATTGTTATACCTCAACCTCATTTCCCACAAGCATTAGTCATACTCGTTCTCCATGCATTAGTTTCCGTTCTTTGTTGTAGTTGGCTTTGAGAAAGCAATTCCAAATTTTCCTCTTCCAATATTGTTATTATGATCTGCAAATTTATTGACAAGTTCATCCTCTACTTGCAAGGACCAGAACATATAATTCAAGCATATTGCTGAAAGATCAATGTTCTCTAACTTGCTTAAAGAATTCCATAGCTAGGTAAGAATATTATGATACGCAAGCAATGATTCATCACGATTCGGTAAATAAATGACGAAACTGTGATTCTCATTTCCCAATATATAATTATTCAAGCATATTGCTGGAATTCGTGGTTGCACCTTATGAAATAAAAATACTACACTGAAAGTTGGTAGGTTGTTGTAGGAGTGAAATGGATTATTGAAGAACAACGAATGTTTAATTTTTTTTCTTCTGGTTAATTTTTTCGGTCTTATGGATTTTAGAAATCTCTTGTTTTTTGAAGAGATTTTAGAGAGTGTAATCTATATGCATTTTTGAAAGAGAATCAAACAAAATCCATAGATTATTAAAATCCATAGACTGTTGAATACCTAAATATTTTTTAAGACTTTTTGAAATCTGTATTGAATACCTCAAGATTTTTAATGACTATTGAAAATCCGGATTGAATACACCCAGACTTTATAAATCTAAGAAAATCCTACTGATTCTAAAACCAATACACCCCCTTAGTTATTTAGGTAAAGAGATAATTACAATTGATTAAGACTTAAGAGTGCATGCACAATTTTTCTATTTGATAAAAACACAACAAATGATTTCTTTTAATCTTCACGTGTAATATAGAAGAAGATAGTTTTATAAATTAAATTTCTGCGAATTTCTATTAAATAAATTTAGGATTTTAGTAGATTTGGAAAAAAGGCTTACCAATAATTGAAAAGCAACAATTCTGGTATCAGGAGTAGAGGATAGCGAGAGGTTAGGGATGCAAATAAAGTGTTTTTTCGTACATATATGTTAATTTGAATTAATTTTTATTTTTTAATCTTTTTTAATGGAGTACAAAAAATGTGATGTGGCCTTACTAAAAATAAAAAGTTACTATACAATCTATTTAGGCCCACTTTATTTTCTATTTAGCCCATGTTTGGTTCAAGTTTTTTTTGGTATGGAAAGGGAATCAAGTAATTGATTTTATTACATTTTGTTTGGTTTGAGTAATAGACTATCTATTTCCCTTTCTTTGAGGTAACACAATTCATTATATTGTTACCTCTCAAGAAAGAGGGAAAACAAGGAGAAAGGGAACCCCCCTTACAGGTGACTCTTTTCTACTATTGAATTAAATACTCAATAAAAGTAACTATTATTATTACAATTCTCTTACTTGACTTGATTTCATTCCCTTTCCGTTACTCTATTTGAACCAAACGAGCACAGTGCTCGTTTGGTTCAAATAGAGTAACGGAAAGGGAATGAAATCAAGTCAAGTAAGTGAATGATAATGATAATGGTTACTTTTATTGAATCTTTGGTTCAATGAGAGAAAGAGAGTCACTTGTAAGAGGATTCCCCTTCTCTTTGTTTCCCCTCCTTCTTGAGGGGTAACAATGTAATGGATTGAGTTACCCTCAAGTAAGGGAAATGGATAACGTATTACTCAAACCAAACAAAAAGTAATGGAATCAATTAATTGTTTCTCTTTCCCTACCAAAAAAAATGTGAATCAAACATGGACTTAGTGTTTTGGCCCACACTTCTTGTTTAAGTATTTAATTTGAACTTGGCCCAATTTATTAATTCTTTCATCGTCATATTGCCCTTTTCAACAACACAAACAGTTGCAGACCAATGCTCAGCCGCCAACCTCTGCAGACTGTAATCTTTCTTGTTCAGCACCAGTGGGCTGGTGCATCAACAACACGACGGCCACTCGTTTCTCCTCGGCAGTTGGCATGGGCTTACACCAAAATTTTCGAAAATAATCAAAATTATAAGAACTAAAAAAAAATTAAAAAATCAAATGGGGTGGGCTTTAGCCAACCCTCGTTTGTACGTGGCTCCGCCACTGGACTCGAATGTACACCTCGTTCCGAATAGGCTGTGAAGTATTTCACACAATATGTGCATCACAATATTCATATGATAAAGAAGGCGATTGGTGTTTCAGGGTTTTAGTCCACCACCGGCGATGACTATGTAGTTTTAGAAAATATTTTCGATAAAAAATTAGATTTTAAATTGGGGATTAAGGGGATAAAATTGTACATTCAGAATTATTTTAATAAGTTTTTAAAATGAGGGGCTATAATGAGTAAAATGGGGGCTATGTTTAAAATAACCCTAACTGTGCAAGTGGGCTTCAAATGGGTTGTCAATTATTATTTTTTTCGATTTTTGCCTAAAAATAAGCTATATTCTAAAAACATGATTATATCGAATATTGAAAGTGACATAATTTAGAGCTAGAAGAAAATTTGTTATTTCCAAAATATTGTTGCTACATGATACAAAGTATATAATAATCAATCTAAAGATATGCATTCAATTTAGCTCCTAAACTGGACTTTTTACAGAAACACTTGAAGTGCATGTTTGGTAGGGTAGATATCATGAGTTTGACCAAGATACATATGTTTAGTTTCCGTGTTTCAATTTGAAGAAGGCCATTACATTTGCCCGGCCCGGTCTAAAAATACTATTACTCCACCAATTCGTATCGCACCTCCCCCCATGATATGAATTTGTAATTGAACAGTAATTGTGACTAATTTCATCTTCCTCTCTCTCTCTCTCTCTCTCTCTCTCTCAATTTTAAGTGTTAAATAAGTAGTTTCATTTTTTATAATGTCTAGTATATTCTACCAAACATCCCTACCAAGATATCTATAGCTTCAAATCTAATTTACCCAACACAATAGTTCAAAAGTCAAATCTTGGTTTTATCATAAGATACCATCACTACCAAGATATCATACTTTATCACAACAACCCTACCAAACAAGCATGAAATAAAATTTTAGAAACAATAATTGACTCTTAATCTGGAATCCTTTGCCAATCATAAGTAAAATTTGGGTCTAGGGCACTTGAATAGTAATACTCTGTAGTTGGAAAATAGAATCTCTCAATGTCTAGTTCTTCACCTTGTGTTGTAAATGCAATATCAGGCTCGCCATCTTCATCTTCATTCATCTTCAGTACCTTATTTTTTTTAGCCTCTTCAAGTTCTTCAATCGATACTCCTCATCTAACCAATCATTAAGAGCATGCAAAATTTAATAGACTTTGGGCTCAATCGAGCCTTCTATCCGTCACCATCCTTGCACCCGCACTAAAAGCACTTTCCGAAGCAACACTAGACATTTAAGATGTTAGTAGATCACGTGCAATTATTGATAATATTGGAAAAAAAAAATTCTTCATCCACTTTCCACCAATGCAAAATGTCAAAATGCTTCAAATCATTAACTAAGTCATTATTCAAATAATGTGCAAGTTCAAATGTGGATGTTGCACTAAAATCATTCTTTGATTTATTAAGTTTATCTAAAAGTGAAAATATAGAAGAACTACTACTTTTGCTAGAGGATGTTGCATAAGTTGATGAAATACTTTGACCTGAACAATATGAACTAAATGAATCTTCTAAAAAATCATTCAACATCCTTCATATATAACTTCTTTTTAGATCCAAGGCATGCATAATATTCTTCAAGATAAACTTCACAACCCCTCGATTTAAATCTAAGATCAAAAATATGAGAAAATATGGCACAATAAGATTAAAAAAAGTAGCTTTTGATCTTTACATAAATCTTTCAACAGAATAGTTGGTTGTATCAAGAAAATGGAAACTCCCCAAAAAGGCATTAAAATAATTCAATTGTTTTGAAAAGTCAAAAAAAAATAAAGAAACGAAGGAGAACTGGAGATAAGATAACAAAATATGAACTCCATTTCTTAAGACATGTTCTTTGTATATTCTTTTTCACTCAGATGAAATATTAGAAGGCCACACTTTCTGTAGAAGAAATTGAATTCTCTAACCTTACCAACTAATCTATTTCAAATAGTAGCAAAAGTATAATAGAATAAATCAAAGTAATTGGAGTGAAACTATACTATGAGGGTGTATTCAATTTGGATTTTTTAAAAAAATGTATTTTAAAAGTCAATATGTATTCAATTCAGATTTTATAAAATTCTTATAAATTTGTTGGTATTCAATTATGATTTTTAAATATGCATCTAAATATGATGATATTGAAACTCTATAAGATTTTAATATTTTTTGGATTTTAAAAGTCAATAGGTCCCATTGATGCTGGCATTGTAGCACAAGTGTAGTTTTGTGATTAATTAAACATAAGTTATTAAATTGCTTCTAAATTGGAGCTTCTTGATAACTGATTTTCTTGACTCTAACTCCAGGCAGCACCAGATGTGTTCACAGTAGAGCCAATACCGAAGGATAGCAAGTTTGCTCGATCGAGCCCTATATATTGCGTGATTTTGTTAATTTGATTGAAGTTATCATACTTAAATAGTCGGTGCTCAATTGAGCACCTTTGTTACATTCCCTATAATGTGCTTTCATTTCGTTAATTTAGTTGAACATAACTGAGTGAAGAACAAATTGCTCGATCGAATTCATGTTTGGGCTCGTTCGAGCAACTTATGCGTACATATGCTCAATTGAGCCTCTTATGAATATACTTGCACAATATAGACTTTAGCTTCTGATCAAGTACAGAGTCATCTTGATGATTTCTTTTCATATTTAATTTGTAGTTTGAGCAGTTTATAGTTATATGTTCTTCTAATTCGTTAATGAAGATTACATGGACATACAAAAGGCATACATTGATAGATGTTACTGGGCTCGATCGAGCCAATATATGCTCGATCTAGCCACTTGTTATGTAATTTGATCAATTGGGCATTTGGTGGTTCGATCGAGCCAACACATGATCGATCGAGTCTGCCGACGAACAAATGAACAAATGAAGACAGACATGTCACTTAACCATTGTTTCCGAAAGTCAATAACACTGTATTGAAAATTAACAATATGATACCAGAAAGAATTTGACCCGACATCTATAATATACTTCCTTCATTTCATATAAATGACACTTTTCTTTTTGTCTTTTTTGGCATGCTTTTCCACGCTTCTCGTTGATGGGTTTTAAGATGGATTTTTGAAGAATTTTTTCTTTTACGGGATACTACGACAGTAGTATCCCGTAAAAGAAAAAATTCTTCAAAAATCCTTAAAACCATCATCAAGAAGCGTGGAAAAGCGTGCCAGAAAAGTTACTATTGAAATGTGTCATTTTAAGTGAAATGGAGGGAGTACTAAATAACAGAAGAACGAAGACATTGTAATGAAAAAAAATAAAAAATTACATGAACTCATTGAAACAATTCCGCACCACCTTTTGCCGAAAATTAACGTCGACGAATGCCGAAAACTTAAGGAAGATGTAGGAACAAGTTTTCATCGGTCGATCGTAGCGGGAAATTAATGCCGATGAACACCGGAAACTTAAGGAAGATGCCGGAATAAGTTGTCATCGGTCGATCATAGCGTTGAGTCTCCATGGATTAATGTGATGTCGACAGTGAGGCGTTAAGTTATTTGGAGGATGTGGATAGTGTCTTCAAGCCCAAGAAATGATTAATTTTAGTCTTTTATTTTATGCTCTTTATGTTGGTCCCGGAAAGAGTAATTTAGTGTATTGGGGAGGGGGGGGATTAGGGGTGGGTCGGTACGAGATATTGAGATTTTTTCTCAATACCGATACCGATGTCGTACCGAAATTTTCGGTATACCGAATACCGGTATACCGAAAATTCGGTATTGGTCGAAATGGATACCGATGTCGTACCGATGATTCGATAATACCGATCCGGACGGTAATATCGAAATACCGAAAAAAATATCGAAATATCGAAAAAAATATCGAAAATTCATATATATTTTTTTCATACATCTTGATCTACCTACTAAATAATTACTAATAAAATGCAAAATTAAAGAAACATGAACACTTTAATAGTCCTTCTGCATGAACACTTTGTTGATATCAATGTGTCGACGATTGGCGTATTTATATGTACTTAGTTATAAATAAGGAGTTTTTATCTTAAGATAATTACCAAATTATACCAATTGTTCATAATATTTTATTTTATAGAGTCATAGTTCATTAGTTATCAATGTGTCGACGATTGACGTAGTTATGACAAATCTTGGAAAATATTACTTAAATACAATTATCATGTTTGTTGATATGTACTTTGTTATAAATAAGGAGTTTTTATCTTAAGATAATTACCAAATTATACCAATTATTCATAATATTTTATTTTATAGAGTCATAGTTCATTAGTTATCAATGTGTCGACGATTGACGTAGTTATGCCAAATCTTGGGAAATAATACAATTATTTTCTTTGTTAGTTTATGTATTATAATCATTAAAAGATTAAAAAGAAAAATTATGTATAATATATTTATAGCATCTTTATGATATACCATCTTGTATATTATTAACTGGTATTAAAATTTTATTAAGGTTGTATTTAAAATTCGAATTTAGTCAAATATAAAAATATTATAAATAAAAATATATAAAATATTCGGCAAAATATCAGTATTTAATGGTATTATCGCGATATCGGTATCATATCAGTATCGGTATTGTTCGACATTACCGGTAATACCGCATTACCGGTAATACCGCGGTATCGGTATTTTTCGGCATTATGGGTAATACCGCGGTATCGGTATTTCTCGGTAATACCGCGGTATCAGGACTTTGAATACCGGTGTCGTACCGAAATCTCTCGGTACGGTATAAATACCGTACCGAAAATTCAGTATACCGTTAGTTTCGACATTTTCAGTTTTTTTCGGTACGGTATCATCGGTATTTCAGTATTTTTTCCCACCCCTAGGGGGGATACACCAATTGCCAACAGTTTTGACTTGAGACAAATTATGATCGGATCAACTTGTCAGGCTGACTAATCAGATTGAGAAGGTCAGTCTCCTCAAGCTAAACAGATCGACTGTCGAGCTGGTGAAGATCGATCTTGCGATGCGGAAGTTGGTGGATCTGTTGGTACTCTTAGAAAATATTTTCTTAGTTAAAGTATTCTTAAAGGATTGATTAAATAATGATATGCAGACTAATGAGGGTTAGAAAGAGAAAACCTAGATTGACTCTAAGTAAAGAGTATAGAGAGAGAGCGACATAATTAATTTTATCGTGGTTCGGAGATAACCCTCCTACGTCCACGTCAGGTCGATGTTGACTTGAAAATCCCTTACATTGGATTTACCCCTCTCTTCTTTATTCTGACTGAGTATCAGCCTTGCAGATTCTTCTAACTTGAAGAATTACAAGCACAAGTTTTGGGTCGTGACCCTTACAATCTTTTACAAACTTTTCTAACAAATCTGGTTAGAGACAAACTTCAGTCTCCTTCAGTTGCAGAGCTTGACAGAGCTTCAACAATGGCGGAGATGACAAAACTTCTTCTTCTTCGAACTCAGAAAGCTTGAGCTTTGAAGAGAGAGATTCTGTGGAGTTCTTAAGCAGCAGTGAACACTTCAAGAACTCGATAAGATTCTAGAATCAAAAATCTTCAGATTCAACACTTGGGAAGCTTCGTCGTATTTCGAATGTTGAGGTGAGCAAGAATGCTTGAGATTTCTGCAGAGTTTCAGCTTTTGATTTGAGTTTCCCATACTCAATTCTGGAATGGCTTGAAGTATATATATGCATAGCATTTGAAAACTAGCCGTTGGTGTCTGCAAGTGTGGCAGAGAGCCGTTGGAGTCTAACACACTTCTAGCCGTTAGGGATTCGTCCTAGCTAGCAACTCACGTGGCAGCGGACAGGTCGATGGATCTATTGAGGTAGATCAGGTTGACCTCCAAATTGAGAGCATCAGTCTCTTCGAATCTTCAAGAATGACCAACTGAGTTCTACAAGCAGATTGACTAGGGATCTAATGATCAGAAAGATCACTTATAAGACAGATCGGGAATCTCAATCTGTACCTTTACATGGGAGAATTGTCTCTTCTAAACTAGTGCTAATCTCTCGATCTGTGCAAAACAGGGGAGATCGGTCATATCAATCTGTACTCTAAAAGTGTAAAAACATCTAAGTGTGGTTTCGAAGAACATCATCAAAATCAAACTGCAAGGAGTTCCCAGCACTTTAGATAATCGTTTTATTTTTATTGGACCCTTGCATGGGCCTTTGAAGTCTATTTATTCATGTTTTTGTGAACTTGTCTGGGTTTGTTGATTTTGAGAATTAATCTGAAACTTGAGAGCAGCCTAGTATACGTAGTATCAAGGCTTTCTCCTTCTTATTGAACTTCTGCTACATCAGATTGTGGACTATATATATATATATATATATATATATATGTCTGCACGTTTCACGTTCTGTACGTGAATATTAATATATATATATATGAGAATTTAGAATTTAAATTTTATGGTTTATGATTTTTTTAATTACAAAATCCGAAAATAAAATAAAAGGGCAATTTTGTCTCAATAAAAATTGCTATAATTTTTATATTTTTAAGTTAGTTGCTATTTACTATTTGTTAAGTTAATGTCTATTTTTGACTATTATTACTAAAAAAATATGGCGTTAAGTATGGTGATGAATTGACATTTCAGAGCAAACACGGCTAATTTGGGTAAACTTTCCCCTTAGTACAAAGTGAAATCAAAAGTCATGCATCATCCATATTTTCTCTCTCATGCATACATACTATTCCCTCTGTCCTAATTAAATAGTCTACATTTCTTTATTGGTTTGTCCCATATAATAGTCTACTTTCCTAAAATGGTAAAAGTCTATCTCACAACTAATACTATTTTAAAATTCATTTTCTCTACTTGCATTGTCTGTGCCAAAAGCAATGTGAACTATTTAGGTGGGATGGAGGGAGTATCAAAGACCAAGAACTTCGTCCGAATTAATATAGTCGAACTGAAGTAAATATTTAATACTCGTACTATCTCGTAAAAGATTTTTTTTTTTTTCAAAAAATTATTTTAAAACTAATCATCAAGATACGTAGAAACGCGTAAAAAAAACGTGTTTAAAATCCGTAGACGGAAAGAATACTAATAAAGGTTAACTGTTACGTGGGTGGGGTTGGCTTTTCAAGCTCGTCTCATACTTTTTTATTTACATCCTATTCTATATATATTTAATAATTAGAGCCACAATATGGAAAATTCTATTCATCTAACCGCAAGAAGGAATGAGAAAGAAAAAAAGAAGAAATCAGCATATAAAATGGCCAAAATGCAGAACAGAAAATGGGACAATCAAGAAACATAAAACGAAAAGATTTCAACAGATAAATTGAGAGATTTACCAAATAATAATCTAATTACAGTAGTAAATAAATTAGTAGTGAGAAAGCAACAGCCACCCACCTATGCTATGCCCCAAAATCTAAATCCCAGATAACTTAAAACAACCCAAAAACTGCTGCATCACCACAGCAAAGAGCAAGACCATCTCTCATAAAAGCAAAAAAGAAAAACAACTCATAATTCTATCCAAGAAACCCAAAAAAGATCTGCAGAAATTGTTCACAACAAACCATCAGTTCTTGCAGGCAATCTCCTCAAGAAATTCATCGGATACGAGGGGAGACGATCGCGAAACCTAGGATGCCTCATCTTGAAAAATCCTGTAATGATCACCACAGCTCTAAGAGGAATAATGTAAAGCACCACAGTAGCAATTAAGCAGAAGATCAGAAACAATGCCGTTGCTCTCGGATCTCTCCAGCTCAGCAGATTGTAGAATCTCTCTCCTTGAGTCGCCATATCTCCAAAAACAGTCTGCACCCTCGAAGCAATAGCTCTCAGCCTATCATACCTCATTTTCACGACATCAATCTGCTTCAAGGAAGTAGGGAACGAATCAAACTCCTCATCAAGTTCATCATTGAGGGCAGTATCGGCTTGAGACAGCCTCACGTCCATGTGCGGAGGATTTCGAGGCCTCCCTCGATAGTTCCAAGTACCAACCAAGAAAAGGTAGAGAAACATCAAGCTCGAGATCAACCAAGGGAAGCATACGAGTACCAAGAACAGGATGTGGATTGCAACAGTGGTAAAAGGATTGTTCCAACTGCATATGCCATCAAAGCATTTCAAGACTTTGGCAATGGCGGATAGGATCCCTGCAATTCTGAGATGATTGGCTTTGCTTCTTCTCACGCTCCACATATTCGACCCCACATCAAGCATATACTCCACCACTTCCTTCCTCAACGGTGGCTCAGCCCTGCCCAGCCTCATTGACACAATCTGAGTAGCTTGATGCCTCAGAATCTCAATCTGGTGGCAGCTGAGAGGGTGGAGGTAGTGAAGATTTGGAAGCAATGGCTGTGTGTATAACTGCAGAACGTTGAACAAAGAAGCACAAGAGAATCTCACAGCTAACTGAATTTCTCCCATCTTCTTCACACCAAAAGGAGAAAGCACAATAAGAGGATATGAATGCGTGTAGACTCTACCAGTTTCGAGAGTTGACAACCGAATCCTTACTTTTCCGATTCTTGAATCCTTTGCACCTCCGTTCACTCCTTGCAGATGACAGTTATCAAAGACCCCCACTGTGATGACAGTGCACGGATCGTAGACTTCCCATGTGTACTGCTCATTCCATTTCGGATTGAAACTGTTGAGGACAGTTCTTGTTCTGATCCATTTCTGCCCGTATTTAGCAACACAGTATGCATCTGTAAATCCCCTGCCATCTTTCGACTTCATTGCTGAGAGATTTTGAGCATTCAAAATTCCCAATTCAAGAACTCCAACTGCAGGCTTCCAAAGCTGTCTAGCTGTGGGCCTTAGATCACTACTGTAATGAGTCAATTCATCAAGAACATGATAGCCACCGTCGAAACAGATCCTCAAATGAAGCCTACTGTTCATCCTGCTCACATTCTTATGCCCATTCTCTGAAACAGTGTGCTTTTCGAGATTGTACCATCTGCTTCCTGGGGGTTTGAAATCCATCCGTTTCTCCACACCATGTAAAGGGATCACACACTGTCCCAACAATTCATCCTTCTTATTTCCTATCTTCTCCTCCACGCACAAAACCAACTGATCCTCAAATGGCTCTGCAACTGTAAACATCAAATCCTCATTCCACAAAGGATTCGCGTTCTTGCTTTGAGAAATCTTAGTCCTCAGAACCCTATTGCCATGTGCAGCCTTCACTAGAATCTCCGGCTGCGGCCTATTCCTATCTGAAAGCTGCAATTCCTGAGCCTCAATCACATTAACCCTAAGATACCAAAGGCGAGGAGATAAGTAAACCTTAGACCTTATGCTCGTGAGGCCATCGCCATTAACGCTCGTGGCATCCAGATGCCAAGCTTCTGGAAACGCCTCATCGGCTTGAGTTCCCATCCAGACAGAAAACATCAATTCTCCGGCGACTCTTTCGCCTTTCCGATTCTCCAGCCTGTACCATTCCGGCGCCAGTGGGGAATCCGGCGGTACTCTTCGAGGAACATCAACGCCATCGAGCAAAATCAACCCAATCAAACCATCACCGCTTCTACTCATATCCTTCACTAAAATTTCGACGTGAGTGGCCTGAATCCGATCTTTAGATATCGAAAATACCTGATTCCACTCCGGATTCGACGTTTTCTCCAAATGTCTGGTGCCTGACTTGAACCCTCCGAGATTGAGTTCTACGTAGGGATCAGGATGCCCGGGCAACTCCTTCGCCTTAACAATTCTGACGTACAAATACTCCATCTGCTCCACCAAGTCGAAGGCGGTGCCGACGCGATCATTTCCGGCGACTCTCCCGCCGCCGAGGCTCGGCCGCGTCTCCCTCAGGTTGAAATCTTCCACGGCTGCTGGATTTCGATTCGGTTCGTGATTCTGGTTCTGATTTTGATTTCTGGTGGAGTTCTGGTTCGCCATTCTCGTCGTCAAAAGCTCTCAACTGCAAGAAAAAAGAGTTGCAGAAACAGAGTGAAGAAAAAACTCGGAATATGCGAAGATTCTGGAAATGCAGAACTCTCTTTCTTAGTTTTTCAAAAAAATTCAACAGCGGCTAAAAGAATGGGAGGGGGGATATGAAGGGGTTAAACTTAAATTGAGCCGTTACAGAATTATGTATTCTCTCCCTACAATTTTGGTAACGGGTTTGAACATTAAAATTGTTTCCAATTCAAAAACGAGGGAGAATTTATGGTTGCTGCTGCATTGAACTAATACAAACCTTTTTCTAAGAACAATGGAAGATATCGAGCGAGCGAGAGGAAGCGGAAGAATAAATAAATGCACAAGAACCGTAAGCAAAAATAGTACTGTACAGATTTTTGAGAGATTTCACACAGAATGTGTGCGTCGTGCGTGTGTATTTTCTGTGTGGGTTTATCGCTAGGGTTATTAAAAAAAAGTTAAATAAAAAAACTTACAATTTTAATTATAGTATATTCCTTATTAAATACACCCATGATTAGGATGAGATCCTTGGTCCAAAATTTGTGTGCCAATCGTCATAAATTTTAATTTTTACTAGTTTTATATTGTTTACTAGTAAATCATAGTAATAGATATTTATAAGTATAAACTCGATTTTTTTAAAAATTCTATACCATTGTTATGAATTTATCAACTCTAATATACTAATAAAAATAGAATTAAATGTTAAAAAAAATAAATATTAACCCTAATTCGAGTTGGAAATAATCATAAAATTAAACTAAATCATTATAAGATAAAATTATAAAAAAATACATAAATTAATACAAATTAAATTTAGGACACGGTTGAGATCCCGAATTTGGGAGGAGGATCATATCCCAATTAGGGGTGGACCGGTACGGTATATTGAAAAAATTTCGCCGTATCAATACCGTACCGAAAATTTTCAGTATGCACTTTTTCATACCGTTACCATACCGAACATTTCGGTATACCGATTTTCGATATACCGTAAATTCGGTATGGAACAAAGTCCATACCAATACCGTACCGAATTTTCGGTATACCGTACCAAAGTTCGGTAATTCGGTATACCGAAAAATTGAATATTATACCCGAATTTTTTTTCTAAAAGTGTTTATGAAATGTTAGTGTCATATATTATCTACTTGTATTATACATCTTTAACAAATGTAAATTAAATTCACAATATTATTGATATTATAGTACAATACAATTGTTGTCTTTTTGTTAGTATATGTATTTAAATATTTGATCGCTAAAGATTAAAAGACAAATTACGTATATTATATTTGTAATGTTTTTTAATTAATACTAACGTATTGAAAATTAGTTAAATAATTAAATATTTATTAAGATTGTATTTAAATTTGTAATATTCTCAAAATATAAAATGAAATTAGAATATAATTAATATTAAAAAAATATGTAAGTTTTTGATAATTTTCGGTATATATTGAAAATTGGTACATATCGAACATTCGGTATCTCGGTATAATCGGTATGTATCGAAGTTTCGGTACACCGAATGTTCGGTATATACCGAATTTTTTCGGTATACTGAATTTTTGGTATTGACTGGTATACCGCGGTATAGAAAAACTCATACCGTTACCGTACCGAAAAGTTTGATATACCGTTAATTACGGTATTTTCGGTATTTTTCGGTACGGTATGTCCGGTATACCTTCGTTTCGGTAAATTTGTCCACCCCTAATCCCAATTACACGTGATTATGTTTCTTTCGTGCATATATATTTATATATAACGAGAACCAACTATTGATTACATTTTTGAATAAATGTGAGATATAAAATAATAAAATTTAACATTTCGAATAAGACAGAGAAATTATGAATCATAGTAAAACATAATTTTATATTTAAAAAGGCATTATTGCCAAAAAAACAAGAATATCTATATCTATATAATAGCAAAATAAAGGTCAATCAACCACGATTTTTCTTGAATATTTTGCTAAATTCTCATAATTTTGTCTAATTAATTAATAATTTATTCTAAATAATATATATCTTCTTAGAATTTCAATTTGAATAGAAGTTTCATAATTAAAATCACCTATATATATATATATATATATATATATATATATATATATATATATATATATTTATATTTGTTGGGATATAATGTTAAGAGAGAACTTAGATCAAGTTAATAAACAATTTGTTTTGATTCGATTCCAAAACCCTAAGTAGAATATTTCCCTTATTATTTTTTATAAACCTGGACAATGTATACTTAGCAAAGTTTGCATGTTAGGAAGCTTTTGTTTTAGTCTAGAAGCGTTAAGAATGAAACAGTCAGAGTTCTCAAAGCGTCAGGAAGCGAAGCGGCTCCAGCAGTGAAAGCGTCAGCAGTAAAGTTTGACAAAGCGTCATGGAACACTTCAGATAAAGATGCTTAGAGCGAGCTTCCATTCAGTGAAAGCGAAGCGCTCTCAAGTCAGCTCACCTAACGCGTCTCTGATACGGAGCTGTACTTAAAGCGTCAATCAGTGCTAGTGTGATAAGTTTGACTTTCAAACTTTCGAATGTCTGACACCTCATCGCATAAAGCTTATGTGTCGACACTCCATTGCACAACGGATGTGGCTACAGTCCAAGAAGTTAAAGTTAGGTGAAGTTGCCATACCTCTAGGTGCGGCGGACATCCCTTCCTAACTTTGCAGTCTGAAAAAGACTGACACACGCCGACTTATCTGGAAATTGAGGAACACGCTACCTCTTCCATCTCAACGGGAAGTAGGGTTCCTCTTCCTATAAATAGAAAGAGTTGCACACACAATAAAATTAACGCACGTGCAAACGATTCAAGCATACTACTCGCAAGAACTCAAGCAAATTATCCGTTACATTCCTTTAGTTCTATCGAAGCGCTTCCCTTTAGTGTGTCCTCAAGAAATAATTTTTTGAGTATTGCAACTACTTTCTTTCTAGGTTCAACCGCATATATCTATAACCTAGCTTCGAGAATCCTTATCCCTTTACTTGTGATCTTCATTGTAAATGATTCTCATTTACGAAAACCCAAAAACCTCAAAACCAAGTCTATTGTGTTAGATTGAATTGTAAGGTTGTAAAGTTTTTGTAGAAAAGATTTGTTGTTGTAAGGCTTCTCGAGAGCCCGTGAATCTATGAGGATTCAAGTGCAAGTTAGTTACTAGCCTTGTATCACTTCCCCTTGGAAGTATAAAATAAGGGATACCAAGTGAAGGTATTCATCCCGTTGTGGATAGAGTGGACGTAGGAGAGGTGCTCCGAACCACTATAAATCGTTTGTGTCTCTTTACTTTAAGTTATTTTTCGCTTTGATTATTTGCATACGCACACACGCGCTTTAAATATCAAGTTGGTTTTAATTGCAAGAAAAACTATAAAATCTCACCACATTCCGCACATCTTTCACACGAGCGAGAAGCTTCGAAAGCCTCACTAGCATTAATTCGAAGCATCTACTCGGTTAAAAGGACGAAAAACGAAAGAGAAGTTAAACACTTCTCAACACACGTATTCACCCCCCCCCCCTCTACGTGTGTTAGTCACTTTCAGGACCAACAATATTCTATTTTATGAAAAAACTTAATATTATCAGAATGGCAATATATATATCTCATATATATTACGAAATTGGTTAACAAGCGCAACTACCATGAGCATTTTGATTTGGGACAAAATGAAAAATAGTCATTTAGAATGGTGGATGAAAAAAACTAGCCACTAACTTATAAATATATAAAAAATAGCCACTTTTACATGATAAGACAAAAATACCCTTAATGAGACCGATCGAACCCGACACACGGGCTCAATCGAGCCCAACGCACTAAAGATCGATCGAGTCCTCGAGTCCAACACACTAAAAATCGATCGAGCCCTTGACCCCAACTTACTAAGGCTTGATCGATCCTGACACATGGGATCAATTGAGCCCATTCGACCTGAACACACTAAGGCTCAATCGATCCCATTTCAGGCCCGTTCGCGCCCAAGACTTTTTTTTTCTTTCGGGCATTTCTTCGAACAGTTTGTGTGCGAGATAGGGGAAAATAATAAAATACAAATATTAAGTATTAAGGGTAAAAATGTCAAGGTGACTAATTTTTATATCTTTATAAGTTGGTGGCTACTTTTTGTTTTTCTTAAGTTAAGTGGCTATTTTCTACCATTACCACTTTTGATTTTTACGTAAGTATAGAAAATAAAATTCTACATCATTTGTGATTTTTCATTTATTTAATTTATATATTTACTATTGATTGTTTTATATTTACCATATAAAACATAAAATTAAAAAAATATATTTTCTTTTTAATATAATAGTAGCAAATATTTCATTTAATTTTTTTAATTGAAGATATTATTTTCTATATATTTGATTTTCAGTCCATCATATTGGGCTTGGACTATTTTTGGTTGAGTCGATTTAGGTATTTGAGTTAAAATATTTTGGTTTTAAACCTATTTTAATTTTTAGGTGGCCCATTGGCCAATAAATTTTTGAAATATTTTTAGTATGTATCGATTTCTATAGTTGTCAAATTTTTATAACAAACAATATGTTAATAACTAAAGACACTTCAAGATATATTAACACAAAATGACCATCGTTTCAAAACTTTTGGTTAATCAAGCAAACCCTTCAAACTATTTTTGAGTTTGAGTAAAAATAATTTGGCCATAGCACAACTTTAATTTTGAGGTTACCTCAAATTTCTGAAAAAAAAAGATTTATATATTACACAAAATCGATTTTGAGGTGGCCTGTTGGCCAATAAATTTTAAAATCTTCGATTCGAGTCAATCAGGCTAAATTTTTAAATTAAAATATTTTGGCCTTAACCTTACTTTGATTTTCAGTGGCCCATTGGCCAAGAAATTTTTGCAATAAAAATCAAAGAAAATATCATATTCATTATACAAACCGGTTTATATAATAGCAAAATAAAGGCCAATCAATCTTGAATTTTCTTGATTATTTTGCTAAATTCTCATAATTTTGCCTATTTAATCAATACTTTAATTTAATCAATATATATCTTCATAGAATTTCAATTTGAATAGAAGTGTCATAATTTAAATCACCTATATATACTTAATTATTTATGCTCAGTTATTTATTATATATATATATATATATACATACATATATGTATTCATATTCTATTTTTCATTAAACTACCCCACATCGATTATTTATGAAATTTCATCAATATAAAACTCATATAAAAAGAAGACCATGATAAAATATAGTTTGGGACAACAAAAGTAATTCTAAGTCTACCCGAAAAATATTTTATCTCCAATAGGTAATCCAAACAATGATTGACTTAACGTTTAAAATGAATAAACCACTTGACTTGAGACATGCAACCCCTCAAATGAACGATCCAAACAATGAGAAATGATATTTCTTCAACCGCCAATCTAAACAATTGGATGACTATAGATTTAAAATAATTATAACTACAAGAGAAATGTTATATTTTCACTGGGCAACCTAAATAACGAAGGACTTGACATCAAGAAAATAATAAAACTACATAACAAATTGTATCTCACATTGACTTATCTTTATATTAACAATCAAATTACTATGACTTTCGTGAAATGCTACCTTTAGTTAACTTATATTTTATTATTATGACTCGAATAATGAGTGGTTTAAGATGTAAAATTTATGTTTAGTAGTGATCTCCCAACGAATTTCAAAAAAATAAAATATAACTCTCTAACAAATGCTACTATTCACCACCTACTTTTTAATATTAAAATTCAATACTAATATATCGTTTTACTGAATTACATATTTTTGAATAAGTAAATAAGTTATTTATGAATTAGTTTATTAAAAAAACCTGAAAAAATATTGTTACTCATCAACCTTTTTTTTAAATCGAATAATGTGCATCTTAACATACAAAATAAATAATGGGTGCCTTTACTTTAAATGAATATAACCACGCGAAAAATCTTATTTCTCATTGACTTATTTTTTTCGACCAACAGAATACTCGATATAAAAAATGTTACTAATTGTCAATATAATTCTATATTATAACGTATACTTGACGGCTTAACATTCAAAATGAGTATAACTATACGAAAAACGGGACCTAACCTAATCTATTTTTCTATTACAATGATCAACGGGCTATTTGACATTCAAAACGAGTAAACCTAATCAAGAAATGTCACACCTCATTGATCTTCTTTTTTTTTTTCTCTTTCTAATTCAGTTTACTTTTATCTTTTTTTTGAATGGATCCTAACAAACTATACTCTCAAAATAAATAATTATATTATTATTTTCACAAGAAGTGAACCCGTCAAATTTCGACGGGCACTAAACTAGCCATTACATATTAAGAAATATATGAAAACGTATATAAATAAATACTATCACGGTAAGATTGATTATCTTATATACATGCGTGTCTTTTCTTCTTTTTGACAAATAATTGTAATTTCAATTTTTACATCATTAACAAAATGAGGGGGAAAAAATTAGGAATTAGGCATTCCCGATTTTGATTTGATAGAAAAGAATAATGTCTTAAAATTTGATGATAAATTATTAAGTCACATTATTGGGCTTGAGTAGGATGATAGAGTGAAGGGCGTAGGGTGCAGTAATTTGCAGTTGAGTATGAATTATGCTAATATATGTTTGGCAAAATAAGGCAATGTTTTTGTACTCAACCTACATTATAGTACTATTACTCCTACTTCCTAAGAAAAAACAAAGCATCGAGATTATTAGGGAAAACAACCTAAAATGACTAGTTCGACCTTTCTTTTTTCTTTTCCAAGCAAATTTTTTATAAAAAAATGTCACTTTCACTTTTCCATCCTACAACATGAGGTCCTGCATAGAAGCCATCATTGACTATAAATATAATGACAAGGGAAAAAAGAAATTAATCACAAAATGTTGAAATCATATCAAACCCAATAATTTTTCCTTGCTCACCAAGTTCATTAATTTATAGTATAATACTCACTTGCTATAAATATGCTACTCGTACAACCTTTCATATGCTCCCATCTTCTCAAGAAAAATACGTTTTCCAATTCTCAAATATCCAAATATTTTTGCCAATATGCCTCTCTTCTCACGCTTATTCAGCTGCTTTAGGATTATGTCGTCGCACAACTCTTCCTCGCCGCCGAAGAAAGACAAGGATAAAAAGAGTTCGCCTCCTCCTCGTGCACCTATTCCTACTTCTTACTTCCCGATCAACTCTCAAATCTCACGCTTATAGTTAGGTAGTCATACGGTGTCAAATTCATCAAATTTGGTGAGGCCGGGCCGAATTGAGCCCTTATTTTTTCTTGGGGACACAACACATGAAATTCCAAGCCTACTTGAGCTCGATTTTTTTTCGGGCCTAAAAATATATAGCCTAGCTAGTATGTCCACTTCCCATATTGGGGTGGATTTACAACTATAAGCGGCTCTATATACCTTCAATACATGCCGTTTAATTTGTTATTTGGATTTTTTGTATCAACATTATGTGTGGGTTTTAGTTTCATTTAGTATGTTTAATTATTTGATTGGCTGCAAATAAGTGTCTATTTGAGTTATATATATATATATATATATATAGGATGAGTTATGGTGAAAACTAATTATTACGTGAAACCTGCAACCATCATAAAATGTTGCATTCTCATGATGATGCATTATATGCATAAAAATAATATAAAATAAAATAATATATTTTATTATACAAATTCTCATAATGATGCATTATATGCATAAAAGTAATATAAAATAATATAATATAAAATAAATAATATATTTTATTATGCAACATTTTATACACAAAATGCATCATTTTATGCATAAAATATAATATTTTATGATGGGTTGCAGGTTTCACGTAATAATTAGTTTTCATATGATCTACTACCTATATATATATATATATAACAAATTTATGAAAGGAGTCTTGATTTATAATCCCATTTGAAAAGAAAATTGAGATTTGTGTTAAAGCCCAAATAGAACGCTGCTTCTAGCAATTTCTCTTCAGCAAGGGGGGAAAAAATAAAAAAGAAGCTAGAGAGTGAAAACAATAATTACTTTTGCTCAAATTTGGATAAGTAATCCAATCTTTTAATTTTTTTTTTTGCAAAAATAGTATGGTCTTTGATTAATTGTTTTCTATTAAACATGACACGTCTAGTCATAAATTAAGAAAATAATTACGTCGACAATTTTAGTAGTCAATCGACGACTATAACTACAAACATAAGGTATCTAATGATATGTTCAATTTCACATTTGGTTGGCAAGTTAGTGATCAAAATCAGAATATTTTTGCAAACAAATTTCAAAAGTCATGATTTTTGTAAATTAATGTGAGAACACAAACCGTAATTTATAGCCCAACAAAGATTCCAAATTGCAATTTTGAATTGTTCGATATTCATTAATGATGCGTTTCTTACCTTCTTTTCCGTACCCGTACGTTTATTTGCTTCTCTTTTTTTCCTTTTTATCATCAACTCCAATTTATACACCAAAGAAAGGCCAACGACAAACAGAACTACGAATTTCGCCTTTATTAATTACAAAGAAAGTTTAGATTCCACCAACAATTTGATCAAACATGCTATGAAAAATATAACATACATATGATGATATGCCAAAATCAATTAACCTAGCATCAGTAAAAAAGTAATATACTAGGTCTCTCATCAACAAGCATGGACGGCGCCAGCTTTCGTGGCGTGAAAACACTGAGGCAAAAACGACTGCAATCTCCACGACAAATGGTGGTGGAGGTGGTGGTGGTGGTGGTGATGGTGGCGGCTTTCTCCCTTCCTCAGGAAAGGATGATCGAGCAGACTCGCCGCTTTGTCTCGCCGTCGGATCCTTTACAATGCATTTCCTCAGAAAGTCTTTCGCCTCTTCCGATATTTTCTTGCCGGTGGAGATCGCCCTCTTCGCTGCAACCAATCTTCATCAGCACATCCTTCACCGCCGCCTCTTTGCCGAACTTCCACGGCGCTTTCCCGGTCAACATGTGGAGAACCGTGCACCCCAGCGCCCAAACGTCCGACTCCGGTGGGTACTCCTCACGCGCTATCGACTCTGGCGCCGCGTAGAGGACGGTGCCCCTGAACCCTTGATTCTCCTCGTCAATTTTCTTGCAACTCCCGAAATCGGCGAGCTTCGAGTCTCCGCCGCCGACGAGCAGCACGTTCTGCGGCTTCACGTCGCAGTGGACATAGCCGAGTTTGTGGATGTGGAGGAGGGCGCTGAGGAGGGATTTTGTGTGGTGGCTGACGACGCTCTCCGGCAGACCTCGGCCGGCGGCGGCGTTGATGAGGTCGACGAGGCAGCCGCCGAGAGCGTACTCGAGGATGTGTAGAGCGGCTGGCCGTTCTCGGTGGTGATTTGATCGCCGAAGCAGTGGAGGATGCAGGGGCATGATTCGAACTTCTCCAGCAACTCTTTCTCCTTCGATAGAGATTTTGACTGCGAGAGTTGGACCGATTTGACGGCGACCACCACCGGAATGCCATGGAGACGAAGCCGAAACCTCCGGCGCCTAGGGTTTGCCCTCTAGTCCAATGCATCTCGATCGATGAATTGAATCTCTCTCTATCTCTCTCTCTCTCGAAAGTAATATGATTTCGTTTGATGGAATTAAAGATCGATCGATCAATGGCGATAATTATATATAAGTATTAGAAAGTGTAAACATAATCGGAATAGGAATACGAATAGGAATAGAAAAATGAATAGGAATAGGAATAGGATAAAAGTTCCCAAGGTTTTGGAAACAGGGGCAGAAAGCCTATGCAAACAGGGGAGAGAGCCTATGCAGGGCACAAGAAGACTTATCATTCCAAACAAAAGACAGATGCTGAAATACTTCATGGATTTTTATCTCCCTCGAGACGAATTCAACAGAATCATACTAGATCTGTTATAGGATACGGCCCAGCTCCTAAGCCCAAGTATCAGGCCCAATATAATTAGGCCCCGACAGTTAAGCTCGGCCTACGCAGCTCGGCCCAACTAAGAAAGAGAGACTTCTTCACCAAGGCAATCAAGACTCCTACATCGACTACAATTCAAGCTCCAAGAGAGATATAGAAGCTCGGTGTCTATCATTAAGAAGGAGTTCAAGCCAAAGAGTCCAAATAGGAGAAAACTTTGTATCATAGTCAAACTCCATGTAATTAACTATAAATAGGGGTTTAGAATAGATTGAGAGGGGAGAACAATCTTATAATCAATACTCATACTAGCAATAAAGATTCATACTCTTGCTCCGTGGACGTAGATCTATTCTAATAGATTGAACCATGTAATTTCTTGTGTTTGTTTTACTTTCGTGCTCGATTTATTCCTTATTGACGTTCATTAATTACCTACGAAAATAAGATCGATCACTGGCGCCGTCTGTGGGAAACTAAATTTGTAATTTCCGATCAAAAGTTTTCTGGGTAATCTGCCGTCATGACAGGAAGGCCAACACGATCAACCGCTGCTGCCGCTACCAACAAGGAAAAGGAGGTTCAACAAACCGGACAAGGTCCGGCAGTAAAGCCACCAGTTCGGGAAGCAGAAATCCACGAACGAGGCAAGCCAGGCGCAAGATCCGAACCCGGCAACACGCTGTCGACCTGGGAAAGAACCGGCAAGAGATCCGACCCCCGAAGGATTTCTTCAAGATCTGGATAAGCAGATTATGAGTTACTTGTGACGAAAACTGCAAAAATTCCCCAAAACCCAAAAACCGGAAAAGTCTGACGGCTGATTTGAACCAGTAAACAGCTGAATTTGGCTTGCCGTACCTATATTTCACGGCAAAACCCTGAGTTCGATGCAGAGCGCCGTTCTGCTTCAGGAATGGTATTATGGCAAAAAATCGGAGTTACGGGTCAAGTTTGGCGACCATTTTATCCTTAGCCGACGAAACCGTCAAAACGAAGATGAAAAGACTTAAGAACTCCCGAGAACTTCCAAAAACAGAAGCCGGGTGGCCTATACAAGGAGATCGTGAGGGACGAGCCTCGTACTGCGAGGCAATTATGGAGCATAGCAGATCGGTTCGTAAGAGCCGACGAAACTGACAGAAAGTGCGAAGCTGACAAGGCCGAGCCATCTGACAAGAAAGAGGAAGATCGGAACGACCGAGGCTAAAGTCGATGTAGTGCCTTCGAAAGGCTACAACGTGGATCTTTAGAGTCCAGGCTCGGACCACGTCAAGATCCAGCCTGAAGTCCCCAAGTAGGCAAACCCTCACACAAGAGGTTCAAAAAAGACAAGGCTTTATCTACGTCGTCTATCCAGGTTCTTTTGTTTCTTTTCTATTAATAAAAAAAATTATTTTTCTTTTATTTCTTGTGCATATAATACCCTTTCGAGGGTGATATAATACCCTTTCGAGGATGAATAAAACCCCAAAATTAGGGTAAAATCCAAACGCGCGTAAGGGGACCACCCCTATCGATACTTCTCGACAAATAAGGAACCTAAAGCCAATCCTCGTCTGATGACGAGGAAGAGCTACTTAAAGCCAATCCTCGTCTCATGACGAGGAAGAACTACTTAAAGCCAAACCTCGTCTCATGACGAGAAAGAGCTACTTAAAGCCAATCCTCGTCTTATGACGAGGAAGAGCTACTTAAAGTCAGATCCCGTCTTATATAATACCCTTTCGAGGATGAATGAAACCCCAAAATTGGGGTAAAATCCAAACGCGCGTAAGGGGACCACCCCTATCGATACTTTCTCGACAAATAAGGAACCTAAAGCCAATCCTCATCTCATGACGAGGAAGAGCTACTTAAAGCTAATCCTCGTCTCATGACGAGGAAGAGCTACTTAAAGTCAATCCTCATCTCATGACGAGGAAGAGCTACTTAAAGCCAATCCTCGTCTCATGACGAGGAAGAGCTATTTAAAGCCAAACCTTGTCTTATGACGAGGCCGAGCTATTTAAAGCTAAACCTCGTCTTATGACGAGGACGAGCTATCTAAAGCCTAAACCTCGTCTTATGATGAGGTCGAGCTATCTAAAGTCTAAACCTCGTCTTATGACGAGGTCGAGCTATCTAAAGCCTAAACCTCGTCTTATGATGAGAACGAGCTACCTTCATTTAAAAATAAGGACGAACTACCTTCGTTTAAAAATGAGGACGACCTACCTTCGTTTAAAAACGAGGACGACCTACCTTCGTTTAAAAACGAGGACGAACTACCTTCGTTGAAAAATGAGGACGACCTACCTTCGTTTAAAAATGAGGATGAACTACCTTCGTCTCATACGAGAACGAACTACCTTCGTTTAAAAATGAGAACAAGCTAGGTACTTTTACCGTAGTATATTACAAGGAGAATTGTGAGTTATACCCTTATGAGGACGGACGCTCACAAATAAAACCTCAATTTTATTTCGACAAAGGAAAAGAAATACAATGATTACATACACTAGGATGAAGAGGAGCCCGGAGGCTGACTAAAGCTAAGTCAATCTCTAGCAAAATCTCTACTAGTGTTTAGATTCAGGATATTATCTATATTGATTCTACCTCCGCCTCTACTTCGTCCTGTAGCTCCTCTACCTCGGCTACTCTGAGTTCCCCGACTTCGGACACTTTGGCTCCCCCGACCTCGGCCTCATTCTAGACATGACCAGCTCTACCTCGTCTTTTGACGGGACGAGCCGAACTCAACTTCGTTGAATTTATTTTTCGACGGGGCAAAACATTTCTTTTTTACCTCGTCTTTTGACGGGACGAGCCGAACTCGACTTCGTCGAATTTATTTTTCGACGGGGCAATGCATTTCTTTTTTATTCTACACTATTCCTACCTCAACTATTTCCCCTAAGTCACACCCGCGCTTCTACATCTTTTTTTTAGGGGGGGGAGGATGTGATAAGATACGACCCAGCTCCTAGGCCCAAGCATCAGACCCAATATAATTGGGTCCCGACAGTTAAGCTCGGCCTACGCAACTCGGCCCAACTAAGAAAGAGAGACTTCTTCACCAAGGCAATCAAGATTCCTACATCGACTACAATTCAAGCTCCAAGAGAGATATAGAAGCTCGGTTTCTATCCTTAAGAATGAGATCAAGCCAAATAGTCCAAATAGGAGAAGACTTTATATCATAGTCAAACTCCATGTAATTAACTATAAATAGGGTTTAGAATAGATTGAGAGGGGAGAACAATCTTGTAATCAATACTCATACTAGCAATAAAGATCCATACTCTTGCTCCGTGGACGTAGATCTATTCTAATTGATCGAACCACGTAATTCCTTGTGTTCCTTTTACTTTCGTGCTCGATTTATTTCTTATTGACGTTCATTAATTACCTACGAAAATAAGATCGATCAATCTGCACCGCGATTCCTTGGGACAACCGGAGCTCAGAACTACCAAAACCGGTCGGGACGTGACCAAATATCCTATCCCAGAATGCATGTTCAATTCAACACTACTAACTCATTCTTCAATCTCACAGTAGTTCTTCTTCAAGGGAATTCTAAACATGTCGTTGAGCCGGAGAAATCATGGGAGAACGCGTAGGAAGATCGACTCGACTAATGGCTTAATTATCGCGTGATCCTTAAACTCGAGGATGGCGTATTCTGCTGCCTTGTTTCTGAGGTGTGATGGTAATGGTATAGGGTAAAATAAGCTCCCCCTGAGTAGTCTCTTTTTTGAGTGAAGAGCATGTATAGTAATCATATAATTATATATTCTTTTCTTTTCTTTTCTTTTCTTTCTTTTTTAATTTATTTATTCTTTATTGTTGTATTAAGAGATGGATTAGTAGATATGTATACATATACACATAAATTTGAATAGATTTTGTCACCAATTAATGTAGATAGATTTTTACTAGATTAACCCAGATTTTTGCATCCTTTCTTTCTCTCTTCTGTATATGTAATAATAATTTTTTGTCATCATCCATTTTCATTTTGGTTATGTAATGAAAATCTGGAAACAGCACTCCATCACTCCATCTCGGTTCTTTAATTTGATAAGAATTCATCTTCGTTCTTGATTTTCAGTGCCGAAATAAGAACAAATTCATAAATCATACTTCCATAACATTTTTTACTATATCTAATAACCAATAATAATTAAATGAGATTGCACCAAAAGAGCTAGAATATTAGCATACCGTACATACGGAGTATATCAAAACTCAATTACCTAACAATAAAAAATAAAAATAAAAACCTTTGTCTCGCTCACTTGAGCATACTATAGCATGACTACATAATACTCCATGGTAAAAGCAAAATAAATAAGTAAATCAAATTCAATTTCTGCGGCGACTTACCGAAGAAGATTGATATTGAAGAAAAGCTATAAATAGGAGAGTCTGGAGTTAAGTGGGAAGTAAGAAACTGGAATGGGAGCACGTGTTGTCTTCTTCTCATGACTCTTCAACTTTTTACTGGAACTACTTTGTGAATAATCTGCATCAGTTACGCGTGAAGAAGAAGAAGAAGAAGAAGAAGGCGCAAAGCACTCCAAAATACTCGAAAAGAAAGCCATTGATTGATTCTTCAAGTTTTGAATTTACGGCTGATTTGCTAATTTGTTTTGCCTTTCAGCTCTCTGAAGGTTGTGTTGTGGAATGAGATACTGCTGCTACGAAATGGGTATTTATACTAAAAAGAAAAATGGACGAATTAATTTTAATATTTAGGATGAATTGATGAGCAAGGAAAGCGCTGTGATTGGCTACGTTTGTTTTATTTGTCCGCGTCACTCAACAATTCTGCTGCTTCTACGTGGCTTCTCTTCAAAGTACTAGTATTTTCCTATTGACTGCTTTTATTTGAAAATTCTTTTACTATCAGTTTTTATTTAAAATAATAAATAAAATACTAGTAGTTTCGAGGAATTGGTAGTCCAATAAATCGGGATGAATGATTCACGCAGTTCGAATTGGAATGGATCCATTCCTGGTTATTTGTTGTTTTCAGTTGCATTATTATTTGTAGGGCTGCAAACGAGATTTACTCAGTGCTCAATTCGGAAAAAGCTCGTTCGAACTACGAATTCGTTAACAAACGAGTAGAGATCGAGCCCGAATTCGAGTTCGTTTAATTTAACAAGCCGAGCTCGAGCTCTTGGGTATTCGACTCGTTTTGCTCGCGAATGTGTTCGGCTCGAATGTTAATCAAGCATGTTCGCGAACTCTTAATCGAGCCTGTAAATGAGTTTTAGCATTTATGTGTAAAATTAATTTCAAGTCACAACCAAAGTTAATTAGGCACTACACCATAATTATTACTCTCTCCGTCTCAATTCAATTGTCCCTATTGCCATTTTGGGTTGTCCCAATTCAATTGTCCCATTTCCTAAAATAGCAAAAATTAGCCCAATTAATCATCTCATCATCCCCCACCTTTCAGCACGTATCCTAATATAATTTAATTCTAAAAGTTTAAACTATCGTAACTTGCTCGTTTGTTATCTGATTTTTATGATTTTTATATTAAATTATTAAATATATCACCGATTTTATAAAAATAAAATTAATAAATTAAATAATACATTATAAATATCAATTAAAATAAAATTTTCAATCAAACCCCATAAATTAAATAACGCATATTGATTTTGTAGTGAATTTAAATTTTATGGCAATATATATAAAAAAATCCAAAAATATAAAATTATTAAAAAAACCCCAAACGCACTAGATTCTTGAGGCAAACGCACCCGATACGCGTATCCTATTTAATTTTTATTTTTTTATTTTTAGGATTCGCCATGTGGCATATCCGGTGCGTATCCCATGAGAATCGCACCCTCGCAAGTATCCGGTGCTGATGCGATACTGCAATATGGTATTTTTAGAAGAATCTGTGCATCATAGCTAAGGAGAGAGAGTTAATTGTAGCCAAGCATTTTTTGTCATTTTAGGAAAAAAGACTAATATGATGGGACAGACCAAAACGGAAAGAGAACTAATATAATGGGATGGAGGGAGAAATGATATGCTACTTCCCCTTTCTTGGGCACCTCCCGTGAGCCCTTTGTCATTTTATCATTTTGACATTATTTTGTTCGATTTTTTCGATTGTTTTATATTCTAGTACCTTATAAATTAATATAGAAATCATTAAATCTAAAAAATAAATCAAAATCGAAACTCAATTTGTATTATTACTCATTTTTTGAAGTTAAAAATAAAAAAAGAATAAATCGAGCTTTGATTTTTAGATTTTATAATTTTAATATTAATTTCTAAGGTACTAGAATATAAAACAATCGAAAAAATCAAACAAAGTAATACCAAAATGATAAAATGACGAATGTGCTAGTGCCCACGAAAAGGGAGTAGCATATCATTTCTCGGGATGGAGGTAGTATGTACTTGCCATATTATGCTATAGCCTTGCATGTACTCAACACTCATTTCCCCAAAAAATAAATATATTATACTTATTCCGTCCTGCTTTATTATAAATTGAATATATGTGAAGTATAATATATTGTTTAGGAACTAATGAAACAAGACATATGGAATATTAATCTTCATATATCCAAATATTTGACTCGTCAATATAATTAATGTAAGTTTGTTCGTTTGGTTTATAAGGGTGATTAGTTTATGTAATATATTTATAACACTCTAGTATCTTGTTTGATTAAAAAAATATAAACATGACCTCGATATAAATTATACTACTAATTTGTGAGATTACGTATATGATAAGTAATATCTCAGTCACTCTTGTACAATATTTTATATTGTACGGAGTATAAGATATCTGGGTCATATATATCAAGACTTATTACATCTCTTCAGAAACAAACTAACCCTTTGATGTTATCTCCTGTCAAACATGTTGAGCTGCTTCAAGACTCCTTGCGTTTGGTGTCGAATTCACTGCATCGACCGGCAGGGACGGAGCCAGGAATACGTATATGGTCGGGCGAGATTTCATATGAAGGGTCAAAAATTTAAAAACCACATGGAATGAGAAAAAACTCAATTATAAAGAGATTAAAATACAATAATTGGGTGGACAAAAAATTAGAAAAATAAAAATTAACACTATATATTATTCGATTTTTTTTTTACCCGGACGACCGCCTAGTCGAGCCTGGTATGTGGCTCGTCTCTGTCGACCGGGCCAAAAAACATGCATGGGATGGGTAATTGTAAGAGCTGATTTGTGTCACCACCCATGGTGGTGTGCGTAGTGTATTCAATATATACGAAGAGTACAAATCAATCAAGATTACAACAAATCAAATAATTAAGGGTCATATCCTTCCCATGATTATCGCTAACACCCCCCCTCAAGCGAAGCGTGGGATGAGGACCAACGCGTAACTTGGACCTGAAAAACTCGAACAAAGGTCTCAGCAAGTCTTTTGTGAAGACATCCGCTAACTGTAACTCAGAAGGAATGAACTTAGTTTGTAGCACACCACTTGTGACAAGCTCACGAATAAAATGGTAGTCAATATCTATATGCTTCGCCCGTTTATGCGCAACAGGATTTTGGGTTAGAAAAACCGTGCTTTTGTTATCACAAAGCAAGAGAGGCACCGTGGGCGAAGAGGCAGAAATCTCATGCAATAAGTTTTTAAACCAAACAACTTCGGCGGCAGCATTTGCAATGGCTTGATATTCGGACTCGCAACTCGATCGAGACACAGTTGGTTGTTTCTTAACACTCCAGGAAATGAGATTATCACCCAAGAAAATAGAATAGCCGTATGTTGAGGGGCGAGTGTCAAGACATCTCGCCCAATCGGCATCTGAATATCCAACAAGTGCATTAGACATAGAGCGAGTAAACGACAAACCAAAGGAAAGCGTGCCCTTCACGTAGCGTAAAATCCTCTTAACGGCTGAGAAATGATCATCAGTGGGTGATTGCAAATATTGACTAACCGAGTTCACCGTGAAGGACAGATCTGGCCTCGTCAATGTGAGATATTGTAGAGCACCCACAAGAGAACGATATAATGTGGGATCATGATAGGGAGTACCGTCACGAGATAGCTGCGAGCCAGCAACGAAAGGAGTAGACATGGGCTTAGAATCAAGCATTTGCGCACGCTGTAATATGTCTCGAGCATATTTTGTTTGGCTAAGGAAAAGGCCTGTGGAAGTATAAGTGACTTCTAAACCCAAGAAATAACTAAGCCGTCCAAGATCAGTAATTGCAAACTCTTGCCGAATCCGAGCAAGAAAACGACGAATAACATGAGTATTGTTCCCAGTGAGAACAATGTCGTCCACATAAACCAAGAGATAAAGAGTGATACCACCATGATGATAAAAGAATAACAAAGAGTCTGACTTGCTGCCAGAAAAACCAAGGTTGTGAAGAAACGAGCTGAAACATTGAAACCATGCTAGGGGAGCTTGTTTCAAGCCATATAGGGCTCGTTTGAGATGGCATACATGATTGGGAAATCTCGGATCAATGTACCCGGGCGGTTGCTCCATGTAAATAGGTTTGTTGAGAAACCCATTCAAAAATGCATTTTTAACATCTAACTGATGTAGCGGCCAATTGCGAAGAACCGAAAGAGTCAGGATTATGCGAACGGTAGCAGCTCGAACAACAGGACTGAAAGTATGCTCATAATCAAATCCTGGAATCTGCGTAAACCCTTGAGCTACGAGCCGTGCTTTATAGCGATCGACGGTGTCATCAGGTAAGAATTTGTGCGAAAGAGCCATTTCGAACCAACGATATTAGTACCAGTAGGACGTGGCACCAAATCCCATGTATTATTGCGATGAAGGGCATTCATTTCATCATCCATAGCTGACAGCCAGACCGGATTTTTAGCTGCACTTTTAAAGCCTTTAGGCTCCGTATGAGTTATCAAAGCTGCAAGAAGAGAAGAGCCCATTACCTGGGCAACATCAACAATATGGCGGGGCTTAAAAATCCCAGCGCGTGCGCGAGTCACCATATGGTGCCGAGGAACAGTTTCCGGTAGATTTATGGGTGGTGGCGAGTTCGGCATTGGAGGATCCTGTGGCGGTGGATCTGCAGGAGTATGGGAATCCGGTGGAGGATTTTGTGGGGGTGGAGCAGCAGACATAGTGGAGTTGAAGTGGAAACAGCAGGTGCAGTGGTACACTCGGATGGAGAGGATCGGGAAGCTGCTGTAAATGGCTCCAGAAATTCTGAAAAATCCGAGGAACAAGTGCGTGGAACATTTGTAGCAACAAAAGGAAAAGTGCTCTCATTAAATTGCGCATGGCGAGAGATATAAATTCGAGATATAACCGGATCAAGGCATCGAAATCCCTTATGTTGAGTGCTGTAGCCAAGAAAAATACAAGGAAGACTTCTCGGAGCAAGCTTATGTGGAGAGTAATCGCGCAAGTATGGGAAAACCTGGCAGCCAAAAGGATGAAAATTTGCATAATTCGGAGCAGTGTCAAATAATATTTCATACGGCGAAGTGTGCTGAAGAACAGATGAGGGCAGTCTGTTAATAATATAGACGGCATAAGCAAAGGCTTTGACCCAAAGAAATGATGGCGCATGAGCGTGAAACAACATGGCAAGACCCGTTTCGGTGATGTGTCTGTGTTTTCGCTCGGCACGGCCATTTTGAGCCGGAGTGTACGGGCAAGAAAGTTGATGTCGAATGCCACATGATAAAAAATGTGAGCAAACTTTATTATTAATAAATTATGTGCTGCCATCGCTCTGGAATACTTTTATGGTCCTGGAAAGTTGAGTTTCGACAAGCCTTTGAAAATTTATAAATATGTCAAAAAATTCAAACTTGTGTCGCATAGGATAAAACCAGGGGAACCGAGAGAAGTCATCCACAAATATTACATAATAAGCATAGCCGGAAACAGATTTAACCGGAGCAGGCCCCCATAGATCACAGTGAATTAACTCAAGAGGAAAAAGAGCACGTTTCTCATTCAAAACATAAGGTAAATGTTTACTCTTGGCCATTTGACAGGAACTACAAATACCAGGAGTAGGCAAAACAAATGTAACATGCAAAAAACTAAGTTTATTCATATGTGAAATTACATCAAAAGGCACATGGCCTAAACGAGAGTGCCACAAAGAGAAAGAAGCCCGAAGCTTATTTGCTGATAAAGCAGATAAAAGAGCAGCCTGTCCAGAATCCAAGAGATACAATCCATGCTCACGCCGTCCTTTTGCCAGAACCTGTTTGGTGCTGCAATTCTGTATGGCGAAAGAATTCTTAGAAAAATCACATCCACAGGATAATCAGAACATAACTTGCTGATAGATAATAAATTCTTCGTGAGATGAGGAACCACCAAAACATCTAATAATTGCAAATTAGAGGTAAGAGGCCGACGGCTAGTGTGGGAAATTGAGAGGGTAGAACCATTACCAATAGCAACGTTATCCTGCCCCGAGTAATGCTGAAGAGAGTCCAAACTTGATGTAGATGGCGTCATATGAGCCGACGCGCCGGAGTCGACATACCAATCAGAGGTCGGCTGCTGAATGTTGCAAGCCGAGTGAAAAGCCTGTGCCAAATTAGCCGAGTCACCAGATTCATAGCGCCGAGGACATTTATCAGCGAAGTGAGGGTTTTCTTCGTCACGACATATTTGACAACGAGGCGGACGACGATAGTTATTGCCGCGACCACCTCGCCCAAAAGAATTTCCATGACCTCGGTAGGATGAGGGATTGCCGCGATGATTGTTATTGTTGGAATAACCACGATTATTGTTATGACCGCGACCCCTGCCGCGATAGTTGGAGGAAGCAGTGAAGGCCGTGTTCACAGCGGAGCCACCATCAAGAGATTGCTGACAAAGATCATAGCTTTCAGCCTTGGAGAGGAGTTCACGGAAACTGGGCAGCGGTGTGAGGGACATCTGCGCAGCAGCAAAACTCGAAAAAGTAGATCCGAGCCCACGTAGAAACCAATGAGACTTATCCGTCTCATCGACCGGCTTGCCAATTGCTGCTAATTGATCACATAGAGTTTTAAAATGACGGTCATATTCAGAAATTGAACGTGTACCTTTCTTCATCAGTTGCAATTCATCCTTCAAAGAAATCTCCTTCGACTTGGAATTGTTGCTAAAAGCACCTTCAAGCGCGAGTAGAGCAGCCGATCGCCTCCGGCATGGTTCCCTCAGTCAAGGTGGAGAGAAGAAGACTGAGAATACATTGATCTTGATACTTCCACTCCAAATATTTCGGATTCGGAACAGTGGTGTTGTTGGGGCCAGAAACTTGTTCGGCAGGGACAGCAGTAGTACCATCGATGTGGCCAATCAAGTCTTAACAGGCGAAGAGAGGAAGGATCCGGTTCTTCCACATGAGATAATTGGAAGATGAAAGTTTGATAGTGATCATGTGAATAAGAGTGGAAAAAGGGAGGGGGAATTGCCATCTGAAGCCATTGAGAAACGGCGATGCAGCAGAAGAGAGGAGGGAGAGAGATGGTGGAGCAGGACGAGAGTTAGGGTTTTGAGGATCTTCTGGCTGATACCATGTAAGAGCTGATTTGTGTCACCACCCATGGTGGTGTGCGTAGTGTATTCAATATATACGAAGAGTACAAATCAATCAAGATTACAACAAATCAAATAATTAAGGAAACTAAGATATGGTCATATCCTTCCCTTGATTATCGCTAACAGTAATTCTATTCATATAGCCTCCATTTTACTCTCTATAGCCCACGGTTTTGAACAATTACTATTTTATCCCAATAACCCCTAAATTTAATTGTAGTAATAGAACTCTGATCTATAGTTGCCGCTCTCTACATGTCCTCCCGCCATCTCTCCTACGGTGTCATGGCCAATTTGAGTCACCGCCAAACCACAAAAGTGTCGGTCTTCGCAAGCTGGTCGGATTTGAGATGAAGAATCAAATTTATTGTATAAAATATGGGGGAAAAGATTTGTGAAGCCCCTCTGTAATTATTGTGAAAAGGTAAGTTTGCAATGATGGGTAATTTACTGAGCATATATGGAAGAAAAATTAATTTTATGCAATGATGGGTGATTTTATGCTTGATTTTTATTGTCAAATTTAATTTTTGATGATTCAATAAAAATTAGATAGTTGGGGTAACTAATACAGATCTCACTACTAAATATCGACTGGAACAAACACTAATGAAGTAATTAATAATTGCATTTTATTTCAAAGTATCAATTAGGGATACATTAGAGCATCCATAGCCATGAGCCCCAACATGGGGTTCTTTCTCACTTTTCCAGTAGAGAGAGTGTCACCTCAAAATTGTCTCAGTGCACGGGCTCTCTCCGAGCTCTCTCCAATTAATTTTTTATTTTATTTTTAATTTATTCTATTTTTTATACAATATATTTAATAATTTAAATAATACAATGAAATAGTTCCACTTATTGAATTTAAATTACATTACATAAAATAATGAGTTTTATATAAATAAAAAAAAGTTATACAAATAAAAATTACATTTCAATTATCTTAGATTTTAATTACACAATTTAAATGAAATTCAGATTAAAAAAAAAGAGAAAACAGAAAACAAAAAGAAGAAACAAAAACAAAAAAGCAAAAAAAAGGGGGGGGGGGGGGTTCGAAGCCTGTCTCGCTAGAGCGAGCGAGACCTTGGGGCTCGCAAAGAGTCTCCCCAGCGCGCACATGGTCTCGGAGACGAGCTCGGAGGCGGCAGTGAGCCTGAGCTCTCCGTTGCGTTGTGGTAAGCCTAAGCATTATGAAGGGGTGGGAAAGATGCTCTCGAAAAGAAACAAGCAATAAAGCTTACCAAATGCCAATAATGTTAGGGCATCCAGAACGCTTGTGGCCTCGCGGGCAGCATGCGAGCCTCGGCTGCTCTGCCGAGCCCCACAGCGAGACAACATGCGAGCCCCGGACCTAACATTATGTTGACGTCAAAATTCAATTTTTTTGTTTTTAAAATTCAAAAATTTGTAACAAAAAAATTTTAAATTAGATTTAGCCGTTAAAGGCTAACGGCTCTTCCCAAAAAATGCCTATAAATTAAGACCTTCACACTCATCATTTTTCACACCTCTCTTCTCTCATTCTTCTTCAGTATCAATTTTCTTCTCAAATTTGCTCTAAATTATTATTTTTTGGATGGATAAAGCATTCAACGATTAGTATAAGCTAAATGTGTCTAACAACGATGTAGCCAATTCAACTGACCCGGAGGAATTACCTCCAACTCCGGGAGCGAATTCGCCAACGCCCTTCGGTTTTGGTGCATATGCAAATTCTACGGCCAGAATACTGGGCTTTTCTCGCGGATATCATCCGTTTTTTCCACCGGACGCCTCTGGGTTTGGTGCATTTCCAACTCCTTCCAGTCAAAAGGGAGTCTGATTTGCAACACAAGGGCTCGAGTCCATGAATCTTTCCAGCTCGTTCAAGAGTGTTTCGAATGTACCGGCACCATAGAAGCATAAAGGGAAGGCGAAGAAGAGAACACCGCCTACGACGGTCAGGCTGAATCCCATAGGGTATAGTCCAGAGGAATCAAAGCAGCTCGCCGTTGTTTGGTCCAACGTCTCTCAAGACCCGAAAGTTGGCAATACTCAAAACATCTTGCAATTATGGGGGAAAATCATATCGGTCTACAACGATACGCGTCCAGAAGGCATGATTCCAAGGAATATGAAGCAGTTGAAGTCTCATTGGGGAAGAATGCAAGCGAAATGCAAGGAATTCAATCGGTACTACATCCAAGTGAGGACGGACTGACAGAATGGAGCAAGCGACGAAGACATGTACGATAAAGCATATAAGTTGTGTTATGACGCCAGCAATGTCAATTTCAAATACAAAGATATGTGGCTGTAGTTGATTAAAATTCCAAAATTTCATGAAATTTCTGCATCTGATAAGCGCCAAAAGGGAACTGACATGTCATCTAACTCGAGCAAATCCGACGCCCCGAAAGAGTCCTTCAATTTTTATGATCTGAACCGGCTGTACAAAACAAGCAAAAGCCCAGGTTCGAAATAAAGGGAAACAATTTTTTATTATTATTTTAACTACCGCAAGTGTACGAATGTTATTATAGCTAGGGAAGTAAGGTCGTATTCCACGGAGATTAAATTAATTAAAGTGAGTATTAATTCGGTTTATTATCCTGTATCTAGACTACCAATTTATAAGAGATTTTCTAAACTAAAATAATACAATTAAAAGAAATAAAATAAATGAAATAAGTTTGAGAAAACCAAATACAAGAAAGATTATTATTCCAAGGCTTCGGTCTCAATGAATATGCAAACTCAAACTAATTTAAATCAATCAATCACATATAAGACTCGACTTTTACTAGAACAATCACGAAATAAGTTTAAACCTACTTTCGTATAGCCTAAACCATGGATCACATGCAAGAATAAAATTGTTGTGTCCAACTAATTTATAAAACATGCAACTTTTAAGCTCAAAGAATTAAAGGCCCTCACACAAATTTCAAGATAGTGTCATATGTACCAATTCAAGTATTAATTCTCAACTTATGTCTATTGAATTAAAATAATAATTCATGCAAAATTGGTGATAACACTATTAAGCAAACAACAAGTACAAGGACATAGCAAGCAAGAGACGGTCGTTATTGATTAATAAAAACTAATTTGAATCTACAATATCCATCTACTCCATAACTCTAGAATAATAGAATATTAAAAATACACGTTCTTGACAAACAATGAAAGATTCAAAATAAACATAATTGAAATAAACAAAAACCGTAGAAGAAACTAAGGTCTTGAATTCTTTCAATTTGAACATCTTGATCTTCTTCTCTTCTCTCAAAACTTGAAATAAAAATATGATACAAAGATGTGTTTTGGAAACCTATTTATAATTTTGGAATAAGATTGAATAAACAAGGAAATAAAAACAAAACAAAATAAAAGATAAAATATATAAAAAAAAAGAAACACGGAAGCTAGACGGTAGGGCCGAGACGCAATTCGTCAAATCAGGAGCGCGGTCGCATCACACGTAGCGCGGAAACAGGGCCTCGGTGCTCGGCTTATTCATGAGCGCGATTGATGAACTTTAAGGACGTGGACTGTGGACAGCAGGTGGAGTGCGGCTTCATGGGCTGGACTTCCTAATGGGCTGAGAGTAATGGAACTTGGACGCGGATGATGATGAAGAAGACACTAATTGGAACTTGGAATTGTTGCGGCGAGCTTCAACTTCTTTTTACTAGTACAGCATGTGATGCACGCCTACCATTAAATGTGCAACAATTAAACATACATATATCAAAAGTAAATTACAGATAAAGATTACAATTGAATATTTTTAGAAAAACAATACATTAGGCTACTACGTGAAAATACATGATGTCCCGGTGTATTTTTCTCGATGATGCTTATCTTCATATATTAATTAGGTCCGAGTACTATTCTACTAAAAGGTATAATAATAAAAAAAAGCATTATGCATGAGATGAGATATTACTTTCTCTATTCTCTCTTTGATGTACAATTGGTAAAAAAAAAGAAAAGAAAAAAGAAAAAGAAAACAACCACTACTGAGATTTTTTTTTTTTTTTTTGAAATAAAAGGAAGAACTTTATTGATCACAAACGCATGGAACAGAGAGAAGATCATCCACAAAATATGGAGGTTCATCCCATACATACGTAGTAGAAAATTCAATAGATTTTCTAGCTAGACGATGAGCCAGAGAATTGGCTTCACGACGAACATGCTTAATGTGAACTCTATCACACGCATCACGTATCCTCCTACAGTTTTCAATAATATCTCCAAACTCGGAGTTATCTTCTTCTTTAGCTTCCAAAGCATCAGCTACCAATTTACTATCAGTCACAACCTCCACACACTCACCACTCTTATCCATATCTCATGTCAAACTTCCACTTCAATTATACTCTAATATCAGTTTGTCATTCTACAAAATCACCAATGTACATAAACTTATCTCAACTACAATAATTGCTAATTTATATTCTAATATAAAAAAATCAGTATTGAAAATCAATTGTACCTCTTATGTATCAGTGAAATCAGGTGAATGAGAGTTGATTTCACGAAAATTTCAATTTGAAAAAAGTTCGGCAAAAAATCACAATCTAAAAGGTGTATGTATTTGGGAAGGCTACTCAATGTTGTCTTTTGTTACTGAAGCAATAGCAATATACGAAAGAGATGCTAACATAAATCGGATGAAGATAAACAACAACAAACCCCAAAAATCAGAAGCTCTTGCTGCAACTGTGCGAAAAAAATGTAAAATAGAATAACTACTAAATGTAAAAAATAAAAAAAATAAAAAAAATAGATCACTCGGTCTTTCTCTCATTTTAGTTCCATATAACACTTCACAGTGGCAATGGATCTAGGGGCACCGGGAGCATATATGTATCTAGACTTAGTCTCGTTAGACCCACCGAGCATTGGTGTGGCCGGCTAGAGTCTTTCGAGTTATGAGAAAGGCAAGCTCTTGAGTTAGAAAGGCAATTGCTTCATTGATATATTTCGAAATTGATGTAGACTTCAGAAAGTAAAAAGAATACAACAGGAGATATATGCAAAAGAATCCTTCACGAGAAATAAAAATCAGAAGAAAGAAAACAAACTTTTATGTCCTGCAGCTTCTTGAGTTCTTCTCCACCCTACTTCTCTCATCCATTATAGTTTGATAGTTTCTGTCTCCAACTTTTGTTGCACGCTGAATTAAGTAAAGCATGGTTAGCACATTAAGTATAGCAAGGAAATAAGTTCTCGAAGTGAAATAATTATATATTTTTGACATTATGGATCATCTTAGCTCTGTTCTTGCATGTGGAGAAATAAATTTTTGTAGTCATTTCATAATCAAGAATGTTGAAACTTAAGATAGATTAACCATTTATTATATATATTCTTCATCAATGAAAGATATCATACATATGGAAATAGAGATACATGTTATGCACCTGCAGTGAAAACCAATTAACATAGAAGCAAAGGTGACCATAAATCCAGTTTCAATAACTAATTTGTGAGCCATAGCCTTTTAGAACATGTTCGATACTAAAATATTCACTTCCGATTCTGAAACTATGAACAATCAAAATAATAAATATTCACTTGTTCCGATAGTTTCAATATTGTTGCGGACGTTCTAAATTCTATAATTATACCGACAAATGAAAATTGAGGCCGATGTGGTGTCAAAAAATCTCAAGGCTTCTCATTGAAAAATAGGCGCATCAGAGAGAGAGAGAGAAACATACCATCACTGATAGTGATGGAGGGTAGAGTTTTTGCCAGAAAAGGAGGATTGCATCTTTCTTGTAGATTCGTGCCCTTGCAGCAGCGTGGCGGTGAAGTTGGGCGGATACTTGCAGTGAATGGTTTCTTCGAGTAAATGAATCGTCGGTTGAATGGCATTGTAGTGTGCCGTAAAACTGACTGTGTGGAAATTGGTGATTTGCGGCAGTAGATTTAATGGGGGTGGTAGGCCGTCGTGGTAATTATGAGGATAATATTTGATGGGAATGTGAGATAGAGGGGGATAAGCGACAGACCGTGGAAGAAAAAACACTGAAGAGAGAAAACTGCTAATTTTGCCGGTTAAAAATAACTGCTAATTTCTTTTTTGTTTTTATATATTAATAGATGATGAGCGAGAAGAGATTGAAGATTAAAAACACGACAGAGAGGGGGATAACCGGCAGAACGTGGAGAAAAGAAAAAAAAAAGATAGAAAATTGCTAATTTTGCCCGGAAAAAATAACTGACTTTTCATTTTGTTTTTATATATATTCATAGATAGATGGCACGAGTATCAATATTGATTTAGTCGTAAATTAAGAAAATAATTACGTTGACAACTCTAGTGGTCAATCGACGAACATAACCACTCAAACATAAGGTATCTAATGATATGTTGAATTTCACGGCAATTAGTGATCAAATTTAGGATATTTTTGCAAACAAATTTCAAAAGTCGTGATTTCTGCGAATTAGGCCAAATGTGAGAACATAAACCATAATTTATAGGACTTGAGATCCTCTATCCCCAAGATTGTGTTACAATTGTGTCCCAAAATATAACTTTAGTTAGTTTTATTAATTTTGTTTCAATAAATTTATTTTATAACAGTTTTGTTTGATTTTATGATTATTTTTAAGGGTTCATCCATCCCCATTAGGGTTTATTATTATTTTGTTTGCATTTAATTTCATTTTTATTGGTATATTAGAGTTGATAAATTCAAAAATAAAGTATGTAATTTTTAAAGATTCCAATTTTTTTTCTTATAAATGTATATTATGATTTAGTAAATGATGGTATTTTTAATTTTATAAAAAAACAATATAAATTTAGTAGAAATTAAGTTTTGAGACATCATTGGGATACAATTTTGGGGATTGAGGATACCATCCCAATTTTTATAGCCTAGTAAAGATACGAGATTGCAATTTTAAATTGTTCTATATTCATTAATTAATGATGTGAAATTTCTTTTTTTTTTTTTTTTTTGCTCCATCAGAAAGGAAATTTCTTATTTTAAATTGTTCTATATTCATTGATGATGTGAAAATTCTTTTCCGTTCCCGTACATTATTTACCTTTATTTATCATCTTCTTCATAAGTTCATGCTTGGTATGGAGTTGGTACATAGCGATTCACTCCAATTTATACACCATTACACCAAAGAAAGGCCAACAACAAACATAACTATCAATTTCGCCTTTATTTAACTACAAAGGGAGTTCATATTCCACAAACCACAAATAATTTGAAGATGATAAATTCTGTGAAAAAATACTCCGTATTACATTATCAATAACCCAGCATATAAGTAATTAAAAAAAGTATATACTAGGTCTCCCATCAACAAGCATGAACGGCGCCAGCTTTCGTGGTGTGGAAACACTGAGGCAGAAACGACTGCAATCTCCACGATAAATGGTGGTGCAGGTGGTGGTGGTGGTGGTGATGATGGTGGCGGCGGTCTCCCTTCTTCAGGAAAGGATGATCGAGCAGACTCGCCGCTTTGCATCTCGCCGTCGGATCCTTTACAAAGCATTTCCTCAGAAAGTCTTTCGCCTCTTCCGATATTTTCTTGCCGGTGGGGATCGCCGGAATCTCTTTGCTGCAGCCGATCTTCATCAGCACATCCGTCACCGCCGCCTCTTTGTCGAACTTCCACGGCGCTTTCCCGGTCAACATGTGGAGGACCGTGCACCCCAGCGCCCAAACGTCCGACTCCGGCGAGTACTCCTCACGCGCTATCGACTCCGGCGCCGCGTAGAGGACGGTGCCCCTGAACCCTTGATTCTCCTCGCCGCCGCCCTCAATTTTCTTGCAACTCCCGAAATCGGCGAGCTTCGAGTCTCCGCCGCCGACGAGCAGCACGTTCTGCGGCTTCACGTCGCAGTGGACGTAGCCGAGTTTGTGGATGTGGAGGAGGGCGGTGAGGACGGATTTCGTGTGGTGGCTGACGACGCTCTCCGGTAGACCTCGGCCGGCGGCGGCGTTGATGAAGTCGGCGAGGCAGCCGCCGGGAGCGTACTCGAGGAGGATGTTGTAGAGCGGCTGGCCGTTTTCGGTGGTGATTTGATCGCCGAAGCAGTGGAGGATGCAGGGGCATGATTCGAACTTCTCCAGCAACTCTTTCTCCTTCGATAGAGATTTCGACTGCGAGAGTTGGGCTGATTTGACGGCGATCACCGCCGGAATGTTGAGATCGTCGCCGCTCTCGCGGTGGATTTCGGCCATGGAGACGAAGCCGAAACCTCCGGCGCCTAGGGTTTGCCCTCTAGTCCAATGCATCTCGATCGATGAATTGATTCTCTCTCTCTCTAAAGTAATATGATTTTCGTTTGATGGAATTGAAGATCGATCAATGGCGCTAATTATATACAAGTATTAGAAAGTGTAAACATAATCGGAATAGGAATAGGAAAATGAATAGGAATAGGATAAAAGTTCCCCAATTAAAATCAAATGAGATCTAGCTAGGTTGTCTTTCTATTCTTATCTTGTGGTAATTTTGTCCCGAATCTCTTGACGCGTTTCTTTTTTATACGGAAATTAATGAGTTTTTATTTAGGGTTGTAGTGTAGTTGATTAGCATTATTTTAATGAATTAATATATTTAATTATCAAATTAAATGAATTGCTTTTAGTTACTAGAAAATGCCTAATTAAATGAATTATTAATGAATTTCTTGTATTAAGATGCCAAATTATTATTATAAAAAGAAACGTGTCAAGAAAAACGGAACATCCCAAAAAGGAATACACGTCAAGAGAAAAACGGGACATATGGGTAGTGTTTTTCAATACTACTAATGCTAATTTTTTTTTTTTTTTCAACAGAGTACTAATGCTTATCTCTAAATCTTTTATACATGCGCATAAATTTGCAAATGTATATTCAAAGATTATTATCAACAGATTTAACCTTTTTAATTTGATAAAGATTTAATAATTAGGGTAATTACTTTATAAAAAAAAACAGCTTTTATTGTGATCGATCTTGTTTTCGTAAGGTAATTAATGCACGCAGACAAGGAATTAATGAACACGAAAGCAAACGGAATACAAAGGGATTTACGTGGTTCAATCTATAGATCTACGTCCACGGGCGGAAAGAGTATGAATCTTTATTGCTTGTATGAGTAGTGATTACAAGATTGTTCTCCCCCCTCAATCTATTCTAAGCCCCTATTTATAGATAGTTACATGGAGTTCAACTATATTACGAATTCTTCTTCTATTTGGACTCTTTGGCTTGATCTCTTCCTTTATGGATAAACACCGAGCTTCTATATCTCTCTTAGAGATTGAGTTGTAGTCGATGTAGGAGTCTTGGTTGATAAAGTCTCTCATCTTCAGTTGGCCTGAGCTTAACTGTCGGGGCCCAATTATGATGGGCCTGATGCTTTAGGCCTAGGTGCTGGGCCATATCCTATCACACCCCCCCCCCCCCAAAAGATGTAGAAGTGAGGGTGTGATTTAGGGGAAATAGCTGAGGTAGGAGTGGTGTAAGTTGCGTTGCTCCATCAAAAATAGGATTGACGAAGTCAATCACGTACCGCCTCGTTAAGACGAGGTCAGCTTGAAGTGCGTTGCCCCGTCAAAAGTAAGATTGACGAAGTCAATCGCGTACTGCCTCATTAAGATGAGGTCAGCTTGAAGTGTGTTGCCCCGTCAAAAGTAAAATTGACGAAGTCAATCGCGTACCGCCTCGTCAAGATGAGGTCAGCTTGAAGTGCGTCGTCCCGTCAAAAGTAAAATTGACGAAGTCAATCGCATACTGCCTCGTTAAGACGAGGTCAGTTTGAAGTAGCCCCGTCGAAAAATAAATTTGACGAAGTCGAGCTCGTACTGCCTCGTTAAGATGAGGTCTGAGAAGTAGTTGCCGAGGACGAACACGGAGTGTCAGTTACTTTAATTAATGCGCCGCTTGGAGTCCCGATAAAGTGAGGCGTGATTGGACGTTGGGGAAAGGTAAAAAGGTGGAACAGGGATATAACTTCCTTGAGACGCTATTACATCACATTTTCCAAAATTTTAAAAATTTCTCTCAAGTTTGTGCCATTACCCTTGCCGCCGCGTTCTGCATTTCTGTTACTTCCGTCGTCGTCGCTCCTTCAGAACTTCCATTAAGCACGAGTAAGTTATTTTCCATGGCTTCTTCTTCTAATTCCAGTCAATCCCATGGTAACGAAAGTGGTGCAGAGTCCGTGTTGCCGGCGGGTTCGCCGGCCGCAACATTAGGTGGGTCGTCTGGCACAGAGATAGAATGTTTCACCATTGACGATTACATCCTCAAAACATATAGGGTTATATTTCCTGCCATAGATAGGTCTGGTAGGGTTTCTGATTTTGCGTCGAGCTTAGATGCCCCCTCAATTAAAAAAATTGCCAAAAAGTTTTTGTTTCTGAATTCTGCCCTTCTGACTGTTCCACATCCGGAGGATACGGCTTGTGCGCCTCCGGTAGGGTTTTTTACCGTTTAAGAAGATTGCCTAAACTGCGGTCTTCGTCTTCCCCTTCCTTCTATATATGCCGATCTGCTACGAAAGTTCGGTATTTCTCTTGGTCAAATAATCCCAAACTCTTTTAAGCAGTTAATAGGGCTGGCAGCCGTAGCTGGTCACTTTGGCCACCCGTTGACCTTAGGGTTGATCCTTAGGTTTTTTCAATTAAAGCCTAATTCTTCTGGGTGGTATTATCTTTCCCCTTCTCGGAGCTTCCGAATAAAGATGAAGTCCAAGAATGCGAACTGGCAGCATAAATTCTTCTTCTGCCGATCGGAATAGGTCCCTTAGTTTATCTGGAATAGAGATTAACTAGAGGATCAAGGCACCGGAGAGGACTTCGGTGACCTTGAGAAAAATTTGAAAGAGCTCGGCCTCATTTCCAAAGAATATTCCGAGGCCGAGCTCGCCATGCTAGGGCTGAGCCCTTACAACCCTACCTCAATGGTAGATCCGGGTGAGGCCCTGCTTTATGTGTTGGGGTCTTCATGTCTCTTCGGCTTTTTAACCCTTTTCCTTTTTATTGCAGTGAACTTTTAAGTAGCCAACAAGTCCAAGAAGAGGCCGAGATCCACTACTGCGGTTGAGAAGACGACGTCCGGTACCTCTTCGGAGAGGACTCAGGACCTGGCGCTTTCTGCAGACCCTCAACCCAGCTCTCCTAGGTTGAGCTCTCCACCTTGCTTGATGATGCACCGTCTGAAGAAAGCTCGGGTGGCAGTCGTACCTACCATCTAGGAGGTGGGTGCATTTAGCCAGTCGTCCGACCGAGCTTTAGCTCATGAAAAATCTTTCCCTGAGGTGATTAGCCTTACTGTTTTAGTTAGATTATTGCACTAGCGCTTAATTGAATCTGACCATTGTTATTGCAGGAGGCCGAACTGGCTGTAGCCGAGCTGACGAGCTTGGCGAACTTCGTCACCGGTGGGGTTGTCAAGTATAACAAGTTAGTTTAGGATCTGGAGCTGGCCAAGGAGGATTTGGTGAGCAAAGTTGCTGCAGCTGAGGCGAAGGCTAAGGAGGCTGCCGAGAAAGAAGCCGCAGCTCTTGCCACGGTTGAAGCTGCAAAGGCCGAAGTGGCCTTGCTGAAAGCCGAAGTCGCCTCAGAGAAGGCAAAGGCGGCCAGTTTTAAGGCCGAGGTGGCGTCATCCCAAGGGGAGGTACTTCGTGCCTTTGCAGACAGGCTCTTCCTTTCAGGGAAGTTTTCCGAACTGACAACTGAACTGGCGGTGGTTCTGAACGCCGTCATGAAAGCAGAAGTCATTGACGAGATCGCCAGTGATTTTCCAGACTTGGATAAATCCAAGTATGGTTATGAGGTGACATCGTCTGACGACCTACTTCGTGAATACGCGGCGGTGTTGTCAGAGTTCATGGGAGACTTCCCGATAGTGAAGAAGCTTACTTCGCTGTCTTCTCTCCTTACAGCCGAAAGCATCCACTCTTGTCCGGTTGACAAAGATCCAAAGGTCGAACCCGCAATCGCGAGCTTGGCTGAGGAGGTCGAAATGCAAGAGCAAGAGCCGGTGAGGCAGGCCGAAGAGGAGCCGAAGAATGCCGAAGCTGAGCCTCAGGAAAAAGAGGAGAATCATGGAGGGGTCTGTTGATCCCCTTTTGTCTTCTCTTTTTTTTTTTTTTTTTTAGATCCTTGTATTACGTCGTCACTAGGACGGCGCTTTTCTTTTAGCCGAAGTGGCTTTAATGAAATTCCAAGTTTAATTGAAATTTCTTTCATTTACCTTTGTAGTCTTCTTCTCCCCGACTTTTTGATGCATCTCCATTGGTTGCTCAAATATCTCAACTGACTCGGGCTCTTGAGGTGAAAGAGGCTGAAGTCTTATATTGGAAAGACCAGGCTGGACATGTTCAAGATGAGGCCGATGTCAAGCTTACTGCTGCTCAGCTCAAATATGACGAGCTACAGGCTTAGTTTCTTGAGCTCGAAGAGAAGCTAGAGATCGTGGAGGACGAGGCTAAGAAGGCCGAAGTAATTTCTCAGGAGCATGCTGAGTACGAGGCTATAATTCACCGAGCTGGGGGGTCTACTATTTCTGAGACTAATAAGAAAGTCAAAGAGCTCAAGGCTCGGTGTCAGAGCTACAAGGAGCAATACGGAGATGACTCGTGGGAGCTTCGGGATCAATTGAACGAGATTATGCGAGTGGCGAGCACGTATAAGACAGTTTTGGCTTGTCACCTAAAGTTGGAGCGTCGTATCTTGTCCGAAGCCCGGTTTTCTCCTTTAGCCAACCTTGGTCCAAACCTGTGGCTTCTTGACCGCACTTCTAGGGAATTTTTGGAAGATGGACCTTCAAGTTCGGCAAATCCTGATTCTAGGATTGTCAAGCGCCATTCTACAGAATTTTATGACCAAGAACGACAGTCAATGTCATCGTATGGACGAGGCTGAGGTCGATCGAGCCAAAATTCCCGATGTCAGGGTGGCCGAGCTACTGGACGAAGTAGAGGCGGAGGTAGAATTAATATAGATAATATCTTGAATCTGAACACTAGTAGAGATTTTGCTAGAGATTGGCTCAGCTTTAGCAAGCCTAAGCCTTCGGGCTCTTCGTCTTCTTGATGTAATTATACTTTTTCCTTTTTATGAAATAAAATGGAAATTTATGTACTAGTATGTAAGCTTTCCATCCTCGTTTTTAACTAAGGTAGTTTTCCTTGTTTTAAACGAAGGTAAGCTTTAGATAGCACTACCTCATCATAAGACGAGGATGGCTTTAAATAGCTTGACCTCGTCTTAAGATGAGGTTTGGGCTTTAGATAGCTCACTTCGTCATAAGACGAAGTTGGGCTTTAGATAGCACTACCTCGTCATAAGACGAGGTTTAGGCTTTAGATAGCATGACCTCGTCCTAAGACGAGGTTTAGGCTCATCTTCATTTTAAACACAGGTAAATCATCCTTGCTTTTAACGAAGGTAATGCCTCCTCATTTTAAACAAAGGTAGTTCGTCCTTGTTTTTAACTAAGGTAGGCTCGTAGTTCCTTATTTGTCGAATTTATCGATAGGGGTGGTCCCCTTACGCGCGTTTGAATGCTACTCCAGCTATGAAGTTTATTTATCCTTAAAAGGATATTAGATTACCCTCGTCAGGGTTTTAAATGAAAAGGGTGAGATAATATTCATAAGTGGAGTAGCAATATTCATAAATGCAAAATGAGATATGTAAGACCAAGCAAATTAAAGGAAAAATAAAAAAAATAAAAAAATAAAAATTTTATTAATAAGAAAAATGAAGTTAAAATATGATAAAAAGAACAGGATGACCTGATTCATGAACTAGACGAACTATATGACTTTAACATTACTCTCAGCCACTTATGCAAAGTATCTCTTCAAATGTGTAATGTGCCATGTACGGGGTATTGGCTTACCGGATAAGTAGGCGAGCTTGTACGACCCTTTGCCGAGGACTTCTGCAACTCGGTAAGGTCCTTCCCATGTGGCTTCCAATTTGCCGAGCCTTTCTACTTTACTGACCTCGTTATTTTGAAGTACGAGGTCGCCTACTTGGAATTGCTGATACTTAACTCTTTGGTTGTAGTACCGAGCCACTTGTTGCTTGTACTTGTGTTCCTTTATGTAGGCGAGCTCTCGCTTCTCCTCTAACAAATCCAGATTAGTGCGGAGGCCTTCTTCATTGTCTTCGGCTTAGAAGTTGATAGTGCGGGGGCACGGCAGGCCGATCTCTACCGGGATCACTGCTTCGGTTCCGTACGCCAAACTGTAGGGCGTTTCACCATTTGAGGTTTGGGGAGTTGTTCGGTATGACCATAGGACTTGGCGTGAGTTCACTGCCTAATCTCCTTTGGCTTTATCTAGGCGAGTTTTGAGTCCCTTAACAATCATCCGGTTGGTGACTTTGGTTTGGCCATTTTCTTGAGGATGAGCTACCGAAGTGAACTTCTGTTGAATATGAAGTCCTTCACACCATTCCCTGAATGTCATGTTTGTGAACTGCTTCCCATTATCCGAGACTAGGATGTGAGGTACACCGAAACGGCAAAACATATTCTTCCAGACGAAGTTAAGGGTATTCTTGCTCGTGATCTTCGCCAAGGGTTCAGCCTCGACCCACTTAGTGAAATAGTCGATGGCTAGGATGAGGAAATGGAGTTGTCCAGGAGCTTTGTCGAATGGGCCGACGATGTCTATCCCCCATTGCATAAACGGCCAAGGGCTTTGCATGCTTGTCAGGTCGGTTTGGGGTAGCCTCGGCACTGTCCCATGAATTTGGCATTTCGGACACTTCCTAACGAGGTCGACTGCATCTTGGAACATAGTGGGCCAGTAGTATCCCCATTTCATTACCTTCTTTGACAATGCTCGAGCTCCTATGTGACTTCCGCACGATCCCTCGTGCACTTCTCGCAATGCGTAGTCTGCTTGGTTCGGCCCAACGCATCTTAGGAGAGGCTGAAGATACGATCTTCTGTACAGCACCCCTTGCTCTAGAGTATACTTCGGAGACTTGCTTAAGATCTTCCTAGCTTCGAGCTTATCACTGGGTAGTTCGCCCTTCTCTAAATATGCTCGAAATGGGGTCATCCAGTTTAGCTCGTCCTCAATTACTAGGTTGACCTCAGCTTCATCTATGCTTCGGCACTTGACTTCTTCCACGGGAGAGCTTGTAGATGATGATGTTAATTTGCTTAAAGCATCGACTCAGTTATTTTCCCCCTTGGAATTCGAACCAACTCGAAATATGACAAGCCTTGTTGCAAACTTTTGGCTTTGTGGAGGTACTTTTTTATCCTTTCGCCTTTGGCCTCGTACTTTCCTAGCATATGGCTCACTATGACTTGAGAGTCGCTGTGGACTTGAATAGCTCGTATCTGGAGGGCCTGAGCTAGACGAAGTCCGGCGATTAGAGCTTCGTACTCCACCTCGTTATTCGTTATTGGGAAGTCGAACCAAAGTGCATAAGTGGTCTCTTGTCCTTCTGGGCTGAGGAGTATAACACCAGCTCTGCTTCCCGAATGTCCCGAAGCCCCATCCACGTAGACTTTCCAGCAATCTTTTGATGGTTCGGTCAGAGCTTCGGCATCAGTTTTGCTTGGGGAGGATTCGGTCGGCTTTGGCACTTCTGCAAATTTTGCCTCCACTAGAAAATCCGCTAAGGCTTGACCTTTGATAGCTTGATATGGGCAAAAACAGATGGTGTGCTCGCCGAGCTCAACTGCCCACTTTGCGATTCTTCCCGATGCTTCTGGTTTGGTCAGCACTTGTCGAAGTGACAGGTCGGTCAGGACTTGTATGGAGTGTGCATGAAAGTAAGGTCGCAATCTCCATGCAAGCATTTACCAATGCTAGCACAACTTTCTCAAGTGGTTGGTACCTCGTCTCCGGCCCTTTCAGTGCTCGGCTGATGAAGTAGACTGGCAGCTGACGACGTCCTTCCTCCCGAACTAATACTGTGCTTATGGCCTCGTCTGAGGCTGAGAAGTATAGGGAAAGGACTTCTCCCTCCTTTGGAACAGATAAGGTCGGGAGATTAGCTAAGTACTTCTTGAGCTCCTCGAATGCCGACCTGTGCTCGTCTTTCCATTCGAAGTCCGGCGCCTTTTTCAAAATCTTGAAGAAAGTGAGCTATTTTTTGGCGGCTTTAGACAAGAAATGACTTAGCGCGGCCAAACAACCCGTCAATTTGTGCACATCATGAATGGTTTTTGGCACTTTCATCTCTTGGATGGCTCGGACTTTGGATGGATTGGCTTTCAACCCCTCTTGAGAAACCCAGCACCCTAGAAATTTTCCTGCTCGAACCATGAAGGTACACTTCTCGGGGTTTAGCTTAAGGTTCACCTTGCGAAGGAGGCCGAAAACGAGCTTGAGGTCGTCAACATAAGTAGTCGGCTCTTTACTTTTGACGACGATGTCGTCTACATACACCTCTATGTTCTTGCTGATGTGAGACTCAAATATTTTTTCGACCATTCTTTGATAGGTTGCTTCAGCATTCTTGAGTCCGAAGGGCATCTTCTTGTACACATAAACACTGAAGTCTGTAATGAAAGTTATTTTTGGTGCGTCCTCGTCACTCATGAGGACTTGGTGGTACCCTTTGTACAGATCTAGGAAGCTGAAGACTTTATTGGCGACGAGGGCTTCGACTTTCTTGTCGATGTTAGGGAGGGGATAGCAGTCCTTAGGGCAGTGTTTGTTGAGAACGGTGTAGTCGATACACATCCGCCACCCTCTTCCTGGCTTCTTGACCATCACCGGATTTGCTATCCACGTCGGATACTTGACCTCAAAGAGTATCTGCGCCTTCAAAAGTTGACGTACTTCGTCATAGATGACCTGGTTCCGCTCTGCTGTGAACACTTTCTGTTTTTGCCGAACTGGTTTTACCCTGGGTCGATGTTCAGCCAGGTGTGTGATGATACTTGGTGCTACCCCGGTCATATCAAGGGGTGACCAAGCAAAGACATCTCGGTATTCCCGAAGAAGTTGGATGATCTGCTTTCGGAGTTCAGCTCCGCTCGCAAAACTTACTTTGACGACCTTAGACAGGTCGTCTTCGTAGAGTGTAACATCTTCTACTGGCTCGTCAGATACAGATGCCTTCTCTTGCTCCAACTCCTCGAGTTTCTGTGGTTGCTAACTTCTGATCACCTCGAATTACAATCACCCCGTGCCTCGACGGGATTTTGATCATCAAGTGGTATGCCGAGCAGATTGCTTTCACTGCCACCAACCAATCTCTTCCTAGAATGATGTTGTAGGGAGAGCTGGCCTTCACGACGAAGAAGTTTATCACTTTGGTGGATGACAATGGATGCTTCCTCACTGTAACGGGGAGTTAAATGATCCCCTCTGTTTGCGTCTCTTGCTGGACGAAGCTTTTTAGGGGGATCGGCGCCGGCGTGAGACGTGCTTCTTCGATCCCTAGCTTCTCGAAGTAATCCTTGAAGAGTACGCTCACCGAGGCTCCACTATCGATTAATACTCGTTGAACGAGCTTATTGGCCACCCCGGCCTCAATCACAATGGCGTCTTGGTGAGGCATGGTTGACGGCACCGGATCTTTCTCAGAAAATGTAATTGCCTCATCCTTTTTGAACCTTTTTTGTGAAGGTTCGTCAGTCTGGATTCGGCCTCGGCCTTAAGTGATGACTTTGTGGCTCCTTGAGGGAGCCCGGTGATGGCTGTGATGATTCCATCGAACTGAGGTTGGTCCTCATCTTTGTCTTCATCCTCGCACTTCTGCTTTTTATCCACATGGGGGCCACAGTTATTCCCCCCTCTGTTCTTGCGCTTTCCCTTGCCCTGAGGTCGGGTTTCGTATTATCTACGACTTTGGTACTTTTTAAGGGTACCGTCGCACACCAAGTGCTCGATATCTTCAGCCAGGTTCCTGCAGTCCTCCGTGTCATGGTCGTAATCTTCATGAAATCAGCAATACTTGTCCTTGGATCGGCGTTTCGACCCTCCTCACGACATGGGATGAGGCTTCTCGAACATGTTGGTGTGGAGCTCGTAGATTTTTGTCCTCGGCTTCGTCAGCGGGGTGAACTGGCTCTTTTCCTGGCTCTGCCGAGGTCCCAGCCTGGATTCAATCGGTCCCCGCTGGAGCCCGTCGAGGGCGCTTCACCAACCTTGGCCTCGGTCGTTGCCATCTTCCTTCTTCCGATATGACAGTTCGGCCTTGTCAGTTTCGCGTTTGCGCCTGTCAGCTTCGTCAGCTCTTGCGAACTGATCAGCTATGCTCTATAATTGCCTCGCAGTGCGGGGCTCACTCCTTACGAGTTCCTTGTATAGGGTGCCCGATTGGATAGCATTTTGGAAAGCCGATATAGGGACCTCATCAGTTAGGCGATCAACTTTCAGACTTTCTTCATTGAACCAGGTCATAAAGTCACTAATGGACTCGCCTCGCCTCTGTCTTGTAGTGAGTAAGTGCGCCGCAGTGGTTTTAGCCTCGGCTTTTTGAAAGAATCTCCGCTCGAAGGCCTCCATCAGCTCATCGTACGACCCGATACTGCAAGGTGGTAGGCTGTCGAACCACATGCAGGCATTATCAATCAACAGCTTTGGGAATACCTTGCACATGTAGATATCATCGCTGAGCCCCTGATTAACCATGTTGTACTGGTACTGTGACAGAAAATTATGCGGGTCGTTTGTTCCATTGTACGGCTTCACCGGTGGCACCTTGTACGAAGAAGGGAGAGGTGTGTAGAGTATTCGGTTGGTGAAAGGCGTAGAGATTTACCCATATACGTTGAACCTCCCTCCTCGGTAATTATCCTTGCTTCGTCGGGGTAAGTCAGTGTGGCGACGAGGTGAAATCGCATCTCACCGAGGTGAGACGCGATTATAGTTCCCTTGGCGATCATCAGAAAATCGCCTGGGTGGAATCCTGGCGTCCCTTGCATCCAGGATCCTGACGCTTAGGGACTTTTGCCGGTGTCTCGATTCGGATACAGCTTCATGCTCTCCTCCTCGGCTATGAGCCCTCTGCTGTCGGACGAACGTCAGGAAATCTTGCTGATTTTTTGCCAGATACGCTTTTACAGCGTCGTCGAATTCTTGCTGGAAGTTAGCAAGGTCGTCTTCCTTGCTGCTGTCGTGGGCCTCTCCATCGTGGTGGATCGGATTTCCGAACTTGTCCAAAGGAACATGCTCGACGTGGCCCTCTGGGGTTCAGTCTCTCACATGTTCCTTCCCAGGTCGTTAGTTTACCGCAAGATTCTGATCCTGCACTTGGCTTGCTTCAACCTCGTTGATCGGTGGATTTGCTGCCGGAATTTCTTGTCCGGTTTGCTGATTTTGCTTTTCCTTGTTGGCGGCAGCAACAGCGGCGGCGGCTGATCGTGTAGGTCTCCCTGTCATCGTGATGCGTCGCCTTGAAAACTTTAATCAAAATTCACAAATTTTTAGTTTCCACAGACGGCGCCAGTGATCGATCTTGTTTTCGTAAGGTAATTAATGCACGTAGACAAGGAATTAATGAACACGAAAGCAAACGGAATACAAAGGGATTTACGTGGTTCGATCTATAGATCTACGTCCACAGGCGGAAAGAGTATAGATATTTATTGCTTATATGAGTAGTGATTACAAGATTGTTCTCCCCCCTCAATCTATTCTAAGCCCCCTATTTATAGATAGTTATATGGAGTTCGACTATAATACGAATTCTTCTTTTATTTGGAGTCTTTGGCTTGATCTCTTCCTTTATGGATAAACACCGAGCTTCTATATCTCTCTTAGAGCTTGAGTTGTAGTCGATGTAGGAGTCTTGGTTGATAAAGTCTCTCATCTTCAGTTGGGCCGAGCTGTCTGGGTCGAGCTTAACTGTCGGAGCCCAATTATATTGAGTCTGATGCTTTGGGCCTAGGTGCTGGGCCGTATCCTATCATATTGCTCATTGTAACTCTACTGAAAGGATTAATAGAGGGTATAAAACTGAAATCCAACTACTTCAATTAATTGATTAATTGTACAAACTTAACTACGTAGTTCCAAACTTAACAAATCGAGTCGGTGAAGGCTATAATTTTTTCTTATTCAACCGAATAAATCATTTATGTTTCTGAAAGGGAATTCATCACATTTTAGTTTATGCAAACTCAATCAGATTTTATAAGCCACTGAAAACATAAATCCTACATCGCAAAAAGTAATAATTCTTTGAATACAAAATTATTCGTTCATAATTACTGAAAAAATCATGAGACACATAGCTAAATAGTTATTGTTTTATTTATTTTCTTTCTGAGAAAAACCGAGTACATAGTCAAGATGAAAAGGGAAGAAATATACACCATGCATCGCCATCGTACGGTTATACGGATATACTAAATTTGACAAAATATGCCAAATCACGTGTACTATGAAGATCCGTACTCTCACACTATAAAAATTGATGCAATGTGAATTGCAGTGCAAATAATAATATTGAACTACTTAATTATCTGATATTTGACGTACCCTCTTCAAAATTCTCAACTTGACGCTGACACAGAACCGAAGCATGGAGTAGTTAATTTAACGTGGGAGTCAAAAACAAAATTTGAACTATTATATATATGTTGTGACTGGAATTTGAGAGTGTGAGTGACCAAAAAAAAAAAAAAAAACAATGAAGTAATTGATGAATATATAGTTGCTAAAATATAAATACATATGTAAAGTATAATACAAAAATATGACTCAAAGTGTCCAACTAAAAAAAGGAAGAGTCAAAATATATACTATAAGGTTAAGAATTGAAGCAATATCAGTATATATATTTTATGTCCATTTTGATTCAACCAGAGTCGGTCTTTTATCTTGCGGGTTCTAGGTAAAAAGAAATGAAGCCTTAAAAAACGAAAAAAATTAATACAAAAAATGATAAACTTATAAAAAAAATAGAAAAAAAAGTTTCTTACTTTAGAGAAAAATATACTAACATGTACTCCCTCCGTCCCCTTTAATTTGGCTACATTTCTAAATCGGGTTGTCCCAACCCATTTGGTCATTTTCCTATTTGGGCCAGACAAAAACCTTGTTTAGCATTATAAATAATTATAGCATGTGCTCCTCTCTTTCTCTTCTTCTTGGGATTAGGATTTATTCCCTCTTAATTTTGAAGTCAAACACATTTTTTATTCTTAATTAAAGTTTTCTTAAAAACAGTGCAAAAAACAATATGGCCAAATCAAAGGGGACGGAGGGAGTACGTAGTATAATAAAAAAAATAGTAGAAATAAAAAAATAATTAAACTAATACTACTAATTAAGGAAAAATAAAATTATGGGCCCCAAAATTTTAGGACCTCACCCACAAAGCCTTGTAGCCCTCTACACAAGACCGACCCTATATCCAACTTGTCCAACTACACGGAACTGTTAGCTTGCAATTTTAGACCCTCGAATTTGGTTTTTTTGTATTTATTCTTATTTTTTAAATTCAGTTAATGATTATAAAAACGATTTACACCATTCATCCACTATATATATGCTTAGAATCTTTCGGCTCTAGTTTTAATTTTATATAATAATTGGATGTTAATGTGATTTTTAGATCTGCTTAATGTAGTGGATATTAAAGTTAAATGAATATTAAAATGGATTTTGATTGACTTTTAAAGTGGAAGAGAATAATGAATATTAGATTCACGTCCAAAAATAGACAAAGCACATTTTTAGTGGACTGCCAAAAAAAATTAAAAACACATATATCTTAGACAGGGATATTATTCATGACAGAAAATATCTAAAATAAATTAGATATTTTAAAAACATCATAATACAAACCACCACACATTCCACATTCTTACTAACAAAGACAAAGATCTACCACTATTTCCTACCTATATATGTGTTGCTAGCACTTATCTTCAATTATTTCCTATCCCATGTTAAGTAATATGGGGTTGTAATATATGCATAGTATTATTTTACAATTTTATTTAATAACTCATTACTAGAGCTGGCAAAGTAGCGTGCCGGGCCGGGCCGGCCCGAATAAAAGCCCAGTGGGCTCAGGCCTCACTTTTCTATGCCCAGTGGGGCGGGCCGGGCCGCCTGAAATTATTTTCGGGCCTTACTTTTCAATGTCCAGCCCAGCCCGAAAATATGTTTTAGTGTAAAATGACTGGGCCGGGCCGGGCTTTCCGGCCCCCGGGCTTTTCCCATTTTTGGGCGGGCCGCCCCGACCCAAAATTCATTAGGGCCTACAATTATGATGCTCAGCCCGGCCCTAAATTCGGGCGGGCCACCGGGCCAGGTCGTGATACGATCCTTCACCAACGATTTTGAATTGACGCCGAATCGACACTCAAACACGCAACAGAAACATGAACTGAATTGTAACCAATGGAAAACCCCAATATACCTACGCTCAACCCTCTAAATGATATAGATCGGATTAATCCCCCTATACCCCAAAGAGATAGTCGTCGCAGTCACACGGAGGCGATGGTTGACACACAAACAAGGATGGTGAACTCGCTTGATTCGCCGGATAAGAATTCTCTTAGAATAATCAAGAGGAATTCGAAGAACTCTCAAAGAGAGAATAAAACTCACAAATAATATTATTGATCAACTGATTTTCGGCCATCACACAAGTCACATATTTATAGTGCAAATAAACCTATCTAAACCTAGCCCAACTAGGAAAAAACTGAAACAAAGTCTAACGTATGGTCTAACCTACTAATTAACATAATAAATCCAAAAAATAAAGTCTTTTAAGGCACAAATCGTGGGCTGCAACTTATACACACGAAATTAAACAATATTCTTCAATCTTCAGCCCGAACACACTCAATTAGATTGCCAACTCGTGGGCTGCATGATCTGCTATCTCCGTTGGGCTTCTTTATCAACTCTTGTGCCCAAACTTCTTGAATCAATCCATGCAAAGCTTCCTTGAACTTCTTGGCTCAAGCTCTTGTCACCGGCCCACTTGGAACACGAACGAGATCTTGAATCAACAATCCTTGGACTCCATCATTCCCCTTCTCTTGAAGAGGATTTGTCCTCAAATCCAAGTCGTCACCTACATCAAAAGGACTTAAGTCAGTAACATTAAATGTAGCACTAAAATTATACGCACCTGGCAAGTCTAATTTGTAGGCATCGTCATTGATGCGCTCCAACACTTGAAAAGGTCCATCTCCTCGAGGTAGCAACTTCGAACGCCTTTGCAACGGAAACCTTTCCTTGCGCATATGTAGCCATACCCAATCACCGGGTTCAAACACCACTTGTCGACGCTATTTGTTGGCTTGTTTGGCGTACTGCTCTGTTCGCCTCTGATGTTCATCCTTGCCTTCTCATAAATCTGTTTCACAAAATCAGCCCTTTTTCGGCCATCAAGAATAGTATGCTCATGCTCAGGTAAATGAGATAAATCTAATGGAGTTAAAGGATTAAAGCCATAAACAATCTCAAAAGGTGAAAACTGAGTAACAGAATGAACAGATCGATTATATGCAAACTCAAGATGAGGCAAACACTCTTCCCAAAACTAAATGTTCTTTTTGATGATAGCCCTAAGCAAAGTAGACAAAGTCCTATTAAGTATTTCAGTTTGACCATCAGTTTAAGGATGACAAGTAGTAGAGAACAAGAGCTTAGTACCCAACGTACCCCACAAGGTCTTCCAAAAGTAGCTCAAAAACTTAGAATCCATATCAGAAACAATAGTCCTAGGCATGCCATGCAATCTAACGACCTCTCTAACAAACAAATCAGCGACATGAGATGCATCATCAGATTTATGACATGGAATGAAATGTGCCATCTTAGAGAATCTATCAACAACCATAAAGATATAATCTCTACCACGCTTACTCCTAGGCAATCCTAACACAATATTCATAGAAATATCAATCCAAGGTGCATTAGGAATAGACAGTGGTGTATACAAGCCATGGGAACTCACTCTAGACTTAGCTTGCTTACATGTAACACATCTACCACAAATTCTCTCAACATCACGTTTCATATGAGGCCAAAAGAAATGTTCATGCAAAACAGCTAAGGTCTTAGTAATGCCAAAATGTCCCAATAAACCCCCACCATGAGATTCAAGTAAAAGCAATTCACGTAAAGAGCATTTAGGAACACATAACTTATTCTTCCTAAATAGGTAATCATCATGCCTAAAATACTCTCCTCTAGCAGATTTCTCACATGCTTAATAAATCTCATTAAAATCATCACCACTCACATAAAGACTCTTGATGCACTCAAAACCAAGCAACTTGGCATCTAGAGTAGAAATCAAAGCATACCTCCGAGAAAGTGCATCAGCCACCACATTCTCTTTACCTTGTTTATACTTGATGATGTATGGAAACATCTCAATGAATTCCATCCACCTAGCATGCCTCTTGTTCAGCTTGTGCTGCCCCTTCAAGTGTTTCAACGACTCATGATCGGTGTGAATGACGAACTCTTGGCCCACAAGTAGTGCTGCCACGTTTTCAAGGCCCTCACCAAAATGTACAACTTTTAATCATACGTAGGATAGCTCAACGTTGGTCCACTTAGCTTTTCACTGAAATAAGCAACGGGCCGTCCCTCTTGCATCAAAACTGCACCAATACCAACAACAGAAGCACCACATTCAATCTCAAAAGATTTAGAAAAGTTAGGAAGAGATAATACCGGGGTGTGTGTCAACTTGTACTTCAACAACTGAAACGCCTTTTCTTACTCTTCTCCCCAATGAAACTCCACATTCTTCTTGATCACTTCTATCAATGGTGTTGCAACACTAATGAAATGTGGCATGAATCGCCTATAGAAGCTAGCAAGTCCATGAAAACTTCTAACATCTCCAATGCTCTTCGGACTCGGCCACTCTTGGATAGCTCATATTTTCTCTTCATCAACCTGTACACCCTGTGCACTAACAACAAAACCAAGAAACACAAGCTTGTCCGTATAAAAAATGAACTTCTTTAGGTTAGCAAATAGCCTCTATTTCCTAAGCACATCTAAAACAGACCTCAAATGCTCAACATGTTCATCATGACTCTTGCTATAGACTAGAATATCATCAAAGTAGACAATAACAAATTTGCCAATATAAGCACGCAAAACATGATTCATAAGATGCATAAATGTACTAGGTGCATTAGTCAAACCAAAAGGCATAACCAACCACTCATACAAACCAAGTTTAGTCTTAAAGGCAGTCTTCCATTCAACTCTTCCTTAATCCTAATATGATGATATCCACTATGCAAATTAATCTTGGAAAACACACAAGAGACATGCAATTCATCAAGCTTATCATCTAATCGAGGGATGGGATGTCGATACTTTACTGTGATGTTGTTGATGGCTCGGCAATTGCAATAAATCCTCATCGTCGGGTCCTTCTTCGGCACTAGTAGCACAAGAATTGCACAAGGACTCAAACTGTCATTCACATGCCCCTTCACCAACAACTCCCCAATCTGCCTCTCCAACTCCTTCGTATCATCCAGGTTGGTTATATAAGCTGGCCTATTTGGAAGTGTCGCACCAGGCACAAAGTCAATCTGATGCTCTATCCCTTAAATTGGTAGCAAGCCTGAAGGTGTATCCTCGGGAAAGACATCATCAAAATCCTACAAAATAGAAGAAATAGAAGGGGGTAGAGAATCGAGATCATTAGTAGATAAAAAGTTCTCATTGTACAAAAGTACAATTAAAGGCCTTTTCTCATGAACCGCCAACTTCAAGTCACTTGCCCTTGCCAAACATGAATTTTGCACCACTCTCTTCTCCTTATTCTCCATTTTCTTCTCCTTTGACTCCTTCGACTTCTCCAACTCCGCATCCTTTTGCAGCTGCACTTGATCCTCATACACTTGTTTTGGCGTAAGAGGAAGAAGTGACACCTTCTTTGCATTATACTCAAAGGAGTACTTATTGGTAAACCCATCATGGGTCACTCTCATCGATCGAACTACCACGGATACCCCAACAAAATGTGGGTCGCCTGCATCAGAACTACATCACATAAGACCTCATCTTCATATTTCCCAATGCGAAACAGAACCTTTACTTGCTTGGTAAACTTGACGATGCCAGTTTCGTTTAACCACTATAGCCGGTATGGCTTTGGATGCTGCAACATAGGTAGCTCCAACTTCCTTACCACAAAAAATAAGGATTGGGTCCAAAACCTTTTCGGTTTATAAATTATTGGCTGTCGGGAGTAGGGTTAGGGACTTGGTGGAGGAGTCGTGGAATGAGGTGGGTATTGAAGGTTGGGGATGTTATGTGGTGAAGGAGAAGTTGAAGAGGTTGAGGGAAAAGCTTAAGATTTGGAATAGAGATCATTTTGGCAATCTTGACGCAAGAGTCGATAAGTTGCGTGAGGAACTCCTTGCTTTGGATCTTCGGGATGAGAGATGGGGGCTAGGGGAGGGTGATGTTATAAGGAGAAAAGAGGTAAAAGCTTAGTTACTACTGCAACTTAAACATAGGAAAATCTTACTGGTCCAGAAGGCCAAGCTCAACTGGATCAAAGATGGGGATGTTAATAGTAGAATGTTTCCTAGGGCGATCAATATGAGGCATCTTAGAAATGGGATTCTGGGGCTAGATGTGAGGGGAAAGTGGATGGAAGAGCCGAGACGGGTCAAGGAGAAGGTGGGGGCTTTCTTTCGTGATCTCTTTTCGTACTAGGGGACAACTGAGGATCGAAATGCCACACAGCCTTGCGGACAAGCGGCTTGGGGAAGGGGACATGGAGGAGTTGGTGAGGGAGTTCACGGAGGATGAGATTAAGGATGCGGTGTGGGAGTGTGAGGGAGCTAAGAGCCTGGGCCCAGACATACTTAATCTAGAGTTTTTGAAAAGCTGTTAGGACATTGTGAAAGGTGACCTTCTCAGGATGATGAAAGAATTTCATGCTAATGGCAAGCTTGCTAGGGGCTGCAATACCTCGTTCATTGCATTCATCCCAAAAAAGGGTGAGAGATTAACTATTATCAAGTCAGTTTTGTCGGCGATACCGCTTTACAACCTTTCATTCTTGAGGCTGCCGAAGTCTGTGGAAAAGTGTTTAACCTTTCTTTTTTGCCGCTTCTTATGGGGAGGTACGGAAGGTGAGAGGAAACTAGCTTGGGTCAGCTGGGATAGAATTTGTAAGCCAACAAAGGATGGAGGGTTAGGTGTGAAGGATATGGGGGTGTTCAATAGAGCTCTTCTCGGGAAGTGGGTGTGGAGATTTCTCCAGGATAAGGATCGCCTTTGGGCCTGAGTGGTGAAGTCAAGATCTGGAGATCTCACTTGGAGTAGAGGTGGGGAGCGAGGGCAGGGGAAAAGGCAACACAAAATAGGCTGGTGGAAAGGAGTGGTGGAAGCTGTGGAGGGAGAAGAGGGGAAGTGGTTCTGGGATAACTTGGAGGTGAAGCTTGAGGATGGGTCTGTTATAAGTTTCTAGGATGGGTTGTGGTCTGGTGATAGGTCGCTCAAAGATATGTATCCAAGACTCTACCAATTAAACGCAGTTTCGGAAAGTAAGGTGATCGAGATGGGGAGCTGGGATGAAGGGGCTTGGCGATGGAAGTTAAGGTGGCAAAGGGAACTTCGTGATAGGGAGAAGGAGGGGGAGACGGCCCTTATCAAATTCTTGCAGCAGTTCATGCGAAGGAACAAAAAACATGTGGCATTGGAGAGGGAAGGGCGGGGACTACTTATCCGTCAAGGCAGCGTACGAGACGATTATGAAGAGATGCAGCAGCCCCAGTTCTGTTGAGGCCGTGGGAAACAGGTTCGACGGAGTGTGGAGAACTCAGGCTCCATTCAAAACTCAAGTCTTCGCTTGGAGGTTGTTGTGGGACCGTCTCCCTATGAAAGATAACTTGATTAAGAGAAATATTGGGAACCATCTTGATCCTACGTGCAGTTGCTGCAACAGCGTGCCAGAATCAGCAAACCATATTTTTCTTCATTGCCCGGACGTCCAAAATCTTTGGTGTAGAATTGTCAATTGGGTTGGTTCGTGTTGGATGCCTCCTCTCAGGTAACAACTCATCGTCTTAGCTTCTCTTTTCTTCTCAGAAGTGACAAATTTAAGAAAAGGCTAGGGGGTCTGTGGATCTGCGTTAATTGGGTTATTTGGAAGTGGCGAAATGCGGTCGCATTTGAGGGAAAGGAGCGGGACTTTAGGAGAATCGAGGAGGAAATCAAATGCCATTTTTAGAGCTGGTGCGTGGTTAGAGGCGAGGTCGATCATTTCATTAGCTGGGCGATGACATCTCTAGCTAGCGCTTGGAATGTAAATTGAATGTTTTGTCCATTGTTGATACATTTTGTACCCACTGTCTTCTTTTGATCAATAAAATTTCTTTTCCCTGATAAAAAAAAAAGGTAGCCCCAACTTCCAAACCATGGCACTACTAGCCACATTTGTGTAACTCTGTCCGTCGATGATCACACTGCATAACTTATCTTTCACATGATATCTCATGTGAAATATGTTCTCTCGCTGCACCATCTCGTCCACATGGTTTTGGACACTCAAAGCTCGTCGTGCAACACCAATGAGACCAGTACGTGGGATGATCTCTGTTGGTCCCAGAAAGAGTAATTTGGTGTATAGGGGGAGGAATACACCAATTGCCAACAGTTTTGACTTTCAAAACAAATCTACGACCAGATTGACTCATCGGGTCACCTAGTATCAGATGAGGACGATCTGTAAAGCAAAGATAGGTTCACTATTGAGCTTACAGATCGTATGTGCAGTGCGGAAGTTGGTGAGTGAGTTTGGATACTCTTTGAAAATCTTTTCTTTTAACACAGATCACAAGTTTGTATGAAGAGTTTGAATGCTATGTATGCAGGTTAGTAAATAAGAAGTAAGATCAACTGTAGGTAAAGCAGAGAGAGAGATTGAGACACTCAATTTTAACGTGGTTCGGGTAAACTTCCCTATGTCCACGTCAGTTACCGTTGTAGCTGAAATTCATTACTTTTCTTCTTCTTTATACTGACTGAGAATCAGTTTCAGTCTCCGTCAAATCTTGACGAAAACTAAATATGAGTTTTTGGTCGTGACCCTTACAAACTTATCTTAAGTCAAAGATTACAAACCTTTTTCAAACCAAACCTCTAAACTTGCTAAGTTAATCCAAACCTAACAACTAAGAGATCTAACAGTCTTTCTAACACTTTCAGACTTTACAGACTTTTAAGTGAAGAAAATGAAGATGTTCTTAAGTAGCAGAGATTACTTAAGAACAAAGGATTCCAGAATCAGAAATCTTAAGAACTCAACACTTGGGAAATCATCTTGTTTCGAGTGCTAAGTTGAGCTTTGATCGATAGAGATTTCTGCAGAGTTTTGGCTTTGATATTTAATTTCCCATGAGGATTCTATAATGAGGCTTGAAGTATTTATAGGCTTCGAATTTGAATTCTAATCGTTGGAAAAATTCAGTGATGGCAGAGAGGCCGTACTGCTGACTCACTTCTAGCCGTTGGGAGATTTTGTCCTAGATGGCAACAAGTGCCAGAGAACAGGTTGTCTAGATTCATGTAGTGAATCTGCTTGACCTTCGATCTGTAGAGCTCCAGCGATCTTGAAGTCTTCAAGGCAGGGCAGCTGGACTCCTTGGACAGGTTGACTTAAGCACAACGGGTTAGGTTGATCTCTATAGGATAGATCATTGAACACGATCTTACCTTTACAAGGTGATCAACCTGTTATGGACAGAAAGTAGTGTCGACCTGTAGGAGATATGATAGGTCGTTCTAATCAACCTAAACTCTAAGAGAGTAAAATAAAACTAAGTGTTATTTCAAAAAATATCATCAAAATCAAACTGCAAAGGATTCCCAACAATCTCTTCTTCATCAGTGTCAGTGTCAGTTTCCGAGGCTGGCATCTCTGGATCAACAGCCTCATCATCCGTCACCACCTCTCCATCATCTCTCATGATCATCACTCTCTAATTCGGGCATTCGTTCATAACATGCCTTAAACCTTGACACTTGAAACACTTGCGATCACGATTACGAGCATTAGGCACTGTTGGTTTGTCTTGATTTGGGGAGCGGAGCTCATTGAATCTGATCGTGCCTTCATAAACGGCTTCTTCTCTTCCTTCGGCCAATCATCCTTCTTCCATGGCTCCCTTTTGACGAGGAACCACCAGCAAATGTTTAAGTCTGCTTCCAACTGCTTTGACTCTGCTTGAAATTGGCCTGATTCTGCCTTGCACTACCCCTCCTCTTAAGTTGGTTCTTTATCTTTTGGGCCATGTGTACCATGTCCTCTAGCTCAACATAATTATGCAAATCTACCACATCCTTAATCTCTATTCGCAGACCGGCCAAGAACCTCGCCATCATAGTCTCTGGATCCTCCTGAATGTTGGCCCGAATGATGGCTATATCCATCTCCTTATGGTACTCATCCACAGTCCGGTAGCCTTGCCTCAAATTATGAAGCTTATTGAACAACTCTCTGTGGTAGTGAGCTGGTACAAATTGCTTCCTCATAATGGTCTTCATCTCGTCCCAAGTCTGAATATGATGTTAGCCATTTTTCCACTACTCGTCACCAACTGTCCCACCAGACGAGTGCATAATCTGAGAATTTAATCGCTGCCAACTTCACCTTCTTCAGCTCGGAGTAGTCTTTGACACTCAAACATCAGCTCAACCTTCCTTTCCCAATCAAGATAAGCCTTTGGATCGTTCCTCCCTTGAAATGAAGGTATATTCATCTTGATGTTGCCCAGATTATTATCTTGCCTACTTCATCCTCTGTAACCACCATAGCCGTCTTCATCAACTTAGAGGGTTGTATGCTCCTCATCATATATAATCAAACTCTGGAGCTCTGTGTGGAACATAACCTCGACCTCTGCCATTATCTCTGCCTCTATCACCTCGTCCTCATCTTCCACCGCTGCCTTGAGGAGACTCAAATTGTTTGTTCTATTCTAACTCATTGATTCTCTCATCCATCTCTTCCTTATGAGTTGTGAATATCTTATTGAACTGACTGCACAACGCCTCGTATAAATACTTGACTTTTAGATCATTTTGGGGCTGATCCTCTGGCATCTCATTGCCGGAATCCCATTTCTTCGAACCTGTCATACCTACAATTTTTTTTCAAACACAAAAACGAGAAAGGTTAGTTAAAACGAGGTCCTCACCACCTCACAAGCACTCGTGTATCGCTCAAAGATGATTCACTCAACACTCGTGTATCACTCGATAACAATGGCTTTTATCCTCAAATAATCTCACCTCTCTTGCCTTTTTCCACTCAATTCTCTCTTATAAGCCCTCAAACCCTCTCAAGCTACCACTAAACTCTTATCGATGAACCAAGAGCACAAAAATAGGAACGAAAGTTTTCAGAAAAACGCTACACAAAACTGAATAGAATGACTATATACAACTTAGGGAACTCAGAAACAAAGACGACACGTAGCAAATTTTTGGAAACGTGCTACTCAGAACCTATCCCAAAACGATCAGTACGACACAAGGAACCCAAAAAACACAATTCCCCACAAGCAGTTTATGCCAGTTTTTTACCGGCGCAGATATTTTTTTTTTGCCTTTTTTTAAAAAAAAAAATTATTATAAATCTAGCCTAATGAAGACGTGTAGACGTGGTATATATGGTATGATGACTCAAGTATGGCATAAACGTTGTATAGTAGGATATGATATAATTCCCAAACTCGGTCCTACCCCAATAGAATGAAGATATGAACGAGAATATACGAAGTAGACAACAATCACGATACGAAGAACAAAAGCAATAAAATTGATGACTGAATTGACACAACTTACGAAAATGAATCTGAATATATTAATCAGATTTGATACGACACTATTAAGGACAAAACTGATCTGAAACACGAACCACGGAATCGCTAAACACAACAATTACGACACTATCAGGACATAGAAACGCTGAAATAGATACCCTAAAACGTCACCTTTCTTCTTCTATTTTTTTTTTATTTTATGTGACGATACACTAAAATAAAGAATGAAGACTATGGATATGACTCTATTACGACACGAACGAAATAAAGCAAAAGATAATATTATATATATATATATTTTTATATTGACGCTAATCAACGAATGAACGAATGAAATACAAGAGGGATACGATAAACCTGAACGCCCAGAAGACGATCTGGCTCTGGCGCCAAATGATACAATCTTTTGCTAACGATTTCGAATTGACTCTGAATTGACACTCGAACACGCAACATAAATACATATTGAATTGGAACCGATGGAAAACCCCAATATACCTGCACTAAACCCTCTAAATGATATAGATCGGATTAATCCTCCTATACCCCAAAGAGATAGCTGTCGCAGTCACACGGAGGCGATGATTGACACACAAACGAGGATAGTGAACTCGGTTAATTCGCCGGATAAGAATTCTCTTGGAATAATCAAGAGGAATTCAAAAAACTCACAAAGAGAGAATAAAACTCACAAATAATATTATTGATCAACTGATTTTCGGCCATCACACAAGTCACATATTTATAGTGCAAATAAACATATCTAAACCTATCTCAACTAGGAAAAAACTAAAGCAAAGTCTAACGTATGGACTAACCCACTAATTAACATAATAAAGCCCAAAAATAAAGCCTTTTAAGGCACAAATCGTGGGCTGCAACTTATACACACGAAATTAAATATTATTCTTCAATCTTCTGCCCGAACACACTCAACTAGATTGACAACTCGTGGGCTGCATGATCTGCCATCTCCGATGGGCTTCTTCATCAACTCTTGAGCCCAAACTTCTTGAATCAATCCATGTAAAGCTTCCTTGAACTTCTTGGCTCGAGCTCTTGTCACCGGCCCACTTGGAACACGAACGGGATCTTAAATCAGCGATCCTTGGAGTCCATCAAGTCGGGCCGGGCATACTTTGTCACCCCTACTCATTACGTTAAGGGAAGATGAGACGTTTCATTAACATATGTGAGGTATAAAATAATAAGTGTCACATTTTCGTCATGACGAAATCAATATTAAGAAAAGACATGTAAACACTCATTTTTAGTACTTTTCATTAACTTTGTATATGTGTTTATATCTAAAGTCGTAGGTTTTAATTGTTGTTTTGTTCATTTTCTCATTTGTAGTCATGTTTTATTTTTCTTTGTAGTTTTTATTGTTCAAATTAGGTTTTTGCATGAAAATAGCACTCAAGACATTAAATAAATATAAAAAGATCTAAGAAGATAATGAATAAAGCTGAGAGTCGAGAAAAACGAGCATTTGATGCATTTTTATAGATTTTTTTTTGTTTGTTTTTTTGTTTGTTTTTTTTTTTTTTTTTTTTTTGTGATGCATTTTTATAGATTTTCCTTCTTGGATTTGGCTTAATGTGCTAACATTCCAATATTGTTGAATATCATGGAAGGTTTTGATAAACTTTATAGGAAAAATAAAAATAAAAATAAAATTATTTGATCAATTGAATGATGTCATATCAAAGATCGGTTTCATAGGCAGTCATAGGAAAAAAGTGAATCGAGATTTGGAGTCCGGCGAGAGAGAACTGAGCAAAAACGGTGAGTAATTGATCACTATTTGATGCACTACGATAGTTATAGCCATTTAGAACGATAAAGACTGTGTATATTTGAGTTCTAACAATTATGGTAATTGGTATAATTTCATTGCCTTGCAAGCCTTAGAAACTGTGTCAAGAAAATAGATAATCTAATTAAGATACACCCGGTGTGTGTTTGTTTGGTTAGAATCGGGTCTCTGTCTAGAATTTAATGCTTTCTACTTTTATTCTTTAAAGGTTTCTATAGGATAATTTGTTAAACAGAGAATTAGTACATGACGGTTGTCTTAATTACCGACAAGTTAGGAGAGATTGATTGATCGGCGGTTGTTTAATAATTAGAACCAATTTATGTGTGAATTCAATAAATTATCTTTGCATCTGTGATTGATTGTGTTAATCAAGGTGGAAATAATTTCTTTAACTAGATTGTTTATCCATTTGAATTTTATCTCTTTTATTTGTTCTCGTTTGTTTGATATTTTAGTTTTATCGCATTTATTAGCTTAGTTATTAGTTTAGTTTTAAAACTCAAAACTCCCCATCTTATAACTTAAGATATTTAAATACACTGCTCCGTCAATAGCCGATGAAAAGTATGATGTCCGTGTGCGTGTGTTGGCCTAGCGGTAGGGGTTTAAGTTTCAGAACCAAAGGTCCCGAGTTTGAGTTCTCCGTGACACGGTTTTTAAATTTCAGTTAATTATATTAAAAAAAAAAGTATGATGTCCAATGTCTTACTAAGTTTCTGGAGGAAAATCTTTGTCTCATAAAGTGGTGGCCCACTTATATTCTTTAATTGAAGTGGATATTTTTTACATAGTTCATAAGGGTGGGTATTTTTTGCATCTGTCATTTCAAAGTGAATATCTAAATTTTTTACCCAAAAACTTAATGGTCAAAATAGCTATACTAGTTAACAAAATATAAATTCTTGCAAAATTTTGTAAAAACTTCAATTACAGCCAAAATAGAATACCTTTTACGAAATAAAATTTAAGATACACCCGTCTTTCACTCTCTCTCCTTTTTCATTTCACTTTTACAGTAAAAACTCTAAGTCTCCCTCACTGATTTTGTCCTCCTTGAATCGGAGCTTGGAGGAATCGACAGCGTCAAAGGAGATGGTGTTCTTATTGTCGGCCTTGAAGTAGAAGTCCATAGGGAAGAAATCGGACGGTTGGAGGTTGAGATTGGTGTCGCACTTAGGGATGGCAATGGGTCGGGTACCCACCCATTTAGTTTTTCCCAAACCCAAACCCTTTAAAATTTTCCATACCCATACCCATCCCAAACCTGTTTAAAAATTGATTTTGATACCCGTACCCGCCCCAAACCCATCGGGTAATACCCACTAATTACCCGATAAAACTCGAACTCTACAATATTAATATAAATAGTTCTTTAAAATTTTATATAACAAAAATTATAATTATATATATATACCAATCGAAAGTCAAAACTATTATTTAAACATGCAAATCTTATTATAAATATGAACTAACAAAATTATAAAACAAATCTCAAGATAAAGACCAATAAAATATTAATTTTGATGCATAAAAAAAAGAAACCTAGAATTACTTATTAATATTTTAATTCACACACACATACATACATATATATGGGTTTGGGTAGTGGGTACCCGAACCTATCTACCCATACTCAACCCAAACCCATTGCAGGTATCAATTTTATTACCCAAACCCGTCCTATTAGGGTTTGGGTGGGACGGGTACCCACAAAAACCCGACTCATTGCCATCCCTAATCGCACTCTCTGAAGCTGATCATCGTTATTGAAGCAAAATGTTTTGTTTTGTATTAGAGGAGAAGATTCAGTAGCGATTGATGCTAGATTTTACTTTTGATCTATGGTTTATTCTTCTCGATTTATGAATTAATTTCTTCTCGATCTATGCTAGATTTTTGCGATTTTTTGCTCAATTATTAGATATTTCCATATAACCACTAGCATGAAATTTTAGATTTCCATAATTCAAGGCGATCGAAAATCTGAGTCCTACCTAATTTATAATGAAGCTTTCAATTATATATTTATGCTTCAAGAATGAAATTCTGGAATAATGAACAGACACTAGCATAAGCCTAGAATTTACAACCATAATCATGAACCAAAATCCAAATTAAGCATCTACTGCATGTAATACGAGTATGAACTTCAAGCATGAAATCAGAAAATGGAATCATGAAAATGAAATCCTATTATCTACTACCATACCAAGCCCTTATCCAGATTACCTTGGGAATTTTTTTCAACAAAATGTGCAACAAGAAGGGAAAAAAGATAAAAATAAAGAAACACAAACACAAGCTATTTGAAGAACAAAAATCTATCACAAACTGAAAGCATTATAAAGAACAAATGTATCAAAGCCTTTGATTACCTTGGGTTATTTTTTTCCAACAAAGAAAATGACTGCGGGGGAGAGAAAAACAGTGAGGTGTTTGGAGTATGTTTGTGTGGTTTTTATAGTTTGTTGTTAGTTTGTTTTCATATGTTTTGTTCGTTTTTACATGTTTATTTTGTGTGTTTTAGTCAAAGTTGGATTCGTGAGGACTTTTGGAAGAGAATGAAGAAAAGGAGCAAAAGATTGAAGAAATGAGTGAAATGTAAAGATCAAATTCATAACATCGAAGAGGGGTTCTGATGCAGCCCGTAGATCGTGGATTTCAATTCATGGGCCAAAGATTATAGATGATATGGGCTGAAGAGTGATATTAATATTTAGTTGTTTATTTAGATAATTATTTTTATTATTTTCGGATTTTATTAGTTCTCTAGTTGGTAGGGCTATTTTTAGCTTTATTTTGATGATTCTATTCCTTTTTAAACTAGGATTTGCTTTGGTATATTATATGATAGGTTTTTAATTATGAATTATACCACTTCGATTAAGGAGAATCTACCTAAGAAATAATAAAAAAAATAAAAAAATCTGCACCGGTAAAAATCACCTGGTAAAAAAGACTAGTTGTGGGGAATTTTGTTTTCTGAGTTCCTTGAGTTGTCTAGAGTCTTAGGATCAATTCCTGATATTTTTTGTACTCGTTGCTTCGTCGATTGGAGTTTAGTAAACTTGAGTTCTTTGAGAGATATTTGAGTGGTAAAAGGCTCTTGTGAGACTAAAAGAGGGTAAAAGCCATATATCATTGAGCGATACACGAGTGCTGAGTGTTTTCTCTTTGAGTGATACACGAGTGCTTGTGAGGTGGTGCGGATCCTTTTTATCTAACATTTTCGTTTTTGTGAAAAAAAAAAAAGGGAGGAAAGGAAAAAATTTGTTTTGCAGATATGTCGAGTGAGCAGCCTCTTGATGTTGATCCACAAATGAAATTCATGATAGAGGCGATGAAGAAGGAGTTTGGAAAGATGTTGAGAGCTCAGATGGAACCAATGTATGAGAGAATCCAAAAGGTGAAACAGATTCAGACCGATTGGAGTCAACCTCAAACTACTAATGTTTCATATTCAAGGAGGAGTTTTTGGGAGAAAAAAGAGCAGCCGAAGGTGTACACACGTGCATATGTGAAGCCAAGGTCAGATTGTATGAGTTTCTCTAATCCAGTTCTTGATAATGGTGGAGTTGTGACCAAAGATGACAGAAAAGATTCAAAAATGGAGGTCTTGGAAGAACTGAATGAAGAGGTGGAAGAAATCGAAGCACCTTCTGGTCCACTTACTTTATTTGATGATAGTGTTCTGAGTGTGCAGAATCAAGTGGATGATGAAGAGCAGCTGCCGGAGAACATATCTCATGTTGAGGATAAGGTGTCGCTTGTTCTTTTTACTCCAAAACAAGTATATGAGGAGGATCAAGTGCAATTGCAAAGGAGGCGGAGATAGTGAAGCCTAAGGAGGAGGAAGTAGAGACAAAGGAGAATGAGTTGATGCATCAGTCTCTACTTGATCGGAGTGATGACTTGGAGTAGGTCGAAAAGGAGGAGAAGTTTGTGGGGGCAAAGCGTAGCAAGGGGAAATTTTTGGCCACTAATGATCTTGAATTCTCTTCTATTTATTCATTTGTGCAGGAATTCGATGATGTTTCTTCCAAAGATGCATTTCATAATTTATTATCCATTCGAGGGAGCGAACATTTGATCGAGTTCAAGGGGATGAAGAAGTTGGAGGAATTTGAAGAGAATGAGAAGCAAAATTTCTTTCCTTTTGATGTGGGAGACGAGCAGGATTTGAGGACAAATCCTCTTCAAGAGGAGGGGAATGATGCAGCCCGTAGATCGTGGATTTCACTTTATGGGCCAATAGATCGTGGATTTCACTTTATGGGCCAATGATTGAAGATGATATGAGCTAAAGAGTGAAGATATTATTTATTAGTTTATTTAGTTGAATATTTTTATTATTTTCGGATTTTATTAATATTCTAGTTGGTAGGGTTATTTTCAGCATTATTTTGGTAATATTATTCCTTTTTAGACTAGGATTTGGTTTGGTATATGTTAGGATAAGTTTTTAACTAGTTTCCTTATAGAATTAGGACTTTTTGAAGCCTATAAATATGGCCTTTATGTAATGCACGAAAATTAGACTTTGATGAATATATATTGGTAAGTTTATCTCTCTTTTGAGAATTTCAATAATTCTCTTTGTTCGTCTAAGACGAACGTTTATCCGGCGAATCAGCGAGTAAATCATCCCTCGTTGTGTGTCATTCATCGTCTCTGTGTGACTAAGGCGATCATCACTTGGGGTATAGGGGGTTTAGGCCAATTCTATATCATTTGTGGGATTAGACTTTAGGTATATTGAGATATCCATCGGTTATATTTTCAGTTCGTATCTTCCGCGTGCGTGTTGAATTACGGATCGAGCAAGGTTCGTATCATTTAATGATGCGGGCCGTAGATTGTGGATTTCAATTCATGGGCCAAGAATTAAAGATGATATGGGCTGAAGAGTGAAGATATTATTTTGTAGTTTATTTTAGTTGTTTAATTATTATTTTCGTCACTTTATTTTAAGCCCAAGTTTTAGTGCCTTAAAAGGCTTTATTTTTGGGCTTTGTTATGTTAATTAAGTGGGTTGGACCATACTTTGACTTTACTTAAGTTATTTCCTAGTTTGACTAGGTCTAGATAGGTTTATTTGCACTATAAATAGGGAACCTATGTAATGGACGAAAATCAGTCTATCATTAATCATAATTGTGAGTTTTATTCTCTCTTGAGAGTTATTCGAGTTCCTCTTGATTTTTCCAAGACGAATTCTCTTACCGGCGAATCAACGAGCCAATCAAATCTCGTTGTGTGTCATTCATCGTCTCCGTGTGACTAAGGCGATCATCACTTGGGGTATAGGGGTTTAGGCCGATTCTATATCATTTGTGGGATTAGACTTTAGGTATATTGAGATATCCATCGGTTATATTTTCAGTTCGTATCTTCCGCGTGCATGTTGAAACGTCTCGACGAGACCAAGAATTTAACACCGCTTCGCTGTGCTTGGTTCATGTTTAGAGTCAAAAACAGTCGTTTGAAGGTGATACCGTCCAGTTGAAAAAAAAAAATCTGAAATTCTGTAATTTCTTTCTGTGTTCTTTGGTTTGTTGGTAAGAACAGTTCAATGGTAGATTGAGGGAATTTGAGTGCTTCTAAGAGAGACTTGAGTGGAAAAAGGCAAGAGAGGTGAGACTATTAGAGGGTAAAAGCCATTGATATCGAGTGATACACGAGCGCTGAGTGAATCATTATTGAGTGATACACGAGTGATTGTGAGGTGGTGAGGCCTTGTTTTAACTAACCTTTATTTCTTCTTTGTTTTGTGTTGTTGAAAAAAAAAAAAAAAAAATAGGTATGTCGGGAAAGAACGGTAAAGATGGAGCTGGCAATCACCAGCCGGAAAATAAACCTGTTGGTGATCCAAACAATAAGCTTTTGTTCGATGCATTGAAATCCGAATTAGCCAAGATAATGAGAGCTGAGTTGGAGGAGGTGTATGCGAGGATCAATGAGGTTGAACAAAGCAAGTTGTCTGAGTCCCCTCATAGCAGCGGACGTAGTGGTGGACGAGGTGATCGAGGTCGAGGTAATGGCAGAGGTCGAGGGTATGTTCCATATAGACAGCCAGTATATGATTATTATGAGGAGCAGACAGACCTCGAAGTTGATCCAGATGGCCCTGGTGGATATAGAGGATGGAGCAGAGAGGATGATAATCTGAACAACATCAAGATGAACATTCCTTTGTTCCAAGGGAAGAATGATCCGGAGGGTTATCTAGAGTGGGAGAGGAAGGTTGAGCTGCTATTTGAAGCTCAGAATTATTCCGAGTTGAAGAAGGTGAAGTTGGCAGCACTTGAGTTTTCGGATTATGCCCTTGTCTGGTGGGATCAGTTGGTGAAGAATCGGAGGAGAAATGAAGAGGGACCTATTCAGACTTGGCATGACATGAAGGCTATTATGAGGAAGCGATTTATCCCAGCTCATTACTACAGAGAGCTGTACAATAAACTTCAGACTTTGAGACAGGGTCTAGAAGTGTGGATGAGTACTTCAAGGATATGGAAGTAACCATGATTCGCGCCAATATTAAGGAGGATAGCGAGGCGACAATGGCACGATTCTTATCTGGTCTGAATTGGGAGATTCAAAATATTGTGGAGCTACAACCTTATCTTGAATTGGACGAGATGGTGCACAATGCCATAAAGGTAGAGAACCAGCTCAAGATGAGGGGTAATGTGAGGCAAAATAGTGGTTTCTCCAAGGGGAGCACATGGACGAAGGAGGATTGGCCGAAAGAAGAGAAGAGGTCATTTGTGAAAGCACGATCAGATTCGGCGAGTTCTGTCAACTTAAGATAAAACATCACTGTCTGAAACTCGTAATCGTGATCGCAAGTGTTTCAAGTGTCAAGGCTTCAGGCATATTATGAGTGAGTGCCCCAATCGACGAGTGATGATCACGCGAGATAATGGAGAGGTGGTGACTGATGATGAGGCCGTTGATCCTGAGATGCCAGCCTTGGAGGAAGATGGTGAAGAAGAGGAGGAGATCAATCCACCTACAGGTCTCATTGGTGTTGCACGCAGAGTTTTGAGTGTTCAAAGTCATGCGGATGAGATGGAGCAGCGAGAGAACATCTTTCATACGAGGTGTCATGTGAAAGATAAGTTGTGCAGCATGATTATTGATAGTGGAAGTTGCACCAATGTAGCTAGTGTTTCCATGGTTGAGCGACTTGGTCTACCTGTATTGAAGCATTCCAAGCCTTATCGTCTGCAATGGTTTAATGATGTGGCAGTGGTTAAGGTGACAAAGCAAGTGAAGGTGTCGTTCAGCATTGGGAAGTATGAGGATGAAGCTTTGTGTGACTGTGGTCCCAATGCATGCGAGCCATATCCTTTTGGGACGTCCTTGGCAGTATGACCGGTAGGCGATCTATGATGGTTTCGCAAACAAGTATTCCTTCAAGTATAACCAGAAAAAGGTGTCACTTCTTCCACTTACTCCTAAACAAATTTATGAGGATCAAGTGCAGTTGCTAGAGGAGGCGGGAAAGGTGAAGAAGTCTACGAATGAGAAAGTGGAGATAAAGGAGAATGGGTTGATGCATAAATTTCTACTTGATCAGAATGGTGATTTGGAGAGGTCATGCAAGGGAGGAGCTTGGTCCACTATTGATCCTAACTATCTATCTCCTTCTATTTATTCTCACTTGCAGGAATTCAATGATGTTTCTTCCAAAGGTGCAATTGATGGATTTTCCATTCGAGGAAGCAAACATCAGATCGAGTTCAAGGAGATAAGGAAGTTGGAGGAATTTGAAGAGAAGAAGAAGCTGAGTTTCTTTCCTTTTGATGTAGGAGACGGCCAGGATTTGAGGACAAATCCTTTTCAAGAGGAGGGGAATGATGCAGCCCGTAGATCGTGGATTTCAATTCATGGGCCAAAGATCATAGATGATATGGGCTGAAGAGTGATATTAATATTTAGTTGTTTATTTAGATAATTATTTTTATTATTTTCGGATTTTATTAGTTCTCTAGTTGGTAGGGCTATTTTTAGCTTTATTTTGATGATTTTATTCCTTTTTAAACTAGGATTTGCTTTGGTATATTATAGGATAGGTTTTTAACTAGTTTCCTTATAGAATTAGGACTTTTTGAAGCCTATAAATATGGCCTTTATGTAATGGACGAAAATCAGCTTGATTATTATTATTTTGGTGAGTTTATCTCTCTCTTTTGAGAATTTCAATTATTCTCTTTGTTCGTCCAAGACGAACGTTTATCCGGCGAATCAATCGAGTACTTCACCCTCATTTGTGTGTCATTCATCGTCCCCGAGTTGCTTAGACAATACCAGTTGGGGTATAAGGAGCTTCGTCTCGTCTATATTACTTCTTGGATTCGATCTAGAAGGTTTTGGGATGTTCTATCTTTATCTATCGAGTCTTCCGCTTGCGTGTTGAATTACGGATCTGCCAAGGTTCGTATCAGGTTCGATAGGAGCGCGTAGGAAAAAACGGAGGTTGATTCCGAATTCGGACGAGAGAGATACGGCCGAATCAAAAAAGTCGCACGCAGCGGACTGCAGCTCGGACTGAGCGGCCGCCAGGGGGTTAGAAACTTTTTAGTGATGTTATTTATTTTCTTGTTTTGTGTCTTAGCATCTTGTTTGGGTCATAGCAAGCATGAATGATAGTTGTGATGACGGGCTAGTGATGTTATTTGTTTTTATTTAGAAATGATATGTGAAGTGTGTCATTGTTTGTTAAGCATGATTGGTGAACTTAGACTTTTTGGCCTCTTAAGAACATGAATCATTTGAGCCTTTTGTTGTGAGAGATTTGAGCTTTTGACTATTACATCATTATAGTCGTGTTTCTTTCTTGAGTGTGAGTATTCAAGCATGCAATTTTGTCTCTAGAACTTGCATTGGTTTCTCCCTTGAGATTACATAGTGTGCTTTATGACGAAGAGAGGATCTTAGGCCATTTTCCTTAGCCTTCTTATCCTTTTTCCTTGTCCAAACTCACTCATATTATCCTCGTTATCCCCTTTGAGCCTTGAGGTCTATTTTAGACCTAATTTTCTTTGAAAAAGCCTTGGGATGGGAATGAACTTTTAGATATTATGAGATTCATTGATTGAAAATGTGAGAAAAGATAAAGAAGGAATGATCTTGGTGCTTAAGTGTCTTTCTACCTACATGAGCTCTAGTTAAGAAAAGTAAAAAAAAAAAAAAAAGGAAGTTGAATAAGAGCATAATTAGGTAGAAAGAAAAGATGAAGATGTATATGTTTTGGTTATGATTTGAGCTTTATTGTGATATGGCTTGAAATAGTGTGGGGGGAATTGAGTGTTGAAATGAGAGTGAAAAGAGAGTGAATAAGCCTTTGGGGTTGTTAACTCACTTTAGCCAAATTTTCTTACCTACCAAAGAGCCTACATTACAACCAAAAAGAAAGTCTTATTTGATCTTTGTCTTGAGCACACATTTAAGTAGTTGAGAGGTGAGACGATATGCAAGCGTATGGTAGGCAATTTGTGTGACTTGAATTGAGTGTTTCTTTGTCCTAATCTAAACACTTGAGAGATGATAGTTCACTTTCACATTTATACCCATGTCGTGAGGATTTGTGTTCAAGAGGTTAGAAGTTGAAACTTGCTATGAATTGCTTAGTGAATGGTGAAGTGCTTTGCATGATGTATCTTGTTTTTGGAAAATTTCTGAAGCCAAAGTCATTATCACTTCTTAAGTTCATGTTTTGTAAATGATTTGAATGAGTTTGCTTGAGGACAAGCAAAGGATTAAGTGTGGGGGATTTGTTTGGAGTATGTTTGTGTGGTTTTCATAGTTTGTTGTTATTTTGTTTTCATATGTTTTGTTCGTTTTTACATGTTTATTTTGTTTGTTTTAGTCAAGTTGGATTCGTGAGAACTTTTAGAAGAGAACGAAGAAAAGGAGCAAAAGATTGAAGAAATGAGTAAAATGTGAAGATCAAATTTGGATGATATAAAATCATAACATCGAAGAGGGGTTCGATAGGAGCGCGTAGGAAAAAACGGAGGTCGATTCCGAGTTCGGACGAGAGAGATACGGCCGAATCAAAAAAGTCGCGCGCAGCGGACTGCAGCTCGGACTTGGCGGCTGCCAAGGGGGGTGAGCGGCCGCTCAGTCCGACGAATTTGAGAGATTGTTTCCTTCTTTAACTAGGTTTTTGGTATCCTATATATATGTAACCTTTGGGGAACGAAAAACAACTTCTCCTCTCTTATTTTTCAAACTTTAAAACTCTAGATTAGTTTAGATTAGCTTTTAGATATTGCTTTGAAGATTATAGCTTTTGCATTCAATATTTAATTCAAGTTTTTCGTTCTTTCTTTCGTCTTCGATTCGTAAGTTTAATTTATGCTCTTAGATTAATTTTATTTGCTTTCTTTACTTGTTTTGGTTAATTGCTTTCATTAGTTTAGATTAATTAGCTAAGATTAGATTTAATTGCTTTCTAGTTTCTTAGATTTATTTTCAAGCATGTTAAGATTTATTTGCTCTAGCTTAGATTTAATTGCTTCCTTTATTGCTTTCTTTTCAATTCATGCCTAGATAGATTTATTGCTTTCCTCTTAGTTTAATTCTTTATCCCCTGTGACAGACGGGAGTTCTTATATTTGCTCTAAATTGCTTTCTTTAATTTCAAGTCTAGGTTAGATTTATTTGCTTTCTTTTAATTAAGTCTAGGATTTAATAATAAAAACCAAAAACCCTTAAATATTTATTTGCTTTCGTAGAGTGTTTAGTGTGTGTGTTTCATACGATTAATCTCCCTGCTAAGTCTTCCTTGAGATTCAACATTGGGTTAACTTACTAGTTCTACGATAGACCTAGTTCTATTGTTAGCACTTTTAGGTGAAACATGAGGCAGAGAGAGAGAGGAATAATGATTCAAAGAGAGAGAGCGAGAGATTACCTCCACCAAACCCAGGCGACAGCGGCGGTGGCGGTTTGTGTACAATCGAAGCTCTCGGCAGCAAGCTGAAAGGGTGCCCTAAAATTAGTTGAGAGAGAGACAACTAACAAACAACAAGAGAAATGAAATTTAAGGAATGGTGATAGAAATAGCGAGAGACAAAGATAGGAACGGGGATCGAGATAGGGAGAGAGACGACAGAGAAATACCTGACCGGCGCACGGCAGCGGCAATGGCGCGGGGGGGTTAGGATTCTATTATGTCACGCTCTGGATTTGAATCAATTCGCGGAAATAAGATTAACTACTTTGAGTTGTCAAACAGCCACGGTTTCGGCAACCGCATTTTGCCATCTCCGACAGGCGACGGATCCCTCGTCGATCTGCTACAAATACATTTATTCTGTCGCCGGCGTCAACTATGGACCGAAAATCCATCACCGGTCACTACGGCACTATCGCCGTGTTCAACTACGGAGTATCTGACCGCCGCCGATCCATCTCATAACAACTACGGATGATCTGCCCATCACCGTTTTACTACCGATCTGTTAGCCGTCGCTGATTGCTTCGAGAACGCGTGCCCGTCGCCGTATCCATTGCCATTGCAGAGTTTTCTTGTAGTGTTTGTTCGATTTATGAATTGTTGGGTTTCTGCTTGTTTTTTTTTAAATACTTTTTATAGAAAATTGTTGAACGATTGGACCATTGGCACTATGCCAATAGTGTCATTATGTGATTTGTGCTCAATTTATGGATTGCTAGTTTTCTTCTTGATTTTTGAATTTTTTCTTTTAAAACATGTTGAACAATCCGAACTATTGGCATTATTAGTGTCAATAGTGACATTTCTGTGAGACATGCTCGATTTATGGATTGTTAGTTTTATGCTTGATTTTTGAAATATTTTTTAGAAACATATTGAACGATCGGAATTATTGGCACTAATAGTGTCAGTAGTGTTATTTTTGTGATTATTTTTCGGTTTATGGATTGGTGATTTTTTGCTTGATTTTAAAATATTTTCTTGAAAACTATTTAACGATCGGAACGATTGGCTAATAGTTCCATTTCATTGATTTATTCTCGATTTATGGATTTCTTACTGTCTTCATGATTTTTATTTTTATTTTTCTTTTGCAAAAACTGTTAAGCAATTGAAACTATTAGCACTAATAGTACCATAGTGGCATTTCTATGGTTTCTAATCGATATTTGAAAAACTATATGATTGAAACTATTGGCTTTAAAAGTGTCAGTATTACCATTTTGTGGGCGAAAACTAGCTGCAAATATAGATAAACATGGATTAAAAGGAATTGAAAAAAAAATGAAAAGAAAATAAAAAAAAACTAGCAGAAAATATCAATAAACATCTTCACAAACTAATAAAAAAATCAGAAAATCAAGCTAAATGAGAAAAAGGAGAAAAAATTTAAATAATTTAATAATTAAATTCATGAGTCAAACCAGTTAAAGACTCAAAGTCAACTTAATAAAGACATTTTGTTCTCGTAATGTTAAAAGGGTGATTAAACGTAGCCACATTTTTTCCCACTATATCCCCAAAATAAAATAATAGAAAAATAAATATACTATTATACTCTTATGTAGCCCCAACAATAATAAATTCTAAAAAAATGTACTCGGTATATAATTAAATTATAGCCTCCAACTACGAAGCCTCTGATGACTGTATTATAGTGTATTGTAGTCGCAAAACCAAAAATGGGAGAACTCGAACATGAAGATTGCTTACAGGAAATGGAGCTTCGAATTTCAATGTCGGAGAAGGAACAACTCAGATTATGATGTGAATTGAGGCAAATTTGAGGAAAACTCCGATAAGAAAGAGTAAAATTTACAGGAAAAAAAAAATCATTTTTTGAGAATAACAATCATTGAAAATATTTTTTGCAAATACATGGTAAGAATCTCTCACTAGTTTCAATTTAATTTTTCTATCAATTTTTGCACAATTTTTTGGAGTTATGTTTTGTGTGTTCTCCAATTATGAAAGTATGCTCATTTTTCTATCATCAGAAACTAGGCTGTTGCCTTTTCCCTTTATCTCTCTCTGCCCTTATCTTTTCTGCTCACTGCACATGACTCACACACACACACATATATATATATATATATACATTTTACTTTGCATTTGTGTTCTTGTCACAGCTAGCCTGAAGCCAAGAAGATGAGCATGTTGAAGCCAAGACGAGATCGGCATTATTATTTTTGGGAAGGGATAATGAAGAAGATTAAAGTGATATGTTGAAGATTATAATATGATCTGGACTTCTTCTTTTCTCTAGCTTCCACGGCACTCCAGAAACGACGACCTGCGTCTATATCTCCAACTCACGTAAAGATGAGCATCGATAGTGATGATCATACATTCTTGTATTTTGGGAGCATGATCGTTCTTCCTTTGTCTTAGAAGCCATGTTCTTCTTCATGCCTGTGTATTACCGAGGCTGTAAAGTTTGAATTTTTTTATGGGACTATATAATTATAATTAGAGGGCTACATAAGGGTACAATAGTATATTTAAAATTATTTTTAATTATTATTTTATTTGGGGGTTATGGTGAGAAAAAAAACATGTTAAAGTTTTTTAGTATAATTTTTTTAACCAAAGTGGTTATTTAATTACAAATTTTAGCCATATAGATAATGATGGCAGATACGGTTGCAAAATCGATGAATCGGTTAGATCCAAAAAGGATTACATTCGATCTTGTATAATGTATAACCTAGATCTCATGTGATTTCAAATACGGAACTTTTATCCTATTCCTATTCATATTCATATTCCAATTCCGATTATACTTAAACTTCTAATACTTATATATAATTAGCGCCATTAATCTTCAATTCCAATCAAACGAAAATCATATCAGTATTACACCTAGAGAGAGACAAAGAGAGAGACATTCAATTCATCGATCGAGATGCATTGGACTAGAGGACAAACCCTAGGCGCCGGAGGTTTCGGCTTCGTCTCCATGGCCGAAATCCACCATGAAAGCGGCGACGATCTCAACATTCCGGCGGTGATCGCCGTCAAATCAGCCCAACTGTCGCAGTCGAAATCTCTATCGAAGGAGAAAGAGTTACTGGAGAAGTTCGAATCATGCCCCTGCATCCTCCACTGCTTCGGCGATCAAATCACCACCGAGAACGGCCAGCCGCTCTACAACATCCTCCTCGAGTACGCTCCCGGCGGCTGCCTCGCCGACTTCATCAACGCCGCCGCCGGCCGAGGTCTACCGGAGAGCGTCGTCAGCCACCACACGAAATCCGTCCTCACCGCCCTCCTCCACATCCACAAACTCGGCTACGTCCACTGCGACGTGAAGCCGCAGAACGTGCTGCTCGTCGGCGGCGGAGACTCGAAGCTCGCCGATTTCGGGAGTTGCAAGAAAATTGAGGGCGACGGCGAGGAAAATCAAGGGTTCAGGGGCACCGTCCTCTACGCGGCGCCGGAGTCGATAGCGCGTGAGGAGTACTCGCCGGAGTCGGACGTTTGGGCGCTGGGGTGCACGGTCCTCCACATGTTGACCGGGAAAGCGCCGTGGAAGTTCGACAAAGAGGCGGCGGTGACGGATGTGCTGATGAAGATCGGCTGCAGCAAGGAGATTCCGGCGATCCCCACCGGCAAGAAAATATCGGAAGAGGCGAAAGACTTTCTGAGGAAATGCTTTGTAAAGGATCCGACGGCGAGATGCAAAGCGGCGAGTCTGCTCGATCATCCTTTCCTGAAGAAGGGAGAAAGCCGCCACCATCACCACCACCACCACCACCTCCACCACCATTTATCGTGGAGATTGCAGTCGTTTCTGCCTCATTGTTTTCACGCCACGAAAGCTGGCGCCGTCCATGTTTGTTGATGAGAGACCTAGTATATTAGTACTTTTTTACTTATGCTAGATTTCGGCAATATCATCATACGTATGTTATATTTTTCATAGCATGTTTGATCAAATTATTGGTGGAATCTAAACTTCTTTGTAATTAATAAAGGGAAAGATTTATATAGCTTTGTTTGTTGTTGGGTTTTCTTAGGTGTATGAATAAGTTCATGATCACCATATACCATATAATAATAATAAGAAGAAGAAGAAGAAGAAGAAGAAGAAGAAGAAGAAGAAGAAGAAGAAGAAGAAGAAGAAGAAGAAGAAGAAATTATTATATATTAGAGATAGGAAATAGATCTAAACTATTGATCTATGTAATACTTACGGTTTATGTGTAGAAAATTAAGGCATAGGCATACAAATTAATGCATGCGGTACATCAAAATCAAACAATTGCTTCATCCGACATGAGCTATCGTACAAGAACGACCCCACTTTCAAATATCTTTGATTTATGACCCAATTTTAATTTATTTTGTTGATGGAAACGTGTCGTCTTGTGCGGAACGGAACGGAGGGAGTAGCTTCTTTAGAAATATTCTCTTTTTTCCGGTTGCCATAATATTCGCTCGGCTCACCGCTCACCGATAAAGTGGGATGAAAAATGACATCGTTTCATTGAAATTGAAATAATTAATAAGATAGATTAAGATTTCGTAGGAATGAATTGAAGGTCGGTTAAAAAGCTGACAATCCAGCCCAATTGAGAAAATGGAGATAGTAGATCTATATTTGTAGGCTTGGGCTCGGGTCTGTCTACGTAGACCCACCAATATTTTGGTTTAGTTAGGCCTGCGTGAAATGTCAGGACATGGCACGGCATGGCCCAGTCCGATGCAGTGAATTCCACATTGAAGTATAATATACCTATTTACTTTTTTGGGAAAATATGTAGTATAACATGGCAATTTCGTGACAATGAAGCACAAATCAGTTGGTAGGAGTCTCACCTATTAAATATTAAAAATGAATAAATGAACGTGGTGAGCAAGGAGATTTCAACAATTTGTGATCAATTTCGGACCCTTGTCAATATAGTCAACGATGACTCTTCACTTCGCCTTCTATGCAGGACTAGAGGTGGCCAAAATAATCGTACCCGCCGACCCGTACACGCATTCGTACACGTACTCGGAGGGTTTGTACTCGTACCCGTACTCGCCGGTTCGGGTTCGGAACCGTACCCGCCGAAGGCGGCGGTTCGGGTACGGGTACTGAAATTTGGAACCGTAACCCGCCGGTTCCACGACCCGCCAACCCGCTGACCCGTAATTTTGATATATATTTCATCTAAAATATATTTTTTATTTCTTAGTTTTAATTATATATGCACTCTTTTTCCTACTTTATTAATTTTTTTCATTAAATTTTCACTAATTATGCTTTAACGGTACTCGGCCCTTGAAAATTAAAGTTTTAAATAACTTGATCTCCAATGATTTAGCATTTAGAGGTCTAGTTTTTATTTAAGTTGTTGGAATCTTTACAATAAAATAATATTTTTCTTTTGCAAATAATTCGAGTTACAACTAATCGAATTTAAAATATATTTTTAACATTAAAAATAATTATTATTAAACCCGCTAGAACAGCCGGGTTGTACTCGTACCCGTACCCGCATCTGTCGTACTCAAAATCGTACCTGTACCCTCCTATACCGCGGGTAGGGTATGGGTTCAATTTGTTGGAACCGTACCCGCCGGATACGGGTACGGTTCTGTATCCGAACCCGCATTTGGCCACCTCTATGCAGGACCTCATGTCATACTCATAGGTTGGAAATTGAATAAATTTGCTTGATCTCCAAGGAAAAATAAATGATGACATGTCGAGTCAATACTCCCTCTGCTTTTTTTTTTTTTTAGTACGTGTCATGCACCATAAAAATACATAAATAATCATCAAATTAAATACGTAAAATCATCAAATCAAAATCGTAGGAAAATAGCGTCTTAGTTCTTAGTATATGAGTCATAATTTGCGGATATAAAAATTCAAAGATCCACATGAATTTATAGTATTTATTTTATACTACAAGACAAAGCATGCGTAATATTTATTTACCATTTCAATTTCCATGAAAATTAACAACTTCAAATAATAATGCAACTGAAAACAACAAGTAACCAGGAATGGATCCACACATCAATTTTATTTTAATTCGAGCTTAAACTCGATTTTGAGCTCGTTTTAAAGACATGATTTAAAAATATTTTCTTTTAACATTCCAAATAATATAAATTAAATGAAATTCATCAAACAAAAATTAAAAGTATTTATTACTATAAAATAATAAATAAATAAATGTACAATATAATAAATGAATTGATGATAATTGGTTATATATATTAATATTATAAGTTAATATTCTCTAATAATAATTATGGTGTAGTGCCTAATTAGTTTTGGTTGTGATTTGAAATTAATTTTACATATAAATGTTAAAGCTCGTTTATAGGCTCGATTAAGAGTTCGCGAACAGGCTCGATTAACATATGAGCCGAACACGTTCGCAAGCAAAACAAGTCGAATACCCCAGAGGTCGAGCTCGGCTCGTTAAATTAAACGAGCTCGAATTCGGGCTTGAACTTGACTCGTTTGTTAACGAATTCGAGTTCGAACAAGCTTTTTCCGAATAGAGCACTGAGTAAGTCCTGAATAGCTCTGCTCGTTTGCAGCCCTAAAAAATAATAATGCAACCGAAACAACAAATAACCAGGAATGGATTCATTCCAACTCCGACTGCGTTAAACATTCATCCCAATACACATCAATTTATTGGACTACCAATTCCTCGAAACTACTAGTATTTTATTTATTATTTTAAAATAAAAACTGATATTAAAAGAATTTTCAAATGAAAGAAGTCAATCGAAAAATGCTTGAAGGGAAGCCACGTAGAAGCAGCAGAATTGTGAGTGACGCGGACAAATAAAACAAACGTAGACTAGCCAATCACAGCGATTTCCTTGCTCATCAATTCATCCCAAATATTAAAATTTAATTCGTCCATGTTTTTTTTTAGTATAAATACCCATTTCGTAGCAGCAGTATCTCATTCCACAACACAACCTTCAGAGAGCTGAAAGGCAAAACAAATTAGCAAATAAGCCGTAAATTCAAAACTTGAAGAATCAATCAATGGCTTTCTTTTCTAGTATTTTGGAGTGCTTTGCGCCTTCTTCTTCTTCTTCTTCACGCGTAACTGATGCAGATTCAAACAGTAGTTCCAGTAAAAAGTTGAAGAGTCATGAGAAGAAGACAACACGTACTCCCATTCCAGTTTCTTACTTCCCACTGAACTCCAGACTCTCCTATTTATAGCTTTTCTTCAATATCAATATTCTTCGGTTCGTCGCCGCAGAAATTGAATTTTGATTTACTTATTTCTTTTGCTTTTACCATGGAGTATTTATGTAGTCATGCTATAGTATGCTCAGGGGAGCAAGACAAAAGGTTTTGATTATTGTTTTTTTTATTTTTTATTGTTAGGTAATTGAGTTTTGATATTCTCCGTAGTCCGTATGTACAGTATGCTAATATTCTAGCTCTTTTGGTGCAATTTAATTTAATTATTATTGGTTATTAGATATAGTGAAAAATGAGATGGAATACATGTTATGATTTATGAATTTGTTCTTATTTTGGCACTGAAAATCAAGAACCAAGATGAATTCTTATCAAATTAAAGAACCGAGATGAAGTGATGGAGTGCTGTTTCCAGATTTTGATTACATAACCAAAATGAAAATGGATGATGACAAAAAATTATTACTACATATACAGAAGAGAAGAGAGAAAGGAAGGAAGGATGCAAAAATCTGCCTTAATTAATATAGTAAAAATCTCTCTAAATTAATTGGTGACAATCTATTCAAATTTATGCGTATATGTATACATATCTACCAATCCATCTCTTAGTACAACAATAAAGAATAAATAAATTATTAAAAAAAAAGAAAGAATATATAATTATATAATTACTATACATGCTCCTCACTCAAAAAAGATAGACTATTCAGGGAGCTTATTTTACCCTATACCATTACCATCACACCTCAGAAACAAGGCAGCAGAATACGCCATCCTCGAGTTTAAGGATCACGCGATAATTAAGCCATTAGTCGAGTCGATCTTCCTACGCGTTCTCCCATGATTCCTCCGGCTCAACGACATGTTAGAATTCCCTTGAAGACGAACTACTGTGAGATTGAAGAATGAGTTAGAAGTGTTGAATTGCACATGCATTCTGGGATAGGATATTTGGTCACGTCCCGACCGGTTTTGGTAGTTCTGAGCTCCGGTTGTCCCAAGGAATCACGGTGCAGATCTAGTATGATTCTGTCGAATTCGTCTCGAGGGAGAGAAGAATCCATGAAGTATTTAAGCATCTGTCTTTTGTTTGGAATGATAGTCTTCTTGTGCCCTGCATAGGCTCTCTGCCCCTGTTTCCAAAACCAATTATCAAATCAAACACTATAATAATTACTAATATGCAAGAAAGTTGATCAAATTCTCCCAAACACACACAACACCTAATAATAATATGATCATACCTGAAGAGCATGCCCCATGTTTCCACCATGGGAAGCCATGAACACATCACTTCTCTCAGAAACTATATAATCAACAGCAGCCATCAATGAAGCTTTCTTTGCAAAAGGCTCGAGCTCGCCTTCCAAGGCGAGGTCTTGTTTGTTGAAGAAATTAGGAAATTCACTTCTCAATGGAAGAAGGGTGTCTTCTCCTCCCAATGGAATCCCTCCTGCCCAGTAGATTCTTGCACTTTTAGGAGCTCCCAAAGCCTTGAGCAACCTAAACACACAACAAAACGTTCAGAAATAATGTCGATTATTAGAATTCTATCTACTCTGGCTCATTCTAAAAACCCTGTACCTTGCAACTTCCAAGGCATTTAAGGGGCAGAGGCCAGCGAGTTTCCTTTGATGGTAGGTCATGTTGGATCTTGAGGTCAAGAGCTTCGGATGCGCCTTCCTCTCATTATTGATCATCTCGTCGTAGTCAGAAGTGAGGCCAGGTAGGCATCCTGTTCTCACCCATACATCCTTTTCCATTCGAAGATGGAGGGCCACGTAGGGCCCCTTGCTTCTCATTCTATCCGAAAGCTTGTTCCCGAGTTCTGAGATATGTGGGGCAAATCTCAAGGCATGAAATGCAACCTGCAAAGAAATCAAAGTTAGGTACTATGGTGTAGAGATGTTTAAGGATTAGAAGCAAGGAAAGGTTCATCACACCCCATTTTAATCCTCCATTAATAAATATTAAAGATACAAATATCCTATTGAAGATACCTTGCAGCGAAGCTTCTGAAGATCAGAAGGAAGATCCTTGGAAAGCCTCGAATCCAAACCACGTAACAGCAGCACACCGTCCCTCCTCATCTGCACCAAACAATTGAGTTACTCATAAGGTTCATCATCCATCCAAGAACTGAACACTTAGAGAAAGATACAGTCTCGAATACTTCCCTCCCTCCATAACTTTTGCCTTTTTGTATTATTATTTCTTCAAGAGATTAACACATTTATTTCTACTTCAATGGACTATTTACAATCTCTTATGGAAAGTGTCAAGATCCATAGCTCAAACAGTAGAGTGGAGCCATCCCATGATGGCGCAGATGAATCAAAAGTAAAAGGATCTAAATATAGAGAAACATACATAAATTTGGCAAATTTATTACCAGTATATTATATAGTAAGATTTTTTTTTTTTTTTTTTTTTTTTTTAAGTGGATAAATTTGAAGATGAAATCCATGATGGGTTTTCCTTACCCTTCGAGTATAGCGGGAGCGAATCCAGTCCGGCGAGACATGAAGTGGGGTCCTCTTTTCCTCCACCGGCCGAGTCATCAAATGAGTTGAAGGCAGTGAGTTCACTATTCTCACATCATTCGCCAACTCGCTCTTGAAATGATCCAAATCAAATATATCAGAAAATTCACTGCAGAAAACATTTCCAAAAAAAAAAGTAATTAATTTCCTTCACCAGAGTAGAAATGGTCATCACTCATTACTCCAAAATCACCAAACACTATTGAACTCCACTCAGTTGACTCGTTCTCCGATTCCAACTTCTTCTATCTCTTTCTTTCTTTCTTTTTTTTTTTTTTTTTTTATGTTTGGTGGTTTTGCAGTAAAAATGAATGAAGAACAAACCTTTCGTCACCCCAAATCACATTGACTTGCAAAATGGGCACAACAAGAGCGGCGCCGAGGATTCTGGCAATGACGACGGCGTCGACGATCTGATTCCGCTGCTGGTTCATGCCGCCGGCGACCACCACCAGCAGATATTTACTCTTATCCTTCAAAATCCCATCGCTCTCTCTCCTATAATTTCCGCTGAAATCCAAACACGGCCTAAACCCCAACCCTTGAGGCTGCTTCCAGAACTCGCCTTCTTCCTCGATTTCTTCCTCGTTTCTTCCCACACTCAGCTGCGAACTCGGAAACCCACCTGAGGCTGAGATGAGAGAGTTCTGCCGCGAGATGAAGCAGGGGTTGCGGGGGAAGGGGATTTTGGGGTCGAATTTGGCCCACATCTTGAGCATCCATAGAGAGCAGAAGGCGAAGATGAAGAAAATGAGGAGTCTTGGGTTGTTGAGCAGAGGTCGAGGCTTCGTCCAAGTGCGGCTCTGCTTCTTCTTGGGGGAATGCAGCAGAGACTCGAGGGACGACTGCGAGATTGAGTTGATTATTTGAGACGGCACCGAAATGTAGCTCTGGTGCTTCTTCTTGCTGCTCTTCGACACCGCCATTTGACACATTCAGACATACAACTTCAAGAGAGAGAGAGAGAGAGTGTCAGTGTGTGTGTGTTTGAATGGGTTTGAAGTTGTATAATGAATGATGGTGCGAGAGAGAGCTGTAGGCTTTGTAGCCTCGAAGGCTATATATCTTATAGCGGAAGATTTTAGAGAGAGAGAGAGAGAGTGTGTGTGTTAGTCGTGTGTGTGTGGGGGGCGGGGGGCGGGAAGGGAAGCCCGAGTGAGTAATACGATGAGTGTTTGGCAATTTCTTTGGTTAGGTGCAGAGAAAGAGAGAGAGAAAGAGGAGAGAGATAGAGAGAGATGGTGCGTTTTATGTGTCAGAATTTTTTGAATTTGTCTGCACGTTTTGTTTGGTTTGGTTTTGGTTTAAGATTGCAAGAAATGTGTGTTTATATTTATAACGCTTTGCTTTGGTTTCTATCTTACGTGTGTGTGATTATTTCTTTTTTATTTAATTAACTACTAGTGTGATTACTATATTGTGCGATAGTGATTAGGGTTGTTAACTGATGATAACATTTTTCAAATAATAATAATAGCGAAACTATGATATTGTTATTTCTCCTAACATGATTTTAAATTCAATTTATTCAATATCTAAACTATTGATTTTGATGAGTAAAACATCACACGCATCGCATCCTATGGAATTTTTCTTTTGTTTATCTTACTATAGTGTTTGATGGTTTGGTGCGTCAATTACAAAATATCAAATTTTGAGTTTTAATACAGCATTTCGTTGTAATAATTGTTATTAGAGTTTTGGTATAAACTTTCTCTTTGCACTTTTAAAAATGACATAATTTTAACCCTGTAATAAATTCATGGTCCACAATAAAATTTACAAATAGAAAATCGTTGTATATATACTTGCTCAATGATTTGTCCAATAAGTTAAACAGCCATAATTAATTAAAGTTTGACATTTCTAATTAAACTAATTGTATTCTTTGTGTAGCGGTGGATATTCAATAAACTCTTGTGACTAAATTTTCATTTTTATTTTGAAACAATTTAACATGAAATTAAAAGATCATAGCACAAAGGACTAGAGCCCAAAACCTTTGGTGTCATGCATTAATTAACCCATTAACACTAGGCAAACCAGGTACACTTAAGTTTTTATTTTAATCTTAAAGACGTACATTTATCCAAACGAGAGAGAGAGAGAGAGAGAGAGAGAGAGTCAAAGTTCAGTCCAGTTTGTCATTTTTAAAAGCGTGGGACATAAAGTCACTACAAGGGTCAAAGTTTTAGGCCAATTTTGTAATTTTGAAAAGTCGTACTAAAGTAACTAAGGAGTCAAAGTTTGGATCATAAAGTATAGTTAACCCTAAATCATATACTACTTCATCTATCCATGATCTCTCAATCCCAATTTTTAAACACGAATTTGAATTTTTTTAATTAGTGGATCTTAAGTGGAGTTTAATTAGGCTTCACTTATGATGAGCGTGATAACTTTTTATGTGGGGTCAGTGTCCTAAAATAGAAATTGTCTAATTTTGGTGGACAAACCAAAAAGTAAAGTATATATATACGTCCAAAAATCATATACTGAGGCAATATTAAATAAAGAAAGGCTTATCTACCCTCCGTGAGCATACTTAGGTAGTGTTTGGTGATTCATTCAAGTTGTGGAAGGATGAGTCATCTAAAGATGAGTCATGTGAATAGTGTCAAGATGAGGGGTTCATATTTCCATTTGGTAGCAAAAATTAAAAGTAGGATGACATATTTGTGTTTGGTACAATATGCTTAACTCTATATGAAGGCTTAAATTTACCAAATTACCCTTATTAAATACCCCTACCGATTTTACTTTTTATCGTTGGGATTAAATAGTACACTTTATTTATTATTATTATTATTATTATTATTTTTTATTATTATTATTATTATTATTATTATTATATTATATATATTGTTGAGTTATTATTTTATTATTCTTGTTATTATTATAATTATTACTATTATTGTTATTATTTATTATTTTTATTATTATTACTATTATTGTTATTATTATTATTATTATTATTATTATTTATTATATTATTATTTTATTACGTTGTTGATTATTATTATATTATTATTATTATTATTATTTTATTATTATGAGTTATTATTTTTATTATTATTATTGTTATTATATAATTATTACTATTATGTATTATTTATTATTGATATTGGTATTATTTTTATTATTATTATTATTTTTATTATTATAATTATAACTATTATTGTTATTTTATTTATTATTTATATATTCTTATTATTATTATATATTGTATTATTATAATTATTACTATTATTGTTATTATTTATTATTATTTTATTACATTATTATATTATTATTCTTGTTATTATTATAATTATTGCTATATTGTTATATTTATTATATTATTATATTCTTATTCTTATTATTATATATATTTTATACATTATTATATTATTATTATTATTTATTAATATTATTATTATTCTTATTATTTGAAATCGTATAATACATAAGGGTAAATGGTAAAAGAGAGAAAAAAGTGGTGTGTACTGTTCGAATGAGTTAAAGTCATCCGACCAAACGGTCGGATGAGTTAAACAAGCGAAACAGTAAAATAGAAGCGGTTTGGCTCATCTCGGGCCCTCCAGTTTATTTCATTTCGGTACCAAACACTTAGATGAACCAAGATGATTCACCTCATCTTGGTTCATCCTATCCACCAAACCCACCTTAATGAGTCTACGGCTAACATGACGGTTATATATATTAAGAAAAATTATTATTAAATACCTTATAAAATTAAAACCTACCATGAAAAAGACAAACCCCACCAAAAAAAAAACTCTAAATCCTAAATAGAAAAATTATTGACGGGGCACTGTCACGTCAACCGTGAACACATTAAATATATCAACAATAATTAGCAGCATTACTTCTATCAAATATACATACAAATCTTGAGATAATGCTTCCATATACCCTCATACCCTTAGTAGAACCAATCTTTAATCAAAACTTAAAAAACATCGAATTCTACCCAATTTGTTTGTGTGTGAACATAAATGCCCCTAACCCAATTCATTTGAAATTCATCTTCTTTTCATCTTTCCCTCATTCCCTCTCCATTCTTTTCATCCCTCCTTCATCTTCTTTCTTCATCATCCTCTCCTCGGCCACGGCAGCTTCAGCAGTGGCGACGTCGGCTTCCGCGACAGAGGCGGTGGCAACGACAACGGTGATGGCATGCTTGCTGGTGGCGGCGACGACGGCGGCTTCCGTATATTCTTCTTTCTTTCTTTTTTCCTTTCCTTATGCTTATTACCCTCCATCCCCTACCCTACCTCCCGATTTCCGTCCAGATTTCTGGATCTGCAGGCAACGGCGACGGCCAGTGATTCACTAAGGGGAAGAGTGGCAGCAAGGTAGGTTTTGGAAGCTAGGGTTTGCTGTTGTTTTTGTTGTTTTCCGGCCAAATCCGAATGCCCGTGGTGCAATGGCTATGTTCTCCTCGGAAAGACGAAGAGATCAAAGGGTTGCTCGCTCATTTTGTTGGAGAAACAAGGGAGGGACACGTCGGAGAAGATGAAGCAATCGGAAAATTACGAGTTGTACGGCAGCGGAATCAATTACAGTGATAGGTAAGAAATCGCGAGTTGTACGGAGGCGGAATCAAATAATAGGTAAGAAATCAAATAATTATAGGTAAAAGTTGACGATTTCTTACCAGGTTAGAGATAAAAAAAATTGTCAAATTCTTATGATATGAGTCCTTTTTAGGGTTTTTCTTCTGCAGTCAATTCTTGCGATCTATATGTAAGAAATAATTCAATTGTGATGTTGAGGAATGATGAATATTAGGCTACGTGGAGTTGAAGATTTGTGAGATGATGTGACTAATTTGGAATTACACATTTAGGAGGCAAATTATTTTTTTCGTTGTTTGTAAATGATTGAAGTAAATATAGTGTAATCTGTAAATATAGCGAAAATGAGATATATACATGTCGTATCATCAATGTAAAAGATGAAAAATATGAGATGTTTCTATTCTATAGTTGTACATGGGTTGGATGTATTGAGTTGGCATGTAGAAATATAGATACTTCTATGCTATTCTATGCTTCGAAATAGTTAGGATGTACTAATAAGAAATAGAAATTCGTATTATATAATTGGTAAGAAATTGCAATTTCGAAATAAGAAAATGCAAAAAACATGAATTTAGTGCGTTAAAAAACTCGGCTTTAGGGGTTACTGCTTATGTTTGATAATAAATGTTGAAAATCTGATATGCAAGAATTGATACATTTCTATCTAAATTAACATCGAAGAAACGGTGAAAATACTTTCTGTATATATAAGAAAGAAATGATTCAATTCTTATGATCTATATGTAAGATTGATACATTTCTATCCAGATTAACATTGAAGGAGCGGTGAACATATTTTTTATGTACGATTATGTAAGAAATGATCCAATTCTTGCGATCTATATATAAGAATTGATACATTTCTATTCAGAATAACATCGAAGAAACGATGGACATATTTTTTGTATATGATTATTTTTGTGTATGATTATGTAAGAAATGATTCAATTCTTGCGATCTATATGTAAGAATTGATACATTTCTATCTAGATTAACATCGAAGAAACAGTGGGCATATTGTTTGTGTATGATTATGTAAGAAATGATCGATTCTTGTGATCTACATGTAAGAATTGATACATTTCTATCTAGATTAATATCGAAGAAACGGTGGCATATTTTTTGTGTATGATTATGTAAGAAATGATCCAATTCTTGCGATCGATATGTAAGAATTGATACATTTCTATCTAGATTAATATCGAAAAAATGGTGGGCATATTTTTTGTGTATGATTATGTAAGAAATGATCCAACTCTTGCGATCTACATGTAAGGATTGATACATTTATATCTAAATTAATATCGAAGAAATGGTGGACATATTTTTTGTATATGATTATATAAGAAATGATCTAATTCTTGCGATCTATATTTAAGAAATGATTCAATTCTTACCACATAAAGAAAAATAATCATATCGCTCCTTACAGAAAAAAAAAAACGAAATACTGAAAAAAGGAAAAGAAAAAAAGAAGAAGAGAGAGAGAGAATAATGTATGCGAAAATAAAGAGAAAGGAGAAGAGAGGAAAGGAATAGAGAGAGAGAATGATGTATTCTTTCATCTTTTTTTATATATTTAATTATGCTCTTTTGCAAATAAGCATGAAACTAAATAATAAACCACAAAACCATCAAAAGCCAAACACTAAATATAAAACTCCTAAGGGGTTTTCCAGGGTTAGGGTCTAATTTTTGAAAAACCACTAATAACACCCAAAACCACTTTATAGAGGATAGGGTTCTTATAAAAATCTTTCTATTCGTGAGAAATCGCTTATTAGATATTCTTTCATGTTTTTTTATATATATAATTATACTTTTTTGCAAAAAAGCATTCAATAAGATAATAAACCACAAAACCACCAAAAGCTGGACCCTAAACCCTAAACCCTAAGCTTGAAAACAACATTAAAAAGCATTACATCAAAGCTAAAAGAACTATGAAAACAACATTAAAAAGCATGAAATTAATATTAAAAAAAATAATAAGTCAATATTTAATATGCATGAAATTAACACCAAAAAAGCATGAAATCAACACTAAAAAATCATGTAACAAAAATATGAAATCAAAACTTAAAAAAATGAAATTAATATTATAGAAGCGTGAAATCGATACTAAAAAAGCATGAAATCAATAGTATAGAAGCGTGTTTTTTTAGTGTTAATTTCATGCCTTTTTAGTGTTGATTTCATTCTTCTTTTTATTTTTTTCATATTTTTTAGTGTTAATTTCATGCTTTTTTATTGTTAATTTTATTCTTTTTTAGTGTTGATTTCCTGCTTCTTTAATTAATTTTTTTTGCATGTTTTTAAGTGTTATTTTCATGCTTTTTTAATCTATAATTCAATGGTTTGCAGAAATATTGTGATTTTTTTTGTTTATGAACACTAAAAATATTAAATCAACATTAAAAAAGCAAGAAAAAAAAACATGAAATAACACTAAAAAAATGCATGAAATATAATCAATATTAAAAGTAATGCATAATAAATAAATATTACCTCATTATTAACATAAGAAGCACGAAATCAACTTAAAAAAGCTTGAAATCGGACACAAGATAAATAAGAAAAAAATACTGCATATAGTAATAATTATGAAATAAACATTAACATTTATAACAAAAAGCATGAAACTAGGTTTGCATTTTGAGAGTAATAGGCGTTAGAGAGAGGAGAGAGAATTATACACGATCCCAAAATTTAGGAATATTTAATTATGTTTAATCATGATTACCTTAATACCCTTCCGTGTGTAACAACTACCGAAATTAGATGCTTAAATTTTGAAATCCTAACCGTCCATCTATTTAATTGAAAGGTGGAGATGGGTTCCTAATTCTCACATAATCACTATCTCCCATGTAAACCTCCCATATTATATATATATATATAATACTCCCTCTGGTACACTTGCCATTTTTGTTTTTTTTTTTTTTAAGTGATTCATTTCCTTTTAAGGGCAACAAAGCCACTTGATGTCCAAAAAGAAGCCCAATTAACCTAATTAAATAACTTAACATTATTAATCTACTCAAAAGAAGTGAGCCACTTAAGAAAAATAGAGAGATTATGTCAGATGTATGATTATCCAAAACATGTGCTGAATGGAGTACGAATAATCTAATGAATTGGTGTCTATTGAAAGAAATTCATACTTCTTCTGTCGCTGCATTTAAAAATGACTCAGTTTATTAATTTACATGTCACTTATATATTCAATAAGCGAGGTACGTTGAGTAGTTATTAGACCAACGTTAGTCTGTTTTCTTTGATTTGGCAAGAAATCATGAGTTGGTGTTATTTCCAAAGCAGGTTTATTTTTCGTAAATAATTCAGAGTTCATTTTCCTTTTATTTTTCTAGATACAAAATAATTTTCCAATTCAACATGATATGAACCGATAAAAGTGAATAAATAATTAATTGATTATAAAATGAATAATTATAAAACAACAAAGAATACGTCATAGAAAAATGAAATTCCTATTTCAAATATGTGGCGTGAATTATGATTTTGGAGTGGGAGTATTTGGTTTGTACTCCGTATTTGTTTATTGTTAAAATATAATTATACTAAGGGAGGCGTGGTTTGTGGGTCCAGGTGTTGTATAAAAATATAAGAGAATCTCATGTGAGCTGCCGTCGTTCCATATTTCCACACTCATCCGACAGCCTGTGTTCTTCACTAGTACTCTCCGTCCTATAAAATACGTAGTATATCTCATTTTTTGATTTGGCATGTGTCATCGAAGAGTTTTCATTTCCCAATTGAAAAAAATAAATAAATAAATAAGAAGTTCTCATTTGAGTCATTTCTCATGTGATCATGGACCTATCATTTTATTTACAAAATCAATAATGAATTAGTTGTTGTACCTAAATCAAATGGAACATCTTCTATAGGATTGAGCGAGTACTAGCATTTTCCTAGATTATCCATTTTTTTATTAATCATTAAATACAATATTATTATAGACATTTATATGGCAAATTTCTACTTTATGCTAATAATGTGTGCAAATATCCTTTAATGTTAAAGGTGGGTGCAATGAACCCCTTACATTATATCTGATGGATGTTTAATTGAATTTTTTTTTAAATATATAATAAAAATATATTACACGAATTATTGAAGCCTTTTGGGCTCATTACTATCCGTTCCTAATAAGAATGTATTCTCTTTGAAGGAAAATATGGGAAGATGAAAGAAATTTTTCCCGAACACCTATTTCTCCTCCCTTTTCACTCCAAATCTATGCAATATTTTCATCCCAACTTGGAGTGATAATATTTTTCCACATGTAAACTGTATTTTTCATCATAGAAAACATGAGATAGAAAAAATAGGGACCACATTGTGGGATAATATTTTCCACCATTTTGTTATCCCCCATTTTTCTTTCTATCAGAAATAACACACCCTAAAAAAATAATACATAGATCTAGCAAAATAAAAGCACATGATATAATATTTTAATGCAAAAGTAGATATAACTTTGGCGGTTAAATTAAATACTCTCCGTCCACCATTTACTGACACTATTACTATATTGGGACATCCACTATTTATTGACCATTTCCATTTTGGGACATAAGCCCTATTACTATACTTTTTATAACACTTTAATACTTTAATACAATTAAAAATATTATATGAGCCCACAATTGTTCAAATTTAACACTTTGACACTTTAATTTATTAATACATTACCAAAACACATGAAACTATGTGTCCAGATTTTTAGTCCAATAAATGATGGACAGAGGGAGTACTATATTTTTGTGATCATACTGTCGTGAAGATAAAGAATCACTTTAAGCGAACAAGATAGGAAAAAAAAATCTTAAGATAAAAGAAGTTGAGATAAGTTTACGATAGATATGAATTGAAAGAGAAATTAGTCATAAGATTGTATAGTGACGTCGTACGTTGCTCGTGAAAAATGGCAGCATATCAATTTTCTATATATATATATAACCAAATTTTATGTATGGAAATAGAAACAAGCGTGGAAATTGGAATGATGATTGTATGCAACAATATGATAAATCATCTTCTTTTATGTATTTTATCATCGTCGTCTCGACACATTGTATAAGTTACTTTTTACTTTGATGTATCCTTTGATTCACATTGCAACTCTTACAAATATTAATGGTTCAGATTTGTTCGTATTCTTATCAGGCCCGGTCCTGGGCATAGGAAAGGAGTGCCGCCGCCTAGGGCCCACGGTCGAAAGGGGCCCCAAATTTTTAATTTTTTGTATTTATTATATGGAATGAAATTGTAGTTAATTCTTGTCTTTTGGTCGTGATATCTGAGTTTTAGAACCAGAAGAAGAAGACTTGAAAATTGAAATTGAAGCTTGCGTTGTTGCAGTCGAATGAGTCAGAAATCAAAACTTGTTGAGACAAAGAAGTATGAAGACGACGAAGAATGGGGGATGAGGCCTGAGGGGAAAGAAAGGGGTGGGGCCTAGGCGAATAATACAAAGTTAAAAAAAAAAAAAAAAAAAAACACTTCTACTAAAATTGGGAAACACGCTTTTTGACACAATTAAAATTTCTTTGTTTGCTTTCTTCTTTTTATTTTAATCTGAATTATATATGCAGATTTTCTTTGCACTAATTAATTATACTTCTTACTTTTCTAACATTGTGAAATCAATATAAAAGTCTCATGTAGGGATTAATGTTTTTTTTTTTTTTTTCAAACACTCCGAAAGGGTGAAGGGCTAGGCAGACCCCCAACCTGTATATAACTCGAACAAAATCATACAGCGTTTGGTATATAGGGATTAATGTTTGAGATCAAAAGTTTTAAGTTTAAATTTTTGTGGCATAGTTTTTTTAATATGCACCGATTTGGAAGATATGTAAATGCCCCGAAAAACTTGTTTCTCAAACTTAAAGTGGTCGAAAGATGGATGAACTTAAAAAACTTTTTTTAGGTCTTGAAAAATTACAGAGGGCCTCCACTTTCAATTTCGCCTAGGGCCCATAAAATGTCAGGACCGGGGCTGATTCTTATATGAAATTATATTCCTACTCGATTTTTCCATGCATAAGATATAAATACATACATATATAAAAGAAATATTGTGTAGATTTTATAGTTGTTGGTGAACGTTAAGCAGTTGCAATTGTGATGGAATGAATTCGATACTGTTTTTTTAAAGGTATCGAGAGATTCCAACAATGATTTTTCACTTTTATAGGAAATAAACCTTTAAACTAAAAGTTACAGTTATATGATTCGATTTTATTTTATTTCATTATTATTATTATTTTGACAATATTTTATTTTCTTTTTGAAATTATATGATTCGAATAGTGAGTTAGTACTTGGTACTAGGCTTAAAAAAAATAAAACAAGAGAAATAAGATAGAGTTTGAAAAATTTATATATCTTTTTTCAAATTATTGTTATAGAGTTTGAAAATTTTAGGGATTTATAATTTACTGAACTTATGCTCTAAATTAAGAGAATTGAATTCCTACAAGTTCTACCTATTATTTGGATCATCAAAAAATCAAGAATATTATATCAATTAATGGTTTCGCTCTGGATTTTCCATATATACTTCTAAAAGCTTAACAACTACACATATTTGAAGGTTGGCTTATAACTACGTACTATCAACATCTCCAACAATACTTGCATATCGGTCGGATTTAATCCTCAGTCCCAAATTCAGTGTCTCAATCGTGTCTCAATTTTTTTTATTAGTTTTTTTTTATCATTTTTTATAAAAAAAAAAATACTAGCAGTAAATAAGTAATAGACATTAATAAATAAAAATTGAAAATTTTAAAAATTATATAACATGGCTAGTAGTTTTGAATTTATCAACCCTATTATAACTAATAAAAGTGAAATTAAATAATAAAAATTATTATAAACTCTAATTGAATGGGTTAACCCTTAAAAATAATTATAAAACAAAACCAAATTATTGTAAAATAAATATATTGATAAAATTACAATTTATAACACAATTGAAACACCAAATTGGGACGGATGATCTCAAGTGAATACCGGAGAATCCCGCCCGATCTCACACAATAAGTTGCAAACATATTATCTATTCGAAAACAATAAAATAAAATAAGAATATAAAATTGCTCATTGATGGTCCCATAGCTCGATTTAGAGCGTTGGTTTTATGAGCCGAAGGTCGTGGGTTCTAGCCCTGCCGAGATCAGCGTTCCATCCTTCGCACCTCTATTAAATTTATCCATTTTTTAGGAAAAAAAATATTTATTTCCAAGAAATAAATATTGAATGCCTCGAGGCAAGATCCAAAATAAATAAAAAAAAATAAAATAAAAAAATCTCCAAAATCCAACTGGAAATAAGCTGGTGAGGCCAGCATGGCAGATAGCGACGCGTGAGAGGCCACCTAGGCAACCTCGAAAAAGAGATACTGGGTGGGTCCCGCCCAAGAGGAATATGTTTTGTCCGTTTCATAGGTTGCCAAATGCCATTGTCCAATGTTATCCTTAAGCTTCAGCTGCTAGGGCCTGTTTGGTTTGTTCATTTCTACTATTTTCTACCCCCCAAACAAGGCATAAAGAAACTACATTACCCGCTTAATCTCCTTCTCATTAGTGTGTTGTGTTGTGCAAGCAAAGGCCAATAATCATTAATCACTAACGCCCCCCCCTGACTGATTATCCAATCAGCTTCGCACTTTGTGGGATTTCAATAATTTCATCTTATCCTTTACAATGTTTTATCTTCATGTTATTTAATTTGTTTTTTTTTTTTTTTTTTTTAGCAAAAGAATAAAAGAATTTTAATTTGTCGTTGGATGCATTCAATAGGCTACGGATTTGCGATGATCTTTCTTATAATGATGGTGACCAAATGTTGAAGCTATGTTCATTTGCTTCATAGACTTTGATTTTTGCTCCATCATTTGAAAGTTCGATTTTCAACACGACTTTAAATTAGAAGACTGCTCACCTCTATACACTAAGAGAAACTTTTAACCTATATATCACTAATATATGCATTGATTAAAAATTAAAATGTATTGTATTGAATAAAATCTAACCTCTAATAAATTATGCGGTTGACATGGCATTGCAACGTCAACAGTGAACATAAGAGTCTTTCTCTTGTGTTGAGCCTAAATATTTTAGATGTCTTATTTATCTATTGATTGTGGGATACCGAGCAACGACTAAGGGTTGTGTAGTATATTATACTACATCCGTCCACTAATTTTTCGTCTTCTTATCATTTTGTTGCGCTTAAGATTTTTTTGCCTATTTCTTTTTTGGCCTATACTTTACAAAATTCATTTAATATTTAACCTCACTAATCTCATTTATTTACATCATATTACCCTTGTTGGGTCAGACCATGGGACAACTCAATCTACAATTAACAATTTCAAAATATACTTTAATGCAAGACCCTTTAATGTAATTGAGTTGGTGTGTGAAGGGAGTATATTAGAAAAGAAAAGGTATAGAAAATGAAGGCTTATGTGTAGCATTGAACAAGTGGACAAATGAATTCAAATGCAAATAGTTTCGTTGTCATTACTACGAAATGAATATATATAGAATGCCATTTCTTCTCATTTACTCGATCTGTCATTCATGATTCATATACAATAATAATAAATAAAATAAAACTACAAGGTGCGCAATAATTAAATAATTAATGCTCGCTATTGGAAGAAGAAACAAAGAACAGAGTATTTTGGAGAATGATTGTTTTTCTTTCCATTATGGTGGAATCAATCTTCTTATATATGAATGATTGATGGACTTAGTTTTCAAGTATAATTGATCATCTTAGTTATACTATCATCATATCCCTTTTCCGAACCAACTCTTCCCAAAGTCAATTGAAATTATTATTGCAATAATATTTAATCATGAAAGAAACGTTCTGCTACTTACCGTGGATGTACTTAATGCGCACACGACTGACGTCACGATAATATATTTAAGAAAAATTATTATTAATGCATACCCTAAAGCAAACCATATCAAAAAAATTAAACCCTAAAAAAAAGTTATTAAAGTAATATTGTCATATAGACGTGGCACATAAAGTGTGTCTACAATGGGTAGTAGATGATTTCCGTTAATATTTTATTTTTATAAATTTTGCTTTGTAATTAAATTCACATCTGTCATAGTTTTCTTTTTAACTTTTTAGTAAATAATATATACATACAATTACTATAATATCCTTGAAGTTTAATATTTGAACCCAATTTAGGCAATTCCATGATTATTATATATACTGGAAAATTGCACGGACCCTTCCATCATAAAATAATTACCACTTGCCAAAAATGATACAAATGATTAATCGAAATTGATAAAATCTTATCGCAGAGGAATTATTTTTCATGCAGCTGACATTTCATGACAACATTCCACTTCGGTACAATTATTTGATCTCACCCAATTCTCATAATTGTACTATTACAACCTTCCAAATTATAAACAGAGACATATAGGTGCATGGAGCTGTTTGGTGGCCCACCTTTCAACCAAAAATAAATTTTAAAAATCGTTAAACAATTTCTTGTATTATTATTAAAAAACTTGTATTATTATTAAAAAAAATTCATAAAAATGGTGCCCAAATTTATAGGGTCAATGCTGAAAATTAACTCATAAATGTGCAATAATGTCATAAGGAATCATTGATTCATCGTCAACTATATTCATACTGTATCTTATACAATAAATTATGCCTTCAGTTACTTCTAAAGGTTTTATCTTATAATATAAGCAATTACTTTATGGGAGTTTAAAAAAATGAGAATATTATTACAAGACTCCTTTTGTAAAAGTATGAAAAAAAAAGTCTGTGTATATTTAATTTAAACCTCCTTCATCTCGAGGCAGCAATTCTTTTAATAATTTATTAATTTAATTGGGGTATCGAATGCATTTTAATATAATAGAGATCAAATTTGGTAATAGTGAAAACTTCATTTTCCATAATAATTTCCACTATGTTTATGTTTATAGTACATGTCATATGCATTTGTCGTGAAGAATTACAGGAATCATTATTTGAATTTAATTATGTAATAGTGATAAAGCAATTATGAGTTAGTATATATATATTGTTGAAGAAGTTGACAATAAAATAAGTTGCGAGAAAATAACAAGAAACAGATGCATGTGGTCATCATTTTTGTATTTCTTTCTTACTTTTGTATTTTCTCGCATATATAATTTCGTTTTTCCTTAAAATTAATAAATATGTATATATTTTGCTTGCTAGTGGAATTGAAGGATAATTATAAATTGAATTGGTTTAGCGTGTAGAGGAAATAATAGTTATTGCTAGTGTTGAAAAACCTTCCCATTTTCGTAAGGAATAAAAAGTGAAGTGGGGATATAATTAAAGCAATGAATTGTAAAACTTGAAAACGATTACTATGAAAGGAAGAATTGTCACTCAAAATCATTAAAAGTACTGTGGAATTACTGAATTGAATAACAAAAAGGAATAGTGTGCCCACATTAATGTTTATTAATTTTCTCATTTCTATTTGATTTGATTGAGTAATTTAGTTTTCTGAAGTAAAAAAAAAAAATCATATTAATTTCCAGGATTTTTTCGTCGAGTTAAACACTTGGGATCCTCTATACTCATTAGAGTGTACCAATCATATACCAAGATCAATATTTTTTTATTTAATTTTATTTTATTTCTTCAATTTTCTTGATATTATGATTCAATCTATCTTTACACTAATTGACTAAGATTTGTCTATCCAATTAGAGTTTATTATGAACTGAGTTTTTTTTTTAATTTTAATTTCAATTTTATTAGTTAAAAATGAAGAAAAAATACTAAAAATAATTATATATCCTAATTGAATTAATGAACCATTGTTAATTAGTAGTATAATATTAGACTAAATCATATCACATCGAAATTGAAGAAAAAAAAATTAAAAAAATTATGAAAAATCAATTTTGATACACGATTGGTACACCATAGTTGGTACAGAGGATCCATCTGAAGTTAAGAGTAAATAAAAGAACACATGATATATATTTCCAAAGTTTAATTCTAGCAGGTAATTAGTAGTATATATTTATTTATTCATTCAGTTTATTATTAGCAAGAAATTCCGTTACTTCACGATTAATAAATGTTGATTTTTTAATTCTCAAATAAATATTGATTTTTTATTCATGAAAGATTAATTATTGTTGGCGTCCTATTATCATATAGTCACACTCTTGCAAGGAAAATAAAACTATCAGTCTTCACTTTCATGAAAATGACTACATACTACCAGTATGTATGTATAAAATAATATTTAATTGCAACTTTATAATGACACATCTTAACTTAATTGCTATATTAATCACCTATCATGTAACTTTGTGTATGTTTTGCTCAAAGAATGAAAAGGAAAAAGGTTTTATATATAGAGCTTCGAGGATATGACTATGAGTGCATAACCGAATTCATTATCATCAAATAATTATTTACTCAAGATTTATAAATATCGAAGACATTGAAATTGTTACAAAATAGTTGGAGAAAGAGATACACCACCTAATTAGGGATTAATCGTCGGTGGGATTATGTTATCATTAGTGTGTTTTGTTGCTAAGTTATTTGTCTAAGCTAGGAATTTTATATATGTATTTCCGGATTCATTAATTGTTCAGATCATGTAATAAATTACCTAAAATATACTCCTTCCGTCCCCAATAAGTGTCCACAGCCGCCAATTTGATAAAATCAAGAAAGTATGTAATTTTATCATCCTTACCCATATTTATTGCATAGAAAAATGAGAAAGTAAATAATACTCCGTACATAATGATGATAGGAGTAAATATGGTAGTTTGACATAAATTTTGCATATAATTTTAAAATAGGACACTTATTCAGGGACAAAAAATTTGGCTTGTCGGGACACTTATTAGAAACGGAGTAAGTATTACATATATATATATACACGCTCGCTCTCAGCAAATCACCAATTATAGGGTGGATCCAGAAAAAGAATGTAGAGAGGAGCTGTAAGAAGGTGAGAGCTGTGGTGTATTATTTTATTTTTAAATTTTTTTATCAAAATTATAAAAATCAATTAGATATTATGATGGAAAGAAATAGGCCGTAATAAATTAAAGATTTTGAAAAAGATGAAAAAACAAAAATAAAATTAAAATAAAAAAATTAATTAATTAATTAAAACCTAGCAAAAGAGCAAGCAAGCCTAATTTTCATATTACAAAAAACGAAATTAAGCACTCTAGCAATATTTGGAATTTATACCACTTCCTCCTTCTCACTCCATTTGGCTTATGAATATTCAAAATGGATAGTATAAAATATATAAATAGGCCAAATGAAATGAGACATAGGTAGTAATTATTCGATAGTTAAATCACATTTATATAAGTGTCTTATGTTTTTTCTCAAATTATAGTTGTAATATATAACAGATGATATTAATGATTTCAGATGGTACTCATCGTAAAAAGGACAATAATAGATGAACAATTTTATTTATTTATTTTTTTTGTATTTTTTTTAATGATAAATTTGGATCGATATGGAAATTAATCTGATTATTGAGTAACTATAATGGGTGGTCGGTTGTTGATCAATTGAATAATAGCTAACCACTAAATAATCCGTGATATTTAGTAATTTAATCCAGAGATGTTATTAAGCTCATCATATCAGTGTGCTAATTAACTAATTCTACCAAATCCAACTTTCGAACATTGATTAGTTTCATAAGATTTCTTTATATAGTGGATTATGACCTCAAATTGCTGGCCAACAACCCTAAACAAATCAGAGAAATAATTAACCTATTCCATTATTGAAACTATCATAATATTCACCTAATTCTATTGGAGATAAAGTCAATTTTAAAAAAATTCATCCACTCAACCCAACCATAATAGGGTGACAACGAGGAGATGGATTGAGTCCATATTGTATACAATTTTTTGTGTTGATTCTCATAGTTTTTGCGAGAAAAATGTTTATTTACATCTATACACTGTCTGTCATGGTTACATATGTACTTTTAATGAAGTTTATTTTGATGCTTATATATCGAATGTTTATTGTATACTAGCAGTGATTATGTGCAACACACGTAAAATTGCTTATTTTATATAATTTATTTATTTCAAGTGGGAATATATTTAGAAATAAATAATAATAATAATAATAATAATAATAAATCATGCTAACAAAATCTAAACCCTACTTACAAAAACTAAACTCCAACAAAAAAAATTACCAACATGACAGCGGTGAGGGCACATTAAGTGTGTCCATGGTGGACGATGAAGCGTTTCTGTATTGTTCAATATGTTTCTAAAACCACATAAATATAGTTTTTAACAATTGTAACCGGGCTTAAAAAATAATATTCTCTTCGTCCCATTAATAAAGAGCTCATTGGTTATAATAATGGACTCAACTTTAATAAAATGGACTATTTATCAATGGAATGAAGAGAGTATTTTTGTATTGAATTTTCAATTTATCGTCTAAGTATCTAATAAATTTTACATGAGAATTTGAAAATAACTATTATCAGATAACATATAATTTTATAATTTTATATGACTTGAATTATTTTTGAAGTTATCCTCTATTGTATCTCATAATCTTAGTTATATCTCGTGACATATGAATATATATAATCATTGAGGAATAGAAGTGATTATATTTATTGGGGAATAAAAATATTGGCAATGTAAAATTACTTTAAAATAATTATTTATTTAATCAATAAGAACATGCTAAATTAGATACTCCAATTCACTTATTCCTTGAAGACACTTATCCCCCTCCTTATTTTGTATTTGTAAATATAGTTCACTTCTACTACACCAAATAACTATCAAGAAGTTAATTTATACTACCTCCAACCCATATAAGTAGTCCCATTTACCTTTTTTGACTTTTCCGGCACGCATTTCCACCGAAACCTAGTACGGGTTTTAAAATATAATTTTGAAGTATCGTTTTTTTTACGGGATACTATGACACTCATTTTATCTTTTCTTTTTAATCACGCCGTTGATATTTGGATGTTGAAAATCAACATATTTTAGTTTTTTGATATTGAATTGATTGTTATCTCAATGTTGCTTAGCTTAGCACATTGCAATATTAATCTATTAGTATATTATTTTGGCAAATAAATTTGTGAAGGTGTAAGTAGGGATGGCAATGGGCCGGATCTGGACCGGATCCGGCTTACTCCAGATCCAGATCCAAAAAAAAAATTGTCCGGATCCGGTCCAGATCCGTCGGGTCCAAAAAATTGAAATCCAGATCCAGATCCATCGGATCCACGGGTCTACGGATCTAGACCCGGATCCATAGTCTTTTTCTCTAAAACAAATTTTTGAAATAATAAAAAGAATTATAGTACAATAATAATCATAATAAGTTTCTACGATATATCAAAACGAGTTGTAAAAATCCCAAGTACATAGATAAAAATCAAAAGTAAAATGTCTCCCAAGTGAAATGAGGGCTGCCTCCGCCTGTATGCTTGTTTCAAATTAGGTTTTCAATATATAATTTCTAAAAATTAAAATAATTAGAATATATATATATATATATATATATATAATATTTATAATATATATAATATATATATTATTTATATAATGGATCCATGGACCGGATCTGGGTCTAAAAAAATCAGATCCAGATCCAGATCCGAAAATTGGCTATTAGATCGAGATCCGATCCAAATCCATCGGGTCTAATTTTACAAGACCCAGATCCATAAAATCGGATCTAGATCACCGGATCTGGACCGGGTCCAGGACCCACTGCCATCCCTAGGTGTAAGAACTTATATATTCAAGATTTCGAGAAATATGGGTCATGAAGAATTTTAATAGTGATGATTTATTTAAAAAAATAGTTATAAATAATTATAATTTTATTTTCTTGTTGTAGATGAATATCAGTTCGTATGGGTGTGATATAATCCTAAAAGTATTGTCGTTACTATTTATTAGTTATTATAATAATTATAGTATACTGCATTATTGTCTAAAAGTAAATTTGTTATAAGGAAAAAAGATATATATTAAAATTTGAATAAGTATTAGAAAAATAAAAATTATAATTCCAATATCACAATTTTACATAATTAGACTATTCTTCATGACATCGTCATATAGAAAAGTTGATAAATATTTTTAGCACAAATTAACAATAATGTCAAAATTAAATTTTATTTGGGCTTGAGAAAAGTTGTAGTGGCTTTATAAAAAATGCTCTTGTGTTCGGCAAGATAGTAAGCAATTATGTTCCGATTGTAAAAAGACAAAAGGTTTATTTATGTAAAAAAATTATTTTCTGTTAGAGTTCGAATAGGAGTAAAATAATACTGTAATAAAACTATAATTTTAAAATAATTATTAATTTGATAATGAAAAAATTGATGTTACAAAAATACCATTCAAATAAATATATAATAAATGACATATTAGGCATATCAAAATTTGTAAAACAAGACTCTTTTATAATAGGGTATAGATTGTGAATATGCCCACTTTAATACCAATTATATCTCATATATCAATAGTCTAGACCTATTCCTATTTCTCATACCAAAACATAAATATTTTTGTATAAACCAAAATACATATTGTATTGTGCATTAGATGCATTATATTTGTGCATAAGTTGTATCATTTATTTTATGAAAAATATTTTTTATAGAGATAAAATAAAAAATAAATTTTCTATATGAAATGAAAAACAATCTAAACTGTTGATCACTTTATGATACGGTCCAGAGAATGCATTATGACGGTCGACGCATTATAACTGTGTATAAGATGCATTATTTTTTAAAAGATCTCAACTATATTCAGTGATTCTTGCTAAATAATACTCCCTCTATCCTACTTATCTTAGCACATTTCTTTGGCCACATAGTTTAAGTAGAGAAGGATTAGATGTGATGACCGGGACATAAATACGGATTGATCGCCGGTGCGCAAAGGCACGGATAAAGAGCAGCTCCTATAAGGACTTCTAAGCGAAGGAGTACATGAATGAACTGAGACATGCACATGCCAGAATGAGAGGGATTCCAAGAGTATGCAGGAATGAGACTGCATATACGAGAGAGCTTAAATAATTTGATTGGTGCTACTTATATCAACAATGTGTATCTTTTTTTCGGAAGCTCACCCAAAAAAACTCTAAAGTTAAGCAAATGTGGGATGCGTGACCCCACATTATAGATGAAAAGTAATTATTAAAGAATTAATTAATATTTTTTTAATATAATTAGAATTGGTGGGTGTTGGGCCGCATAGAGTTAATTTTTTTTAATTAGGGTCTAATTCGACCTAATTATTGGGTTAATATTTTAAAAAAAATTAAAAAGTGTCAAGATAAATCAAACAAATTAAAAAATAAATTATATCGAGATAAACGAGAGGGAAGAAGTAATAAATTAATGTGATGACCGAGATTCTAAGTCCAACTATATTGTTCACGAAGGGGCCAAAACACGCGCGCACGAAACAGCTGAAAGGTTAAAATCAGATTGGTATAGGAGTTGAACAACCATGTTTGATTACGCATATATATTTGTTTTAAACCAATTAAGTTAGGTCAACTTTTTTTGTCATCGATCAAAATAAAATGCAGCAAGAAATTGGCCTGTCATCTTCACTTGTGATTTATTAAATATGTGATGCAGCAAGAAAGCATGAAGACCAATAATTAAATATACACCGTGATATATATATTTTTAATTTTAAAGTTATTCTCGAGATTAATTTTTTGAATACTAAACATTAATTCAGAATATTAAAATATTGAGCTAGAAATAAGATTGTGGTTTGGCTAACAAAATAAATAATTATTTTAAATTTCTACAATCCCCCCCCCCCCCAACCCCCAAAAAAAGGTTGAGCATAAAAATAGACTATTTTAATTTTATTCAATTTTCGAAAACTTAATAGCTATGGCATATCATATGAAATATTATGGAAAATTAATATAAAACACAAGTCGTTGTTTCTTAGTACAGTATTTCGTATACAAATTTAATTAAAGTTGCATGCAGCGCGCTAATTAATTATATTTTAAGATAAACTCATCAGCATATATAACAATATATGTACATGTGTATGTGTGTGTGTGTGTGCGCTTAGACGTTTAATAATTAAGCGAAACCTTTAATTAATCACATACTAACAAATTAGCCAAGTTAGAGAATCGGCCTCAAAATAATCGGCAAAAGAGGGCATTCAAAAGTCTAAAGCTATGAGGTAGTGTACTAAGTCAAAGAGTCTTTCCTAAACATCTATAGATATCGCAAATGTCGTCAAAAATTGAAAATCTAAAACAAATTAAACTACTCAACGAAATTAAAACTTATTTCTAATGCATTATCAATACTATTATAATACATTTTTAGTAAATTATATTCTTGACAATAGATCACACGGTAATCAATAGTACATATCATATCTTAATATTTTACGAATATCATACCCGTGTGATTCCAACCTAGTGAGTTTCTTCTAGTACTTTGATCACGGGAGAGATACAAGAAAAGTTTAGTAAATATTTACTTTTATGAAATCTTGGGTTACGACTAACAAGTAGTAGTAGTTAAAACAAATTTGTAAATATAAAAACAATTACAAGAGGCTGTATAATGTAGTAAATCCATGTAAAAATATCTGACAATTCTGGCAAAACAATATCATCTTAAGGTATGTGAAGCAGAATAATATAGAGATACGAAATATATCAATTATAATCTCAGTTTATACAGATAAAATATTAAAAACTGATCTAAGTGTATACACGGTATATCTTATCATTTCTCTAAAAAATATTATCATATGCATAAAAACTATAACTATTATATAAATGTTCTAATTAACGCTAGTCGTGGGCAAACTTAATGTATCAACTACTGATGTGGTAGTGTCACATTATCAATTTATTCATTTAGGGTGTGTTCTCTATGATGGAAAATAATCATGAGAAAATAAGAGAAAAAAGAACAATCATCCTTTAAAATTTCTCACATTTTCCCACCTTTTCCCACCTTTTATCTATGATGAAGAATTTTACTCTTTCTTCAATGGAAAATATTATCCCACCAACATGGAATGAAAATATTTTTCTACCATTAAAGTGAAAAGGAAGGGGAAAAAGGAGTTGAAGGTGGGAAAATGTGAGAAATTTAAAGGGTGATTTTTCTCTTTTCTCATGATAATTTTCCATCATAGAGAACGCACCCTTAGAGTTTAAATCTTTTAATATGATATATTTTTTAAAATATATCATTGTCATACTAGTCGTGAACACATTAAATATTATCACGGTGAGTAATGAAACATCCAAATTATTGAGAAAAAAAATAATGATCTAGAGGAAAAATTGGACGAGAGAAACATAAAGAAAATGATATCACCAGAATATAAGACAATATGAGAAGAAGTAGGTTCATTGAATTTAGGGGTGTAATATAGGTGAAAGAAAACTATTGGCAATAAATCTTCCATGTGAATTCTGACTCAAGAAATTATAAGTAGTCATATTTCTGAATCAAGATTTTGTAGTTTTAGAATATTAACTCCACGCACACATCGATCAATCAAAAATTAACTTACTTAAATTTCCATCCTAAATTCTTGCTTATTGGATTTTAGGCCTACTCCACAATGCATTTTTCAATCCTTTTTTTTTCTTCTTGTATAGCGATGACCCGTTTTAACTAAATTTTATAAATATTACAGATAATTTGATATATTTAAATACTAAACATAATGTTGAGATACTTCAATCATAGATGTCAAGATTTATTTCATACTTTCAATCGAACAAACTCATATATTAATATGCTTATATAATTAGAATCATCAAAACCGAACACTGGACAAATATTTTAGAGGGAGACTTGATCAATTTCCAAAGACTTATTAATCAACATAACATATAATTCAAAAATTCGATACAACCATACTAAAAGTTCGATCGCAACAAAATTCATAAAAGTTCAATAACCATTTATGTACCATCCACAAAAAGAATAAACATCTCTCAAAATTAAATCCACACCAATTCAAATACTTAGCATTGTATGCATCAAATTGAACCCCTCAAAACTCACACATTACAACATTCCAATTGAAAATTTATTGTGTGTGGACTGAATCCACTTTTTTTTTTTTTTGGGGGGGGGGGGGTTGGATGAGTACACTATGAGAAACCAAAACAAGTAATGTTTTGATTATAGGAAGCAAAGAAAAGAAAAACCCATGTTATTTTGCATGTGGAGATTGTCTCTCGCCATGTGCATTAAATCCCATCCAATTTGTTCAACCCTCATTAACCCCAAGAACTTGTATTTAGGGCCCTTATTTTTTCTTATACTATTTGCGGATACATATGTCTTTTTAATTACTGTGTAAAAAGGTGTGCCTCAATTCCTCATGGACCATATATTGTTTGTCAAGCAATACTTTGTGGGGTTAATAACCAATCAATCTCTTCTCTATTGGACCTACCAATGTATGTATAATTTCCTTTGTGGCTGGCTTTGATTGGAAATTAAATAATTCTTTGTGGGGTTTGGATCTATCATTTCCTTTTGGAAATTTCATACTTCTTTAGTTTTTATTTTTTTATTTTGCTATTGCATTTGTTTTTTTATGTGTTGGGGCACTAATGGATTAATTGTGGATGCTTGTTTTGGTATATATATATATATAAATTAGAAGACGACGAACACAGCATCAATACTGAAGAAGTGTTTGGACATCAAGAAAGTAATACAAACTATGATGAAGAAATTCTAGAAATTATAGGGATTTCTAGAAGATAATGACGAATGCAATGACATTTTTTTTTTTATCGTTACTAGCATCTTTGTCAAAAAGTTTTTCTTTACTTTTTGAATTTTGGCCACGATTGTTATAGCTAATATACATATATATATATATATATATATATATGAGTAATGCTACAATGTCCACCAAAGACATACTTAATGTGATCACAAATGACATGACAATGTTATAAATGAAGAAACTAATTTAAATATATACCCTAAATACTAAATCATACCAAAAAAACTAAACCATACTAAACTCTAAAAGCTCGATTTGTTCTTTTTTCCTTTAATATCGACCACAATATAGAATAGTATGTGGCCTGACCCATTTGTTTGCAAATAGCTCAACACAATAATGTTCATAAAAAAATTATAGAAATTAAATTAGGAGAGGTCCAATCGCAACAAATAATCGTATGATGATGTTTGTGCAAAAAGTCCATCAAAAATGTATTACTCCGTACATTTTAGCCCACGAAGTGAGCTTTGCTCAAACTAATACGCCATCTTCAAACTAATAACCACAATTACTTTTTAGACCCACTAATCACCATGTTGTTAAGCCCAATATATCAGTATGAATACTCTTCTAACATTCTTAAGGGTAATTATAAACATAATCTCCATTTTACTCCCCTAACCCCCAATTTTAAATTTTGAAAAAATATATTAGGAAATTGACTATTTTATTCTATAGCCCTCAGCCCATCTTCTCTGATGAACAAATGAGTGTAGCCTCTTCCTGGTTTTTCTTCACGGCGACAGCGTTGGTGAAGCATGTCAACTTCTACCCATGGCCACCACAAATCATTCAAAAAACAATCGCCACCTAAAATGGGACCCACAAGATAAAGCGAGCTGAAAAATGTTGTCTTCGATAAAAGATTTTTCATTAGAGAAAATATTTTTTTTTCTCCAATATTCTCACCTTTTGATTGGCGATTGGCGAGTTTCAATCTCCAAATGCAATTCCTATAGCGACGAACACTCAGTTTTTGAGGTTATGGTTATAATAATTTTAATCTTTCATTGAATTAACTTTTCTCTTCAATGGATCGTAACGAAGAAAAGCATGGAGGATAATATGGCTGTAACAAACGTGTGGGGTTGGGGGCTGCAAGGATATTATACTAAAATTTTATTTATCAATTTAAGTTGGGGGCTATGAAGAGCAGAATTACCTCACTCTTAATTGCAAGATTTCAAATAAGGAAATCAAACGGTTTCACTTTGGCTCGGAGCAAACCCGGTAGGCTTTTGGCTAAAAGATGACTGACCCAGCCCGAAAGCCTATTGGGCCTAAAAACTAAGAGCCTAGCCCGACTCAAAATGCCTTGTTATTGTAAAATTGTTCGGGTCAGGTTGGACCCAGTGGGCTTTTCATCATTTTGTGGAAGCCCCACCCAACCCGAAACATCTATTTATATATTAAAACAAAATGAAAAGTTAGTTGTTTTTTTTTGCGCCAAAATTAGGATACATTAGTCATTTTAATTGTGAGAAGTTATTTTCAGTTTTTGAAATCATAAAATTAATTTTGTATAGATAAAAAAAAATTAAAATGTTGTCCACATAAATAGGTAGTTTAACGGTTGCAATTAAATGGCCGACTGAACCGATTAAAAGTTTAAATTATCGGGGAACATTCAAAGAAGTACTTTACACAAGTTTTTTATATAATTAATATTTTTAAAATAATCACTGACGCACTTTCATAGCTCACTAGATAAAGTTTATGAAGCTGACAATATTATAATTTTAAATAATCAATATATAAAAATATTTAACAATTTTAATTTTACTTATGATTAATAAATATGCACTAACATCAATTATTCTATCCCACTATGCATGTTAACCATATAGACGCACAATAGTTCGAATTATTCAAAACTTAAATACTCATTACAACTATGAAAACTTTATAAATAGGCATCAAAATACAATACATATGCGTAGATTGCTCATTCACACAAAACAAAATTACTGAAGATATGGCTCCACTCTTTGGTTTGAACAAGGATTTGCAGTCCGGAAAAGCCAAGATTGCTTTGCAAATGAAATTAGAAGCTATAAGATCCCATAATTTTAAAATCGAAATGAAGTGTATTCTCATGAAATGATTTTCCATGATAAGGAAGTCATCATCTGAAATTTCGATTTACATTTGATTTGCACTATAATTGTATATTTACTAACATATTATAGTATGATCAATTTCATGGAAGCATCGAAAAAATATCAATTTATGCATTTCAAGATTTGCTCAAAGAAGAAAATATTCATGCCATGATGAATTTTGTAGTGGCTCACAACACAATGTTAACCAAAACTACAATATGCTCCCACAAGATCATAAGTATTATTCAAATATACAAGAATAACTGAGCTGCTAGACGATTCGTTCCAAGCTATTTGTTGAATCTAAAAAGTTTCGATAAGGTTGCATCAATGAACAAAAAACCAAAATCTTCTTTGTTTAGTAAAAGAAATACTTTATCATTTTGAATATCGGAAACTTTTTATTTAAAGTTACTAAACATTTTTTGTTTGTTGCAAATGTCATCTGAATGGTTATGGAAAGTTTTGATCCCCTTGATAAAGTAATTAGGGAAAATAGCTTGATTGGTGGATTTTGTGATAGGGTAGTGCTAAACGGATCAATTTGATCCGGATCAAATACACTATTTGCAATAAATGAAATGCTAGAAAGACAAGTTTGCCCCTAATTAATTTTGGCTCCAATATTTCCTTTCCTTTTCTAGTGTAATTATATTCATGTTGGAAATATTCAATATAATAAATATTCCACTCATTAAAATTAGCAACTTTCGGATTTTCATCTCCAATATTTCTAATTTGCGTATCTTGATAAAAAAGAAAAAAAAAAGTTTTCCTTATGTTTCGGTATATATACTATGCAAGTGACTCTTGACAACATTATATACATTTAATAAAATAAAAAATATTATTATGACTGAGAATATGTAAAGTCATAATTCAATCAATCCAAATATGTATGAATATATCTTTGTTTTGTACATAGTTAAATAGAAATACATAAGGTCACCTTAATAATATAGAAGTATAATAAAGAAAAAAACACAAAATAATTAATCATATTAAATCAATACAAGTAACACATAAAATGGTAATAAATATAAATTCAATAACCATTCATGATATACTAATTTATTGTATAGTGTAAGAATATGTATACGGAACACTTCCGAACAATTTTATTGCAAAAATATCGAGAATGTTGTAATTATTTAAAAAATAATAATGTTGCAAATTTACAAGTTCGACATAATTATTTTATAGTATCATAGCATTTGGCTAAGAGCATGTCCAACTTTTATACTCCATCCGTCTCGGTTCAAACGTCTCATTTGCTTTTGGGCACAAGAATTAAGGAGCGACATTTGTGTTAATAAATATAGGTGGGCCAATGCTTTTAATCACTTCATTAAGGAATGTTTAGTTTATAGTTTATTGTAATCCTTTATTTTTTTATTTTCTTTTCATTTATTTTTAAACTGGATTTAATTAATTAATTATTTTTTTAATAGAAAATCAATATTACATTTAATTATTAGTGAACAAATTAGTGGGCTTTTTAATTAGTGGGTTGGATTAGATTAAAATGGGGCATTAGTTCTATATTTAGGGTGCTCTAATTATTTCTTTTTTTGGGGTGTGACAATTGAACTGAGATAAACCAAAGAAAATTGGACGATTGAACTGAGACGGGGGGAGTACTATATATGCAAACAGAGTATAGAGTGTTGAGCAGTAGTATGTATATACAGTAAAGTTTAATGTTCAAATACTTCAAACTCTATTTTCACTATTTGAATAATTAATATATATTCAATTAATAAACTAGAATATGCATGTACAGTACGTGGTTGGAATAGTTATCTAAAATAAAGTATTCTATAATACTTCATTTTAAAGGATAAAGTACTCTAAAATAGATTTCATTGTTGGAGATAGCCTAATGTCGAGATCATGTGTACAAATTTCAGTGAAAGCAACTTAGCTCATACTAAAGTGTTGGGCCAATTTTATAAAGTGTAGAGTTGAAAATCGAGCTCACAATTGAAGTGGAGTACGAATTTCTTATAATAATAATAATAATAATAATAATACATCTCACGTTAGCATTATCATTAGTATATTAATAATACACAATAATAATAATAATAATAATAATAATAATAATAATAATAATAATAATAATAATAATATACTAATATAGTATATATCACTTAGTATATCATTATATAATACATAAATTTAATATATTGTAATCACAAATCATGTCATAGTTTCAAGTTTGCATACTAGTTAAGATCTACTGATGTTAGGAGTACTAGTTAACTTATACAAATATAATGTATATCTCTATTAATTTATACGTGTTTAATACGTGTTTTAATTAAGGTTGTTACAAAATATTATTGAAAAATAATGCATTTATGGTGGATAGAAGTTAAAATGATGTATTGGAAAAAGAAAATATTAATGGATGTTCCAATTCATTTTTTTTTTAATTTTTTAAATATTTAATAGGGACAATTTAGGTATTGCGCATTAATAATTTAGCAAAAATTACAAATATGCCCCATTTGATCCGGATCAATTTGATCCCTTTAGATTTACCATTTGTGATATAACATCTACAGTTAATCCTTCTAACATTATACTGATTTATGATTTTCTTTACTTATTTTTAAATAAAATATTTTTTTTTTCAAAAAAAAGGACATTGAAATGCACAATTGTGGGAAACATACGCAGATGAATTAAATGATTACGTGAATAGTGGAGCTAGCTAACATTGGAGCTAAAGACCCATTTATAGTCCTTTTTAAATCTTGACGCACAACTATTTTCAGGACAACATAAAATAAAAATAACATGAGCTTTCAAGAAAGATATCAAATATTAATCAATACATAAATTGCATAATGACAAGTGAATTAAGAGTCACTATGTAATACCCCGACGTTTTAATAAATAGAAAATGCGTAAAAATTTGAAACTTTGTGTAACTTTGTGTTGGTCCTTAAAAATAAAGCACGAACTCTTAAGACAAGATATATAGTGGTTCGGAGGTTACGCTCCTACGTCCACTCTTCCCGCCACAACCCGGTGAGGAACTTCACTCAACTTGGGTTTTAACTAGGTACCCCAAGAACCATGTGAGTTTATACGATAGGCACTCACGAGCCTATGAGTTTATACGATAGGCACTCACGAGCCTTACAACCTTTACATACAAAACACTCAAACTCAGTTTAGGGTTTGAGTTTGGGTTCGTATATTTCCAACTAATGAGAAATCATTTTACAATGAAGTACAATGTAGAAGGCTTGGATTTCTCTCTAGGGCTTATGGATAAAAGAGATTGAAGCCCTAAGTTGTGAGCTAGAAGGTTGGATCGGAGATATTGAAAGTAGAGAAGGAAAGAGGTTTTTCGAAGTTGGAAGCGCCTTCTTTCTTCTCTTATGCTATAGATTTCACTTGATCTCTCTCTCTATTATGTAGTTTGAACCTTCTATATATAGGGAGGGAAAGCAAATCTATCCGTTGGAAAGATAGATTGCGTGCACCTCACCATGTCCAATCTGAATCAAATCTTTTACTTTATAGCACACAGTCCTAGGGGAGTAGTTGTTGACTTGTTAGAACCTAGGCCTGTGCATTCGGCGATTGGACGGCTCACCGTTCTTTTGAGCACTGAGAGGCGGACACGTGGCCTTGCAGCTATCGCATATCATCTGCTTGTCAGACGCTCTCGCTATGACCTGAAAGCACGCTCTAGATCAGAGAGGCGCCTTGATCTGCTTTGAATTTGCAGCTGAGGCGGCTAAGTGTGGAGACGCTTTGCGTAAAGAAAGCGAGCTCCTTCACACTTAAACTAAGCACGCTCTTCGAGCTGTTCAGTCGCTCTGCTTTCATGCGGCTTTATTGCAGACGCTTTATTCTCAGGGCACGCTTCTGGTCTGGAAGCGCTTTGTACTGGAAGTGCGCTCCGGCTTTCCTTCCAGCAAGCTAAGGACGCTTCGCTTCTTGTCTTGTACTTTGTTGCTCTCGCTTCTGCTTCGTCACGCTTCCTGACAAGTGCTCCGTCCTTGGAAGCACGCTCTGGCTATTCTGGACGCTCCGCTTCTTGAAGTGTTCCACTGTTTTTCCTTTAGCCAGGCGCTTCGGCTTCCTTTTAAGCGCTCTTACATAGATACTCTAGAGTTACATTTTAATACTTAGAACTCCTTAACAGATGAGTTCTTCTAATATATTAAAATGTACATATTTAACTTAGAGTTGGATCATCAAAGATAATAAGAGAAATATTCTATTTAAAACGCGGGTTTTGGAATCGAATCAAAACAGTTCTTTTATTATCAACTTGATTCAAAGTTCCCCCTTACAATAATATCCTAACAATTTCCCCCTTTTTGATGAGGCCAAAACCCGAATAAAGATTCAGGTGTACAAATACATCGTTTCAAAAATTGCAGCAAGTATTACAATTTTCAAAGCTGACAACTAAAGCTCCTAGAGACCTAAGTGGCGAGATTAGCGCTTCGGATGACAAGGCATTGCATTTCTACTTGTACATCCTTATTCTTCAAGATCTTCTATCAAGAAATACATGTTACTTGTATTTCTTGATTAAATCGTTTTCCTTTTCATCTCAGTAAGATGGTACCAGACTCTTCATTCATCCTTATAGGTGTAACAAAATCCCATTTCATGAGGTGTAGGGCGGGCCTCCGTATGGAGCTTCGGCAGACCAAATAGAAGCTCCTAGAAAGAGGACCGTCCTTTTGATGTGTTTATGAGGAGCTATGCACCTTCTGGACGTTGAGAGAGGAAAGGAAGATGTTCGTCTTCGTCAGCCACTTCGTAAAGAATTTCTCCCTCGAGCCTATCGTTCTCCCTTAAGTCGATAAACGAGGCCTTCTTTATCTGCTGCAAGAATTGCTTGTCTGGTTTTGGGAGTAAAACCTTAAAAGCAATTCAGAGAAAGCAGTCACCAACTCTGTTTCACAAACTCGCCGGATCTTCATCGTCATAGTTTGTGAAAGCGTGAAGAGGAGATTTCACGCTTCGAGCGGGATGCTTTGTTGACGCTTTTGCAGTCGAAGCTCTGACTGAACATCCTTCGCGCATAATATTCTTCTCTTGATCTTTCCGAGAGCGGGATGGATATGCTGACCCTGGAGACGCTTCCTTACTAGACTCAAGCATTAGAGTTTGTGAAGCGGCATTCCTAGTGCCAGCGCTTTGATATCCAGAGTGGTCAGGGATGTTTTCCTGATTTTTTGCCACATCCCGTAGAGAAGCGCGGGTTACGATGATAATTACTTCCTCATAGGAGAGATCCTTCCATTGTAGATTAACATCCTCAAGGTGGTTCAAGTAGTGAGACTCAAACGCTTTGGAGCCTCCAACGTTCTCTTGCAAGAGCATTGGGCATCCCTGCTCCGGAAACTTCTCCAGGCCATGGGTGAGCGAGCGAAGAGCCTCCCACAACTCCTTGTCTATGCTGCACAATATGATGTATGACAGCAAAGCGTCGGAGGTGGTAGATTGAATGTTGTTGCCAACAAAATTATACAGACGCTCTAGCTCGAAGACAGGACCACGCTCCGTCATTCCCAAGACTTATCTTTGAGGAAGTGATATTGTCTTCATGCCGTTAGAAGCGACATTAGGAGCAGTATCCTTGAGTGAAGTTGGGAGATCGGATTTTTTGATGGATCGGCTCCAGTTGACCCACTGTAACGCTTTCGTGCTACCAATATCAAGAACAAGGGTCTGTTGGAACCCCTTGCTCTGATACCACTTGTTGGTCCGAAAAAATAAAGCACGAACTCTTAAGATAAGGTGTATAGTGGTTTGGAGGTTACGCTCCTACGTCCACTCTTCCCACCACAACCCGGTGAGGAACTTCACTCAACTTGGGGTTTTAACTAGGTACCCCAAGAACCATGTGAGTTTATACGATAGGCACTCACGAGCCTATGAGTTTATACGATAGGCACTCATACGATAGGCACTCACGAGCCTATGAGTTTATACGATAGGCACTCACGAGCCTTACAACCTTTACATACAAAACACTCAAACTCAGTTTGGGGTTTGGGTTTGGGTTCGTATATTTCCAACTAATGAGAAATCCTTTTACAATGAAGTACAATGTAGAAGGCTTGGATTTCTCTCTAGGGCTTATTGATAAAAGAGATTGAAGCCCTAAGTTGTGAGCTAGAAGGTTGGATCGGAGATATTGAAAGTAGAGAAGGAAAGAGGTTTTTCGAAGTTGGAAGCGCCTTCTTTCTTCTCTTATGCTATAGATTTCACTTGATCTCTCTCTCTATTATGTAGTTTGAACCTTCTATATATAGGGAGGGAAAGCATTTCTATCTGTTGGAAAGATAGATTGCGTGCACCTCACCATGTCCAATCTGAATCAAATCTTTTACTTTATAGCACACAGTCCTAGGGGAGTAGTTGTTGACTAGTTAGAACCTAGGCCTGTGCATTCGGCGATTGGACGGCTCACCGTTCTTTTGAGCACTGAGAGGCGGACACGTGGCCTTGCAGCTATCGCATCTCATCTGCTTGTCAGACGCTCTCGCTATGACCTGAAAGCACGCTCTAGATCAGAGAGGCGCTTTGATCTGCTTTGAATTTGCAGCTGAGGCGGCTAAGTGTGGAGACGTTTTGCGTAAAGAAAGCGAGCTCCTTCACACTTAAACTAAACACGCTCTTCGAGCTGTTCAGTCGCTCTGCTTTCATGCGGCTTTATTGCAGACGCTTTGTTCTCAGGGCACGCTTCTGGTCTGGAAGCGCTTTGTACTGGAAGTGCGCTCCGGCTTTCCTTCCAGCAAGCTAAGGACGCTTCGCTTCTTGTCTTGTACTTTGTTGCTCTCGCTTCTGCTTCGTCACGCTTCCTGACAAGTGCTCCGTCCTTGGAAGCACGCTCTGGCTATTCTGGACGCTCCGCTTCTTGAAGCGTTCCACTGCTTTTCCTTTAGCCAGGCGCTTCAGCTTCCTTTTAAGCGCTCTTACATAGATACTCTAGAGTTACATTTTAATACTTAGAACTCCTTAACAGATGAGTTCTTCTAATATATTAAAATGTACATATTTAACTTAGAGTTGGATCATCAAAGATAATAAGAGAAATATTCTATTTAAAACGCGGGTTTTGGAATCGAATCAAAACAGTTCTTTTATTATCAACTTGATTCAAAGTTTCCCCTTACAATAATATCCTAACACTTTGTTTCAATCGTTAACGAATAAAAAGGTTATTGTTGTTCTACTTATATGAAATTGCATTTCACTTTGCAATTTAGAAAATAGATATAAAATTTATATTTATATCTCGTAATTTTTATTGCGAAATAACGAACTAAAATATTATATACCTGTATAATATTTCTAAATGTATTAATCAGAGAATACTTAATTAAATTCCAAATTCGATTAATGTTGTGCCAAGAATGATATTATCGCATAAAATATAAAATTGGGCCAAGCTCATTACAATGTATCACAAGCTAACTTATAGCTCAAAAACCATGGCCAAGTTAAATTACAAAAGAAAATACAATAATAAATAACAATACATCACTCATCACCAAAGCCATATCCCCACCAAATCTATTATCACTGTACTATGAATTATCTGCCGCCTACATAAGGAGATAGAAGATTTCAGCAAATCTAATAAGTACACCAATCCCTACATGATCCCTACAATCCTGGAACTTCACCATGCTGAATAGTTGGAGGCATGGTTCCTTCACCAACTTTCAACACATCACATCTACTCCCTTACATCAACCTCCCCTATATCACATATTCAACACTCCATTTATCTCTGCACAAACCAAAAACACAAATTATCTTCAAAGGAAAGATGGAGAGCACATAAGGAAAAGAAAGGAGAAAGAAGACTGGAAAAGAAGAAGCATTCTGCAGCTTATCATTCCTCTCTACTCAGCCCCAAATCCACCATTCCAAGTTTATTAAGAGTAAGCATTTTCCAGCCCCACTTCTTTTCAAGCTTTAAAGAGGAACAATGAAACAAATCAAAACTACAAGCATGAAAACTGAAATCCTAAGACTACTACTCGATAACAGAATTATATGTTTATTCCATTTATAACTAGAATAACTAATGAAAACAAGTTCTTCCTAAGCTATGAAATCAATTCAAGTGCGATTAATAATAACTTTTCAAACACTAGCACCTACTGCTGTTTACAACCTATGAAACCAAAATGAATAAATCTTTGTTACAACTTCTTAACTCAAACATGAAACGGTCAATAATCATAGTCCCTCAAACCTAGAATCATATGGGAAACGAGGGAGAAAAGTGAAAGGGAAAAACAAGGAAAACTTAGCTTGAGGGGAGAGATACGCTCGTCCCCTGCTGCTGCGAGCACGGCTGGGTATCAACGGCGAGAGGACGGCAATGAAGGAGCCATCAGAGCAGTCCACGAAGAGGAGCAGTGGTGGCTGCATGGAGGCAGAGCTGCTGATACGAACCTTCGCAGATCCGTAATTCAAACACGCAAGCGGAAGACTCAAAAGATACAGATGGAATATCCTAAAACCTCCTAGATCGAATCCAAGAAGTAATATAGACGAGACGAAGCTCCCTATACCCCAACTGGTGTTGTCTTAGCAACTCGGGGACGATGAATGACACACAAACGAGGGTGATGAACTCGATTGATTCACTGGATAAACGTTCGTCTTCGACGAACAAAGAGAATTTTTGAAATTCTCTAAAAGAGAGAGATAAACTCACCAAAATATATTCATCAAAGTCTAATTTTCGTGCATTACATAAATGCCATATTTATAGGCTTCAAAAAGTCCTAATTCTATAAGGAAACTAGTTAAAAACTTATCCTAACATATACCAAACCAAATCCTAGTCTAAAAAGGAATAAAATTACCAAAATAATGCTGAAAATAACCCTACCAACTAGAATATTAATAAAATCCGAAAATAATAAAAATATTCAACTAAATAAACTAATAAATAATATCTTCACTCTTTAGCCCATATCATCTTCAATCCTTGGCCCATAAAGTGAAATCCATGATCTACGGGCTGCATCAGCTGCTGCAGTCGATGGCATTCGGAGGTGATGTTCCGACGAGCAGCGGAGCTCCAGCCATTGCAGCGGTGGAGGTGCTGCAATAGAAGCAAATCAGCGGCGGCCTTCCGAGTGACGACGGCGAGCTCACAGAGGCAAGGCTGACATGGGTGGAGACGGACGAGGGATGAGCTCCGTGCCTGTGCTTCAGCGCTGCAGCGATGACAGCAACAGCTGGCACCATGGGCGCGGCGGCGTTTTGGCTGTGAGAAGAAAAAGGACGACGGCGAGCACAGTAGCGGCGACTATTGAAGAACGGAGGCGACTCCGGTGACGCTGCAGCAGCATGGGCGTTGAGCGTTTGCCGGTGATGAAGCTGGAACGAGAAGGATCGAAGGTTGGCTTCAAGTTCTAGGGCTTTCGATTTAGGGATTTATTTTGGGTGAAGGGAGAAGGGTAGCCGCCCGGCGGCGGCGGCGCTAATGGTGGTGCTGGCGGTGATTGGAGGGAGAAGGAAGCCGGCGATTCCTACTGAGGAAGAAGATGATCGAGAGAGAGGTGAGCGAGAGAGAGAGAGGGTGTCTAGTGTGTAGGGCTGCAAACAAGCCGAGCCGAGCTGAGCCGAGCCGAGTATTGGCAGGCTCGGGTTCGGCTCGTTTAATATTATACATGTTCGGGCTCGGGTTCGAGTTCGATTCGAGCTTTAAATTTGTGCTCGAGTTCGACTCGTGGTAAAAATTTTGAGTTCGAATTCAGCTCGAGTTCGGCTCGCTAAATATTCGATAAATGGTTCGGCTCGAGTTCGGTTCAGATTTGAGCTCGAATCCGGCTCGTGAAAAGCTCGAATTTTAATTCGAGCTCGAGTTCGATCTCAATTTTAAGCTCATTTAAAAGACATGATTTAAAATACTGTCTTTTAACATTCCAAATGAACATAAATTAAAATAAAATTCATCAAACATAAATTAAAATTATTTAATACTATAAAATAATAAATAAATCAATATATAATATAATAAATGAATTGATGATAATTGGCGATATATATTAATGTTATAAGTTAATATTTTCTAATAATAATTGTGGTGCAGTGCCTAATTAGCTTTGGTTGTGATTTGAAATTAATTTTACACCTAAATGCTAAAGATCGTTTACAGACTTGATTAGAGGTTCGATTAAGAGTTCGCGAACATGTTTGTGAACAGGCTCGATTAACATACGAGCCGAACACGTTCGCGAGCAAAATGAGTCGAACACCCTAGAGCTCGAGCTCGGCTCGTTAAATTAAACGAGCTCGGATTCGGGCTCGAGCTCAGCTCGTTTATTAATGAATTCGAGTTCGAACGAGCTTTTACCGAATCGAGCACCGAGTATGTTCTGAGTAGCTCTACTCATTTGCAGCCCTAAGTGTGTGTGTGTCTGCGTATGTGTTGCAGAAGGGGAAAATGGGTTCTTTCTCCATGTGGGCTGGGTTTGAACTGAGAATGGGCTGGGTTTAAATTCATATGGGCCATAGTGGGCCATAGTATAATGTTGAAAACGGGCTTCTATAGGCGGGCCAAGACTTGCATCTGATGGGTTTATGGATTTGGGCTTCATACAGACTGGGCTCAGTTAATTTCTTGTAATTAAAATGGATTAAGACTTATTAAAATGTAAGATTTAATTAATTAAGGTTTAATCAATTTACTAAGCTCTAATTAGTCAAAAAATATATTCCGGAATTTATCCTAATTTCGGATTAAATAATTTAATGAATATTTGAACCCAATTAATTATTTAATTGAACTCTCTTAATAATAAGGAAATGATTATTCTTTTAATAAAAAGGTTTAAAGGATTTAAACAAATCTGTTATCCCTAACGAATTTATAATCAAGAAAAATAGAAGGCAAATATATTTCTCTTAGATTCATTTTAAGAATTTTAGAATTCTTATTATATCGTTATGAATAGGCGCGGTTCGACGAGACATTAATTTAGACGTTGCCTATCAAGACCGGCCATTCTTCTACGCTTCAAGAGGTGGGCTTATTCTTCCAAAGTATATGAGTTATGTATGCTCAAGGTTTTAAAGATGAAAACTGGTTATCCATGAAAATATTTAATGTGCGCTCTACATGTTTAATGCTCTGAAGTAATCGATCGAGGTGGCCTTATAAACTAGCCTTGAATCGTGTACACTCCCCTGGTAGTTATGTGATTGGTTGATCTCTCTCACATACTATTTCAATGGAATTCTTGAGTTTCGACTTGGAATTCACCAGCTCAAATAGACTCTCTGATTTCGACCCGAAGTCTGGATATATGGATTCGTCGGTGGCTAGAGGTCCGGAATCATAGTAAGAGTAACTGTAGAGTGTGACATGAAGCAGTTGCAAGTAAAATTGATTTAGCATGCTTAATTGATCTTTGTTTTCCAAAACCTCTAATGCATGCCTATGATATGGATAAACTGCTATGTTTCCAAGCTTTTGATAAAATGCGCAGCCCACTGAGTACATTAGTACTCAGCCCAAAATATTTCAAATGTTTTCAGGTTGATGTTGCAGTGGTGACGGTGCGGAGTTGAGGCTAGGAAATCTCTTTTTGATTAAGCTTCCGCAAAATGTATTCTCGTTTTGAAACTTGAATTACTGCACTCTGAACTTGTTATTATCTAATCTCGAGATCTTGAACTCGACTATATCTATTGAATGATGGACTTATGTTGATTCGTTGAGCCATCGAATCCTATGCGATCCTAGTATAATGACATGTTGTTATGTTGGGTATATTGTCGTTGTATTTATTCTGGCTTATTCCCTTTGCAAAAGAGATACTCCCAAATTTTCAGGAAGTATCAATCGATAATTAAAATGAATTGAATCCCCTTTCTATCCCCTCTTCTTTATTCCAACCCCTAGTCACACCCTTGGCGCATGCGCCTTCCCTCGGGAATTGGGGCATGACAGATCACTAACTCTTACCATGTGATACAACTTCTATTTGATATAGTTATTGAAATGGAGAAAATGCATGAACAATAATATTTTCATTCATAAATTTTTTTAGTGTAAATTATGAATTATAATTAAATAATAGTACTGATATTTTTCTTTTTTAATAGTTTCACCAAAATTAACAAGGATGAATCAAATCAACTATGAAGATGATTCATGTACCTCGACTACGTACAATTGAAGATGAAATTGACGATGGAGAATATTGTATAAATAAAACAATTTCTGAATTGCCTGCATACCAAGCATAATTCCTAAGTATATTATGTTTAATTAATATTAGATTTCTTTTTCTTCATGTGGTGAGTGTTAGGTACAAACAATAAGTCTCAACATTGAAAATATAAAGAGGATACATCTTATATATAAGGGGAGCATCACTACACTAGTAAGAGGCCTTTTGGGAAGGAGCACAAGAACAAAATCGTGCGGACTTGGTTCAAAGCGGACAATATCATACTAGTGTGGTTCGGTGGTGCGTGTGGCAGTCCCTACAGTGAGTTTATTTTATTAATGCAGTCTGGAAAGTTTTTGGTTTATAGAACAATCTATGGTTGAAACAATTGGAGGTTGATCCTGCTTAGCATGCAAGTCATGCTTAAAAAAGCTAAGGAGTCTGGAAAGTTTTTGGTTTATAGAACAATCTATGGTTGAAACAATTGGAGCTTGATCTTGCTTAGCATGCAAGTCATGCTTAAAAAAGTTGAGGAGGAATGCTGATGCATTTTAGTGTGATCGTTCCGAAAGTTTTTGTTGGGATATAATGTTAGGACAATTTGTAAAGAGAAACTTAAGGGGTGATTGTAGTTTTGATGAGATTCCAAAACTCATTCCCAAAACCTCTTAGAACAATTCCATGTAATAGTCAACCTGGAACAAGAGTCAAATACCCAAAGTAGTTCAGCGATGTTCATATGTAAGGTACTAAGTAGTTTAGTCGTGTAAAATAGGCATGATCGTGAAGCGAAGATCAGAGTCACAGCAAGAGAATGTGCTACTGACCATATGTAATACCCTGTAATAGTCAACCCGGAACAAGAGTTAAATACCCAAAGTAGTTCAGTGAGGTTCATATGTGAGGAACCAAGTAGTTTAATCTTGTAAAACAAGCATGATCGTGAAGCGAAGATCAGAACCACAATAAGAGAAGATGTTATTGACCAAGAAGTACTGAAAGATCTGCTAATCACCGTGTTGATCAGGCAGAACGCTGACATCCAAGCAAAGTCACTCATTAGCATCAAGCATGAGGACGAGCTCTGATAAGCAAGTAAGGAGACTCCAAATACAAGTAAGTAAACATCAGCCGAGTCTCTAATGGATATAAAGATCAGCAAAGATAAAGAGTACAAGTCAGGAAGATGCAGGGACAAAAAGAGGAATGCCTCAAGAGATGTAGCCACAACATAAAGTGCATTGGAAAGAGACGAAGTAGTTAAGTTCCCGAAAAACCCGCTGAAACGCTTCCTCACCTGCACCGGACAAGAGCGGTCGATGCTACACTTCGCAGACTCCCAACGGTTACCTTCGCATTGATATTGGGAGAGTACTTAATGAAGATGCGGTCATTAAAGTGAGGATTAAGGTGTAATTACCTCCAACGGTTACATCTGACTCCCACGCTATAAAAACCAAGGCCTCTCTATCAGAGAAGAGAGAGCAGATGTGCCAGAAAAGAAGACTCCATCGAAGTCTCGTGCTGATATAGATTTTCACGTCTACTCTTAGATCTCCAGTTTTCAAGTTTCATTGAATACTCTCCTTCTTCGAGTGTTCATATCTTCAGAGAAATAGCCTTAGGTTTTCTCTAGAAACTAAGCCTGCCAGACGCATATCTTAGCTTAGTCGAGCATCTATATCCTTTGTATTATGCTTCAATGTAAATGGATGTCTTGTTGAGATATAATGTTTGGACAATTTGTAAAGAGGAACTTAACGGGGTGTTTATGGTTTGATGAGATTCCAAAACTCATCCCAAAAACTCTTAGAATAATTCCCTAGAATAGGCAACTCAGATCAAGACCCAAAGTAGTTCAGCAAGGTTCACTTATTAAGAAACCTATTAGTATAGTCATGTAAAGCAGGCTTAATCATGAACTAAAGATCAGAGCCGAAGTAAATGAAGATGCTGCTGACCAATGAGTACTCGAAGAACTATTGATCAATGTGTTGATTAAAAAGGCGCTAACATCCAAGCAAAGTCGCTCATCAGCATCGAGCATGAGGACGAGCGTTGACATTCAAGTAAGGAGACTCAAAATTCTTCAGTAGAGTCTCCAACAGACACAAAAGTTTAGCAAGAAGAAAGTACAAGTCAGGAGTTGCATGACGAAGAGAGGATTGCCTCAAGAAATGTAGCCGCGGAATAAAGTGCATTGGGAAGAGGCGAAGCAGTCAAAATCCCAAAAATCCTCACCTGTACCCGACAAGACCTATCGTTGCTACACTTTGCAGTCTCTCAACAGTTATTTTCCGCATTGAAAGTTGGAGAGTAATTAATGAAGATACGGTCATTAAAGCGATAATTAAAGTGTAATTACTTCCAACGGTTACATCTGACTCCTACGCTATAAAAGCCAAGGCCTCTCCATCAGAGAAGAGAGAGATAACAGACGTGCTCAGAAAAGAAGAGTCCATCAAAATCTCGCGCTGATATAGATTTCACGTTTACTCTAAGATCTCCAGTTCTTCAAGATTCATTGAGCACTCACCTTCTTCGAGTGTTCATGTTTTCAGAGATCTAGCCTTAGGTTTTGATCGCCCTACTTTTAAGGTTGGAAAATGCAATAATAATCGATAAGTATCGAGTCGAATCCACAGAAATGTTAGAGGCGTGAGAATTTCAACTAGCAACTCGATTATCTAATCACTATCCAAGCTCATGAATAATATGTTTTTGGGTTTTTATCAACTAAGGATTAAAATGACAAGTTAACTTTAAACTATAGCAAATGAAACAAGTGAACAAGTAATATAAACTCAATAATAGACAAGGGTGATTCCAACTATACTTCGATTAGGCTTAAGTGATGGGCGATTAGAACTCTAACTAGAACTAACCATTTTAATCTAACTTCATGTGGGAAACCTCCTAACTATGATTCACTCAATTCTCATTGCAATGGAACCAAGTAGATTAATGAAATACCTAATTCCGACTAGGACATCAAGTAGAACATTAACTCCTAATAGCACATTGAGTTCTTTATCCCTACTATCTCTAGCATGCAAATCTCTTGTTTCCTAGCATCTAATCTAAGCCTCCTAAACATTAGATCAAACACTAGATATGCAACTATGGTGATCAAGCATAATTACACAATAAAACATAGCACCAAGAGAAATGAACATGAAGTAGAAGGTAAATTCAACAATTAAAGCCTAAACCCATCACCTAATCCTAATCTACATATAAGTGGAATCACAAAGGAAATTAGCTAGGCATGATTAGAGAAAATAAACCATAAGAAATAGATAAAATCATAATCAAAAGATAGAGAAATGAATAAGAAAAATGAATATGGTCTTGAATCATGATTCTCCAAAATAAATCTTCACAAATCTTGAAAATACCAAAGTAGTAAAGAGAAAATCTAATTTAGGGTTCTAAGAATGTCTTCAAGTCTAAGAATACCCAATTGGGGAAGATTTGGGGTTAAAATACATTAAAAATGAGTTTTGGGACGAGTTAGACCGAGTTGGTTCGACCAACTCGGCCCTTAAGTGAGAGGGGAAGCGGCAACTTGACGGCCTGGCAGACCGCCGGCGACGTGGCAGGTCGCCGGCCCAGGCCACTGTCTTTCCTGAAGTTGGCCACGCTTGACCGGCAATCTGGCTCGGTGTTTCGGCGGCCTGGCAGGCCGCCGGTTTTCCTTTTCCGGTTGGTTCATCTCTTTCTTTGGTTCTTCTTCCGATTTCTTTTTTCCTCCAACCGAACCGGCTTTTCAACTTCAATTTCCACCTTCTTTAGCTCGTTTATTCCTCGTTCCCGACTCTCGATCCTTGGCTACTTGATTAATCTTTCCAATTCCTATAAAAATAGATCGAAAACTGAAAGAAAACAAGAAATATATAGAAAATACTAAAAGTCGCTAAACCCTAGCATTTCTATAAATTAAAAATATAAATCGAGCCTCAAACACACATGGAATAAACTCATCATGCACATAAAATATGTGTTCATCACTCCCCCAAACTTAAGCCATTGTTCGTCTCGAACAATGGAATGAACAATCAAAACACTTAACACGTATGGGGTGTGCATTTTGAGTTCAACGATGCCTCATATCACTTCAAAAACCATTTCACTTCCAAGAAACTTTCAAATCAAGCCAAGCATTCCTAGAATCACTCACTATCCTAACTTAGAATTCAATCACTTAAACACATTAAACCCTAGACCTCACAAGAAGTGTGTGTATCACTCGATCACTCAGTATAAGGAAATGTTAATCACTCATTGAATTCATGCAATACACAACTTTTGCCATAAGTTTGCCTATTGACTCAAGTCTCTAATACTACAATGTGTGCACACAGTTATGATCAAATAGGTCTTTTCTTTAGCTTGTAATGTAGGGACATTGGTTAAGGTAGAGAATTTTAGGCTAAGTGACTTAAACTTTCATCCAAGTTCATTCACCCCATTTTTTTCTCCTTTCTATGTATGAATTGCTTCATCTTCCACCTTGCCCAACCCCTTTTCATCAATGATCACCCAAGCCTCTATCAAACTTCATCAAATCAAAAGAAACACTTCTTTATGCTCTTATTCTCAACTTCCTTGATTATTTCTTTTTTTTAATTTTTTTTTTTTTTTTTTTCTCTTTTTCTTTTCTAAGAACTTTGTTCTTATCCTTTTCTTTGGTAAACATGAGCTTATAGGAATGTTCTTTCAATACAACTCAATTCCTAAGACCCTTTACTATCACCCACCATTCTTAATAAATTTTCAACTTTCAACATGGTTCTCTTAACCATCCTTCACCCTCTATCATCCGGTTTTTAGAAGAAAAGGTTTTATAAGGCTCAAAATGGGACAACAAGGGTAATGAGAGATAGGTTAGTATTTAGGGACTATGGGCTATGAAATAATGGCCTAAAATCATCTCCTAATTCTATACACACATGTAATAATTTCCAACAAGAGTATCAAGGCAAGTTCTAGAAAAGAGAGAGTAATGCATGACAAGCTCACATGAAAGGAAGTGAAACTATATAAAATGTATAGTTTTTAGGCTCAAAATCCTCCCAAGCTTTTTGTCTAGAGTTTAAGTATCTAAGATCAATCATTCTAGCTCATCAAGTGAAGTGACCTAATAATGCTCAACTTGAACTTGAAAATTTTCAAAAAATGTTGCCAATTTATCATTAATCATCGGCATCTCCCTCAAAAGCACTTGAATCAATAAACACGTGCTTTCGCACTCAAGCATGCATCACATTTATTCCCAAAGCACTTTCATTGTTCAAAAAAATTCAAAAATTTTCCATTTAAGCTCACATCAACAAACCAAATCAATCAAAGAAAATATTTCATCAATTAAACCCATCCACCAAACTCATCAACAAGCAAAAAAAATTCATACAAGCTTAATATCACTTCAATCCAACAAAACAACTCAACAAAACTTCCAAATAACCCCCAAAATTCACAACCACCATTAAAACACAATCCTCTCCAAAAACCAACAACTCTCTTCAACATACCATATCATATACATCTCAATCAATAAAAACAACAACCAATGATAAGCAAACCACAAGAATTCCACAAAGTCACACTTTTAACAATTCAAATCAAGCATAAAAGACAAGAGTAAAGAAGCAAAAGGCAAAAGTAAAGAAATGGAAAGGCATGGAAATGTAAGTAATTTAAATTCCTTATCCTACCTCCCCCCTCCAAACTTATTTTAAAAAATAAATTCTAAAATAAATTTAGAGGGAAAGATATATAAGAAATTTAAACTACACTTACAAAACATCCAAGCTATGATGGAGGCAGGCGTGGCCAAGTCACCCCTTGACCAATTTGGTACTCCGAAAGCTCTCCAAAAGCTCCATCATTGATGTAGCTTGCTTTTCCATTCTTTCACTCCTTTTCACCTCCTCGAGTTGAGTAACTCTCATCGATGTTACTTCACGCCTCATGACGGTGACTTGTACATCGAGATCCTTGAAACCACTCTCCATGCTTGTCATTCTACTTTCAAGAGCCTCAAATCGCTCTTCATCAAAACCCCCACTTGGAACATTTTCATCCCTCATCGACTCTTCCCTTAATGATTCTTCCATCTCTTCCTCTTCTACATCCACATGATCTCTCTCACCAAGTGAATATCCATCCCCCTCACGGCCTCACCATGTTTGAACATTCGGCCTCTCATAATCAATTTGTGCAATGGAGTATCCAAGTACCAATTTACTCTCTCAAGGTAGTTTGTAACTAGGATATCATAGCATTTGGTAAATGGTACTTCTCTTTCTCATTCTTAAGAAAGTAGTAAGGAGGTGTGATTGAGCTAATGAACCTCAAATATCGTAGCTTCAAGAAGTCCATGAGAAAAGAGCCTCCCATTGGAGGATAACCACCGAGGTTCCCCTTGATCTTCCTTGCGATTGGTGTGAGCATACCACCAATGTTGATAACTCCAATTTGGCCTCTAGTTTACTTCACCAACTGTGGTATAAATAGGTGGCAAAAGCTAATCTTCTTCCCGGTGAGCATAGCTTGGAGGATGAAAAGGTCGTCATTCCTAACCGAGGTGTTCTCCTTGCGAGCGATGATGGTATGAAATAAAATTTTTAGGACCATTCGGAGCACCGGATTTTGAACTTCATTGGATTTGGAATAGTCCGACTTGTAACCCTCATTTGAATTTGGAACAAGCTTGTTCCATATGGCATCATGGTCAAACACCCTTGCTATCAATTGGTCACCACCATGGGGCACACGGAATGCATCATCAATGTCTTCCAAAGATACCTCATGCTTTTCACCATAGAGTTGGAATTTGATACCTCTCATGGCATATACATTTGTGGCCTCCAAGGTGCTCATCAACTCAAGTACCACCTTGGCATAAGTTTTCCGGTCTTGGAGTGTGTCATCAAGGAAGTCTCCCCAACCAATATTGTCGAAGAGGGCCTTCACATTATCATAAAGCCCTAATGTCACCAACACCTCTTTAGATGGGACCTTGTTTCCTCAATTCCCTTCGTTACAAGTGTAGCTCGCCCTTTCTTCATGAGTGGTTAAGTAAATGTCATGAGTTTCCGAGAATTTTGGATCCATAGTCCTTGAAGTCGTGTTCCTTGGTTGGGAAAAAGAGGAACCATCTTTTCTTCTCTTGTTAGAAGAATAAGTGACCAATGCATTTGGAGGTACTTTTGAAGGACCTTTCTTTTTTGCTCCTTTTTCTCTACAAATTATGAAAAATTCCAAGTAAGATTCAAGAAGATAAACATGGGATTTTCCACTTTACAAGCAATACTTCTCATAATCTTATGACCCCCCTTGAACATTCATGCTTTCAAGAAATGAATTTTGAACCAACATCAAGCATATTATTTAATATTTTCTCCATAAGTTCAAGAAAATTCCTCTAGACTCATTCATGTATGCTCAAGTGAAAAGAGGTGCAAATTCACATGAGAATTCAATTCAAGAAAATAATGCAACAAATTTCCATTTTGCAAGCCAATGATTCATTAAATCATGACCCCTTCAAGCATTAAAGCATTCAAGAAATAAATTCCTAACCGACAATCAAGCATATCCATTCTAACATGTTCATCATTTATGCACAAATCATTCAAGTCTATTCCAAGTATGCCCAAGTGCATAAAGAGACATAATCCATATGAGAATGCAATTTCAAGAATATATATAGCATAATTTCTAAGGAAAAGAATTAATGATATTCAATTCATGCTCATTTCAACATTTCTCATTCAAGAATTCCTTCAAGATTCAAGAAAAACCATAAGCTAGAATTTCTACTCAATTCAAAAAAAATGATATAACTCATACCAATTCATAGAATGCAAGTAGAAACCCATAAGAGCAAAGGTGTAGAGCACATTACCTCATTTTCCTGAAGAAATTTGAATAACTTCAAGTCTTTAACCAAGAAAATTCAATTTTCGTTTTTTTATGCTAAAGGGGATGAAAATGTGATTTCTTTAGCTCAAAATGTAGGTTTTAGGATGGGTAATGAATCTATGGAAGGATTAAGCACAATTCCTAGTGATTTGGGAGTAATTAGAAGAAGAAATTTGAGATTTTTAGAGAGAAAAAGAGTGTTTGTTCTTAAGAAAAGTGTTTAAAAAATGAAAAATATGAAAATGAGGAATAAAAGCACAAAAATAGGAATAAAGGGGGGAAAGGAGAGAAACCGGCGGCCTGGCAGACCGCCGGCCCAGGCCGCCATCTTTCCTGAATTCGGGCTTGGCTGTGCGGCGGTTGGTCGGCCTGCCAGGCCGCCAAACTGCTTCTCCGGCTCAATTTTGGGCCGTTTTTTGGCCCTTCCAATGGGAGGGGCCGACTTCTGACCCTCTATTGAGGCCCCCTAAACATTTTCTCACTTTCATTTTTTAATTTTTTTCTATTTTTATGGGCGAAACGAAAAGTGAAACAAAAACCAAAAATAAACTACAAACTGACTAAAATGAAAAAGTATACTTGTTGAGGTGCCTCTCATCTAGAGCTTAGTTTAACGTTGTTAGCTCGACGATACCATAAACATCAAGGATCTTGAAGAAGGATTGTCGACTCCTCATTAACTTTCTTCGATTTGAAATAGGGCTTGAGTCGATGTCCATTGACCATAAAGGTAGTGTTGTAATGTATATATATGGTAGATTAGTATTAGGTTAATATTTACCTTATTTAGTCTAGTAGTAATTTGTATATATTGGCCATCTTTCATTCAATGAGATACAAAATTTTATTCCCATTCTTCATGCTTATGTCTGAGATAACATGGTATTAGAGCCGAAGGTTTCGGCTTGGGCCAGGTATAGAGCCCACGGGAATGGATTGCGTATGTAATGTGTGGACGAGCCTCTCAGTTTGACCTCAACGATTCAGGAGTTCATGGGATGCTTGTGCCGGGATACGCTGGGTAATTCAAGTACCAAGTCAGATTATCGTTGGAGGGGGCTGTTTGAGGGGAGGATTTGTTAGTACAATCAGCAAGTCCCACATCTGAAATATAAGGTAGATATACCTTGTATATAAAGGGAGCACTACCCATACTATTACGAGGCCTTTTGGGAAGGAACCCAAGAATAAAACCATGCAGGCTTGGCCCAAAGCGTACAATATCAACTAGTGTGGTTCGGTGGCCTGTCTGGCAGTCCATTATCATCGACTAAGTAGAGCATTACTATGTTGATCAGAAGGAGGAACTGTCGAATGGAATTATGATTAATTATCTCTGTAGCAACCTTGGCATAATTAGCATTTATGCTCCAGCTTGAGGGAGAGTGTTGTAATGTATATATGGTAGATTATTATTAGGTTAATATTTACCTTATTTAGTCTAGCAGTAATTTGTATATATTGGTCATCTTTCATTCAATGAGATACATAATTTTATTCCCATTCTTCATGTTTATGTTTGAGATAACAGGTAGAACCATCTTCCTTGAGAAGTTCAAATGTTCCATTCTTGTTACTCTTGCACACAGCATAAGGATTGGTCTACCTTGATTGGATTTTTTTGGGAAAAAGTCAAAGACGAGAGTTGAAGAGAAGAACCTCATCTCCCGGACCAATATCCTTTTCTCGAATTCCCAAGTTGTGAAACTTCTTAGTCCTTTCCTTGTAGATTCGAGAATTTTCATAGGCCTCATTTCTCCATTCTTCCAATTCCACAAGATGATCTTTCCTATTATACATGGCTTTCTTGAACTCAAAATTGATTATCCTTATAGCCCAATATGCCTTGTGCTCAATTTCCAAAGGCAAATGACAAGATTTTCCAAAAACAAGTTGGTAGGGAGACATACCAATAGGGGTCTTGTAAGCGTTTCTATAGGCCCATAATGCATCATCAAGTTTATTTGCCCAACCTTTCGAGCGGTGACCGTTTTATCCAAGATTTGTTTGATTTCTCGATTTGCAAACTCAACTTGACCATTAGCTTGAGGATGATAAGGTGTAGTAACCTGTGTTTCACTCCATACTTAGCAAGTAAGCTTCCTTGAAGTGAGACCCCATCGCTAAGCAAAGCTCTCGGAGTTCTAAACCGAGTCAAAATGTTCATTTTGAGAAATTTAATCACCGCCTTGGAATCATTGGTTGAAATTAGAATGACTTCAACCCATTTTGATACATACTCAATAGTAAGAAGAATATAAAAAAACCACAAGATTTGGGGAATGGTCCCATGAAATCTATCCCCCAAACATCAAATAACTCTACCTCAATCATGATGTTTTGAGGCATCTCATCCCTCTTAGTGATATTTCACATCCTTTGGCACTTATCACATTTCTTCACAAAGGCATTGCAATCTCTAAAAATAGAAGGCCAATAGAAACCACATTGAAATACCTTCAATGCCGTCCGATTTGCTCCAAAATGGCCCCCACTTGGCCCACTATGACAATCCTCAATTATCTTGAGCCATTCACCCTCCATAGCACACCTACGAATGAGGTCATCGGCACATCTCCTCCACAAATATGGATCTTGCCAATAGTAAAACTTCACATCTCGAAGGAATTTTGCCTTTTGATAATCCGAAAGGTTTGGTGGCAATTCTTGAAGCACAAGATAATTACCAAAGTCGGCAAACCAAGAATCCTTGCATTTCAATACCATAATCCTTTCATCCAGAAAGCAATCATTGATACTCAATCTCAAATCCTCACCTTCAACCGGCTTTTCAAGTCTCGACATGTGATCGGCTAACTCGTTATCACGACCTCTTCTATCACGAATGTCCATGTCAAATTCTTGAAGAAGAAGAATCCAATGAATAAGACGAGGCTTAACATCCTTCTTTGCAACAAGATGATGAATAGCCGTGTGATCCGAGTGCACAATAGTACGATTTCCGACAAGATACAGTCAGAATTTATCAAAAGCAAAAACAATTGCTAGAAACTCCCTTTCCATTGTGGTGTAATTCTTTTGAGCCACATCCAATGTCCTACTTGCATAGTGGATTACCCGAAACACATTCTCCCTCATTTGTCCCAACACGACTCCCAAGGTCCAATCACTTGCATCACACTTCAAAATGAAAGGGTCACTCCAATTTGGCTTGATTAAAATGGGAGTAGAGACGAGGGCCTTCTTCAATGTTTCAAAAGCTTCCAAGCATTTATCATCAAAGACGAACTTCACATCTTTTTGCAAAAGAGAACAAAGGGGCTTTGTGATCTTCGAGAAATCTTTCATGAATCTTCGATAAAACCCCGCATGCCCAAGGAAACTTCAGATTGATTTCACATTTGTTAGAGGTGGAAGTTTCTCTATGGCAACGATCTTGGCTTTATCAACCTCCAAACTGGCACTAGAAACCTTGTGCCCAAGCACAATCTCATCCTTAACCATGAAGTGACACTTCTCCCAATTCAAAACTAGAGAAGTGTCCTCATATCGTTGTAAAACCTCTGAAAGGTTATCAAAGCTCTTTCCAAAAATGGAGAAGTCATCCATAAACACTTCCATTATGTTTTCAATGAGACCATTGAAAATTGACATCATGCACCTTTGAAAAGTAGCCGGAGCATTACATAAACCAAATGACATCCTTCTAAAAGCAAACACTCCCTAAGGACACGTGAAGGCCATTTTGTGTTGATCCTCCGGGGCTATCATGATTTGGTTATATCCCGAATAACCTATCAAGGAAGCAATAATACTCATATCCCGCCAAACGATCCAACATTTGATCTATATATGGTTGAGGAAAATGATCCTTGTAGCCGAATTCAAAGCTCTATAATCAATGCAAACACGATACCCGGTGGCCAATCTAGTATTAATAACTTCATTTTTCTCATTTTTAACCACAGTCATGCCCCCTTCTTTGGAACCACTTGACTCACCCATTCACTATCAGAAATTGCATAGATCATGCCCGCATCAAGTAATTTCAACACTTCATTCCTCACAACCTCTTGTAAAATCGGAGTTAACCTCCTTTGAGGTTGAACTTTAGGACGACAACCATCTTCTAACAAAATACGGTGCATGCATGTAGAAGAGCTAATCCCTTTTATATCAGTTATAGACCAACCAAGCACAGATTTAAACCTTCTAAGAACTCTCAACAACTTGTCCAATTTATACTCTGACAAGTGTTGTGACACTATAACGGGAAAAGAGTCATTATCACCAAGAAAGGTATACCTTAGATGATCGGGGAGTGGCTTCAACTCCAGAGTGGTGCTTGAATGAGATTTTTCTTTGGTTAAGCTTCCACTTTCTCCCGGCTTGTTGATATCAAGGTAATACACCTCTTTCATTGGTGAGCCTTGGATTGAATCCATGATAGCAATTGACTCCAAAAGTTCATCACAAGCATCATCCAAATCGGAATAGGAATATAGAGAGTTGGAGATGGTATGCTCAATAGAATCCTTTGCCATAGATGTAGGCAAAGTTTTGATCGACTTGCACTCTTCATAGATTGGTTCATCTCATTCCCATCTTGCACATCGATGAGAGCTCGACCGGTTGCTATGAAAGGCCTTCCAAGAATGAGTAGCATATCCTTATCTTCTGGCATGTCTAGTATAACAAAGTCCGCGGGGAAGATGAACTCCTCAACTTTCACCAAAATATCTTCAACTATCCCTTGGGCATAAGAAATCGACCGATCGGCCATTTGAAGACAAATAGGTGTTGTCTTGATTTCCCCAATATCCCATCTCCGAAAGATAGACAATGGCATCAAGTTGATGCTAGCACCAAGATCACATAAGACTCTACCAAACTTTTGCCCACCAACTACACATGCTATAGTAAAACTTCCCGTATTCTTTTGCTTCAAGGGCATTTTCCTTTGAATCACCACACTAACCTCTTCCGTTAGACTTATAGTTTCAAATGATCCAAATTTCCTCTTATTAGCTATGAAATCCTTAAGAAATTTCACATACCCCGGCATATCTCTAAGTGCATCAAACAAGGGTATATTGATTTGTACCTTGTTGAAAATCTCCAAGAATCTCTTCATCTTTTCATCCATCTTTGGCTTTGCTAAACAATAAGCCTCTATCAACACTTTCTTTTGAGCTTCTTCTTTATGAACTTCTTTTCTTGGTTCCTGATCACGAGTTGATAATTCCTCATAAGGAATGTCTTCAACGAGAACCTCCTCCTTTTAACTCCCGGATGTGGCATGATTCTCATAAGCTTTTCCACTCCTCAATGTGATAGCATTGCATTGATTCTTTGGATTAACCTCTGTATTGTTTGGGAATTTGCCCGGTGTGTGTTGAGTGGTAGCTTGGTTAGCCATTTGGCTAATTTGACCTTCCATCATTTTGACTTGCTTTGACAAGGAATTAATCGTATTCTCCAATGCATTCACCTTTTGGCCGGTTTGAGTGATAAAGGAGCTTTGTTGATTGACCATTTGTTGCACGATTTGCTCAATAGAATGGGATGTCTTCTTAGGTTCTTCAATTACTCCTTGAGAGACGGAGAATCCGGGAGGTGGAACTTGAGCGTTGTTAGGATTTCCATAGGAAAGATTGGGGTGATTCCTATTATTAGGGTGGTAAGCCGGGTTACCCCCTTGATGACCATAAGAATATCCACCTTGGTGATTCCCTTGAAATCCCCCTTGGTAGTTTCTTTGGAATCCTCCTTGATTTTCTTGAAATCCTTGTTTGTTGTAATTTCCATAAGGCCTTTGATTTACGTAGCTCATGTCTTCACTTCCATTGAACTCTACACTCTCTTGAATTTGAACAACTTGAAATTGAGCTTTCCTCTCATTTTCATACATCTTCTTCATACTAGCAAGTTCCAATGCTAAAGCATCGTACCTCTCATCCTCAATAGAAGTTACTTTTCTAGAAGGGGCCCTCTCCATTGGCCATTGATAGTTATTAGCCGCCATCTCTTCAATGATCCTCAATGCTTTCTTTGCATTTCGGTTGACAAGGCATCCACCGGAAGTATCATCTACAATGCTTCGTGTATGGGATGTTAGTCCACTACAGAAAGTAGTTATTTGTTGACCCTCATTGAAGCCATGTTGGGGACATTTCCTTAGGAGCTCTCTATATCTTTCCCATGCCTCAAACAAGGTTTCGTCACCTTGTTAGGAGAAATGTGAGATGTTGGAAATAAGCTTTTGAGCTTTGGAGGGTGGGAAGTATTTGGAGAGGAAGGCCTTGCACAAATCATCTCAAGTGTAGATATTGGCCTTGTTCAATCCTTTGTACCAATATTTAGCCTGATCTCTTAGAGAAAATCTAAACATTCGCATGCGAATAGCATCATTAGGAACTCTATTTAGCTTGACGGCGTCGCACATATCAAGAAACATGCTAAGATGGGCGTTTGGATCCTCCATAGGACTTCCACCAAATTGCTCACTCTTGACCATTTGAATAAGACCCGATTTGAGCTCAAAGTTGTTGGCATTAATAGTCCCCCACTCTCCTCCTTGGAATTGCTATGTAGGAGAATGGAACATATGATTGAGAGGAGGTGGTTGAGCCTCATTTGCCCGCCTTTCTTGCTCATCTTTCCATGCTCTAAACTCTTCAATTTCCTTCATAAGAGCTTCCATTGCTTGATGATTAGCTCCCATATCTTGTTCTTCACTCAAATTCCTTCTTCTATGCCTTCTTTCAAATTCCAAGATCAAAGGCTCAACAAATCTTCCCTTGGATCTTGTGTGCATGCACCTACAAAACAATAATCAAAAGAAACAAATACTTGAATTAGCAACTTAATAACCAAATAAACTATTGAAATTCAAACTAAACATTCCCCGACAGCGGTGCCAAAAATTGATCACCCTACTTTTAAGGTAGGAAAATGCAATAATAATCGATAAGTATTGAGTCGAATCACAGGGAATGTTAGAGGCGTAAGAATTTCAACTAGCAACTTGATTATCTAATCACTATCCAAGCTCACGAATAACATGTTTTTGGGTTTTTTATCAACTAAGGATTAAAATGACAAGTTAACTTTAAACTAGAGCAAATGAACTAACAAGTGAACAAGTAATATAAACTCAATAATAGACAATGGTGATTCCAACTATACTTCGATTAGGCTTAAGTGATGGGCGATTAGAACTCTAACTAGAACTAACCATTTTAATCTAACTTCATGTGGGAAACCTCCTAACTATGATTCACTCAATTCTCATTGCGATGGAACCAAGTAGATTAATGAAATACCTAATTCCGACTAGGACATCAAGTAGAACATTAACTCCTAATAGCACATTGAGTTCTTTATCCCTACTATCTCTAGCATGCAAATCTCTTGTTTCCTAGCATCTAATCTAAGCCTCCTAAATATTAGATCAAACACTTGATATGCAACTATGGTGATCAAATATAATTACACAATAAAACATAGCACCAAGAGAAATGAACATGAAGTAGAAGGTAAATTCAACAATTAAAGCCTAAACCCATCACCTAATCCTAATCTACATATAATTGAAATCACAAAGGAAATTAGCTAGACATGATTAGAGAAAATAAACCATAAGAAATAGATGAAATCATAATCAAAAGATAGAGAAATGAATAAGAAAAATGAATATGGTCTTGAATCTTGATTCTCCAAAATAAATCTTCACAAATCTTGAAAATACCAAAGTAGTAAAGAGAAAATATAATTTAGGGTTCTAAGAATGTCTTCAAGTCTAAGAATACCCCAATTGGGGAAGATTTGGGGTTAAAATATATTAAAAATGAGTTTTGGGACGAGTTAGACCGAGTTGGTTCAACCAACTCGGCCCTTAAGTGAGAGGGGAAGCGGCAACTCGGCGGCCTAGCAGATCGCCAGCCCAGGCCACCGTCTTTCCTGAAGTTGGCCATGCTTGACCGGTGGTCTGGCTCAGTGTTTCGGCGGCCTGGCAGGCCGCCGGTTCTTCTTCTCCGGCCGGTTCATCTCCTTCTTTGGTTCTTCTTCAGGTTTCTTCTTTCCTCCAACCAAACCGGCTTTTCAACTTCAATTTCCACTTTCTTTAGCTCGTTTATTCCTCATTCCCGGCTCTCGATCCTTGGCTACTTGATTAATCTTTCCAATTCCTACAAAAATAGATCAAAAACTGAAAGAAAATGAGAAATATATAGAATATACTAAAAGTCGCTAAACCCTAGCATTTCTATCAATTAAACACATAAATCAAGCCTCAAACACACATGGAATAAACTCATCATGCACATAAAATACGTGTTCATCAGGTTTTTCCTTAGAAACTAAGCCACACACATATCTTAGCTTAGTCGAGCATCCCTATCCTCTGTATTGTTCTTTAATGTAAAGTGATGTCTCATTAGTTGAAAAACCAATTCTTTCTCTCAAAAGAAAGAGGATACGAGTTTGGCATGGTAGCTGCCCACTGGAAGCTATCCTTAATCCGGTGCCTGTAACAACTCACAGCCGGCTGTATGAGTGCCCATTGAAACCTACATTGTAGAACTCTAAGGTGCTTACTGAAATCCTCAAAGAATTCTATAAGAATTCACCTTCGATGGGAGGACAATGGATGTAAGCCAGGTTTTGATTAAAAATTATGTGTCTATGTATTTTTAGGTTAAGCACCCATTTAAAATTGTTTTCCATAAATTGCATAGTTTTCATATCAAAACTAGATGTTGACCACATTCAGCGACTAGCATTTCTTTCACACATAAACTTGCACTCGCACGATTCGCATTAAATGAAAAACTCTTTTCAACAAACTTAAAATTGAGTAGAATTATGGCTCACACTTCCAGATACACGAGATGTTGAAATCATGCTGCTGACTTGGGGTTCAAACGTCAGCAAGCTGAGTTCAACATCACACTTCTCAATGCATCATTTCTTCAATCTACTGATAGGTCAGCATGCACTGATAAGGGCTTAGTCTCTATCTCTCCCCCAAATTCTCTCTTCCCGCACCCTCACATCCACGGCCAAATCCAGCTTCTCCGAGATGCCTCTGCCAACTCCTTCTCCTCCTTCCGTCATGTCTCCAACCTCATCGACAGTGAGTCTTCTTTTCGCCGCTCCAGCTACGCCTCGATCTACTTCGCTCCTCCGCCGCCTCTCATCACCAGCTCCACTCAGCTTAGGGCTGCCGCCGAGATCCGCCCCCCCACCAGCGGTGCCACTGCCTCATGTCCCTTTCCATTTCTTCATTCGGTCTCGAATTGGTGCGCGAGGAGATTGGAGGACACATGTGGCAGGTTTTTAGTTGGGAGTGGTTGGGCGCCATTATTGTCTTGGTGCTTTGATGATTTAGAGTATTGGATTGTTTCCTCCATGCGTGCTCCTCTTTTGCTCTCCTTTTTTTTTTTTCAATTTTTCTTCCTCTTTTTTGATCTTACCATGTTAATGCTGCTGCTATTTTATTATTATTATTATTATTATTATTATTATTATTATTATTATTTTCAATTTTTTCCCTCCTTTTTCCGATTTTGTCGTGCTTCTTATTTTTTGATTTTTTCGTGAAGAAATATAAAGATGAATCTAGATGCATTTCGGAATGCAGTGTTTATGTTTGTTTTCTTATTGAGGTTGAAATTGTTGAATAATTGGCACTATTGGTACTATTAATGTCGAAATAGTGCCTTTAGTAATTGGTACTAAAGGCAATATTTCGACATTAATAGTACCAATAGTGTCATTACGTAGTCAATTTTTTTTTTTGGAATTATTTTGAAGAAAAAATTATGGAACTATTGGCACTATTAGTGTAGATAGTGCCTATAATATCAATTATATAATGACAGTATTTTGGGATTCATAGTACTAATATTGTCAAGATCGAAAAACAATATCATCAAAATTCAAAAAAATCTCATATGGAGTACTTGATTTTGAAAAGAAAAAATCTGAAAAAAAATTGGAACTATTGGTACTATTAGTGTCAATAGTACCAAGATTGAAAAAAAAAACGTAAAATAAAATGTCAGAAAAAATCGAAAAAGAAATTACAAACGAAAAGTATTAGAAAATTAAAAAAAAACAAAAAAGTCAAAAAAATCAATCAAAGTCAGTTCAATTTTGTTCCAAAAGGTAAAAAATAGACATAATTTGTGAAACTTATGTTGGTTGACATTATTTGATTTCCCTTAACTTAAATGGACATGACAATTTTTCTCTCTTTTATTTATGAGGGACTAAAATTAATTTTTACTTATCAAAAAAGACTATTTTAAGATGACCTCTAAAAAATATTACTCCCTCTGGTCTTTTCAAGTTGTATCGTTTATTTTCAGCATTTGTGGCAAGCGTTTTCAAGAGTCTTGATTATGAGTTTTAAAATAACTTTTTAAAGAATTTTTTCTTTTACAGGATACTATAACACTTGTAGTATCCCGTAAAAGATTTTTTTTTTAAAAGTTATTTTAAAATTCATCATCGAGACGCTTGAAAATGCTTGCCACAAATGCTGAAAAGAAACGACTCAACTTGAAAAGACCGGGGGAGAAGTATAAATTAAAATATGAGGGTTATAATTAAATACGATATTCTGCAACTGAAAGAGAACAATGCAAACAATTTCCATTAATTATCAACTATTATTACCAACTTATTTCGAATAAATGCAATCTTAATTCGAAAGTTGTACATAACAAATGAATCTATTAAAACAAGATATAGATCGGCTGTGGGAAGAAAGGTAGGGCATAATGCATTAGGTCAAACAAATCACTCAAAATAATGGGAAAGAGATTTATGATGTTATGTTACTTATTTGCTAAGAAAAAACTAGATGTGTAAAACCTTTGTTGAATCTCTATCACAACCATCAACATATCTATTTCCTTTTTCTGAGTTATAATTCTTAATTACCTTGGAAAAATAGTTAGGTCAAAACTTTTATTTATTACTATAATTTATGAACAATAATTCCACCATTATGTCCTTACTTCAATTGCTGCAATTAACATCATCTAATAAGCATAGTAACTAATTAATCTACAAACTCTCATCAAGTGACACGACATCTATACACACCATGCAATATCTAAATAATTTATTGGATGCCCATTAAATATATGAACAATTTGCTTTCAGACTTGGATTCTTTATCCATAATTATATGTATACTATCAAAAGTGAATTAAAATCTATTTTAATATTCATTTCACTTTAATATTCACTCACAATAAGTGAGATTTGTAAGTCACTTTATTATCGATTTATTACAAAAACTAAAATCGGTGACTAAAAGTTTTGTTCACCTATTTCATGGACGAAGATAGTCTAGTGCTACAATTTTCCTTGTGAAATGTCACTTACATATATTTTCCAAAACAAAAACAATTATTGTAACTAAATATACTTATAATAATTTGAATCTCTGTAATGTTCAAATAGTATGGATATTATTGAGCAATATAATATCTTTTTTTTTTTTGAAAGAAATATAATATCTATTTGTTTATATGAGAATCAGCATAAAAGAATTCATATGCAGCTACAATATGGTTTGTGAATTAGAGTAACTCAATTATAAACAAAAAAAAATCTTTTAAAAAAAATGGCTATTAATTATTATTTTTAATAAATTCGAAAGAGCAAAGAGTTGCGCATAAAGGGACAAGCCGAAAGCGAAAGCAAATTAACACCGAAAAAAAAAAAAAAAAAAAGACCCTCCAAAATTAACGCCTTCTTATTCCGATACCCCAACTTTCACCCCACGTTATATATACGTACAAAAATTGTATCCATTTTAGTTGCTTTTGCACTATCAAATGCATTGATTGAATTCTTAAATCCCAAAAGCCATCTCTCCACTCTCCCTCACATTCCCCAGATCGAATCCAATCAATCGGAGGACTGAGTCTCGGATTGATTTATTTCTGCCAAGGTACATCACTATTTCGGTTTTATGCAATATGGTGTAATGGTGTTCTTGATCAGTTGATTTCCGTTCTAGATCTTGTGGATTTGTTGGTTTAGTTTCCTTTACTGCAATTTTTACATGGTACTTCAGTTATCAGCAGCTCTGATGCTGAAAATCTCCCCCAATATCGCCATTTCCGCATCAAGCATGGCTGTTTTTTATTTGAAACTTAATTGCTAGGGTAGATTGGGAGTAATCTAATTGATAGCTTCCACTTGTTGTCCTTGTATGGAGTATGGAAGGTTTTTGGTTTTGGCGTTGTAATCTACTTGGATTGGTAAAGATTTATCTGTGTAGATCCATGAATAAAGTTTTCTTTATTGGGTATGTGATTAGATCTACGAATATAGGAAAGCAAATGTAGCGGTGCGTGTATACAGAATGTGTTGCGCTGTTGGTTTGCCATGGTTGTCTGGGATTTCTTTAGTGGAAGGTTTTGGCTGATTCTTGCAATAATGGATGTCGTTGTGTGTGTTGGTTTGGTCAGTACGTTGTTGTTAGCTTCATTTTTTGGAACCCTAACATTGGCCCGTGGCCTGGTATAGTGGATCATTTTATTAACAAAGAGTCATCAAATTCTTATAATGAGGTGCAAACCTCCTCTGTTCGGCATCTTAATTTGATAATATCCTTAATATTATATTTTGTTCTCATGAATCCCTTAAGATCGACTTGTAATAATTTCTTTGCTATACCATCTCGGTGAGGAAGTGTTGTTTGCTATGTTTTGAAATCATTGCTGGTGGTTGGTGATTGCTCCCTTATGACTGCAGAGCTTTTATTTGAACAATTGGTTTAGTGAGTGGTTCTTGCAGTGATTACTGATTAGTTATTGATAAAACCCTATATGTAGCTGGAAATCATCAATCAGATTATAGAGGAAGAGGCTTTACAGTAATGATATTGCTTATATTTCACACTGACACTAGAAGTTCTGACCTCTAATGATTATATTTGAACTCTTATTTACCTTGCAAAATAATTTCCGAGACAACAATTTATCATTTAATGCAGACTGATATTGTGGCTGAATTTACCCCTTTTTCGTCTGTTCAAATGTTTATGGTTTATTTTTGCCCCAACATAATGGAATTGTATGCCTTATATTTTTATTAATGATATTGCCTCCTTTTCAGTCGTGAACAAGCCATGTGGAGATTCAAACCCTTTGCGCACAAAGAACAAACTGGACTTGAAGGACGTGTTATTGACATCGGCAATTACAAAGTTCAGGTTCGGAATGCAATTGCAGAGGGTGGATTCTCCTGTGTTTACTTAGCTCGAGATGCAGTACAAGGCTTCAATCAGTATGCATTAAAACACATCATTTGTAATGATGAAGAGTCCCAGGAGTTGGTGGCCAAGGAGATTTTGGTCATGAAAACACTCAGAGGCCACCCCAATGTTGTTACTCTTCACGCACATGCCATTTTTGATATGGGTCGCACTAAAGAAGCAATCCTTCTAATGGAATATTGTGAGAAATCTCTGGTTAATGTGCTGGAGAGCAGAGGAGCAGGGTACTTTGAGGAGAAACAGATTCTAACAATATTCAGGGATATATGCAGTGCTGTCTTTGCGATGCACTGCCAGACTCCACCTATTGCTCACAGGTAATTGCTGTTGATGTTGTCATGCTTTTGTATGCAGAAGGATCATTCACAAATTCAGGAAGCTGGCTCTTTTTGACTTTCTCCCAAATAGTCACATCTTCTCCTTGTGTTTATTTCTGCTGCCACACATTTGTTATGTGGGTTGGTGCCTGGAGGCACATTTAAGTTGCAGAGCACAAGATAAAACAACATTAATTTGGTGTTGGCAACCAGAAATGCTTTATTTGAAAGGATATTCTCATATCATGTATTATTACTCGTTCATTGATTTACCATTTATTTTCAAATTTTGTCATGATGATCCCTTCTCTTTAGGTTTGGTTTTCTGACAGATACTGTTTGTGTGAGAAATTGTCATCTTTTGATTGCTAATTATTCTGAGTTGCATCACATAGAGATTTAAAGGCCGAGAATCTTTTGCTGGGGCCTGATGGCCTGTGGAAGTTGTGTGATTTCGGTAGCACTTCTACCAACCATAAACGCTTTGAGAAACCTGAAGAAATGGGGATTGAGGAAGACAATATTAGGAAACACACAACGCCTGCATATAGAGCCCCTGAGGTAGATGGTAAACCTTCTATCATGATCTTAATATTGCAAGTCTTTATGATATAACTATAGATTCTTCTCCCTCATTGAATGGCTCAGATGTGGGATCTGTTTCGAAGAGAGCTTATAAGTGAGAAGGTGGATATATGGGTAAGTTGACAGGTTCCTTAACTATGTGGGGTAAACCAGCAATAACACTCAGTCAGGAATGTATCTTCTATCAACTTGGTAAGTACTTAATGTGGAGCTTTGTTTTCTGCAGGCACTCGGGTGTCTCCTTTTCCGCATATGTTACTTGAAGTTAGCATTTGATGGTGAATCAAAGCTCCAAATCCTGAATGGGAATTATCGTATCCCTGATCTGCCCAAGTACAATACATTGCTGACAGACCTTATCAAAGACATGCTTCAATCTTCTCCTGACGACAGACCAGATATCACGCAGGCAAGCATTTCGCTTGATTGGCCATTCATCCCCATGAACCTAGGTTAGTTGTAGATTTTTGTGCCCGTGGCTATCATGAGATGAGGGCTACAGTTGCACGGATTATTACTGATTTCCTTTCTCCTGATGCTGTTTTGCAGGTGTGGTTCCGTGTTAATGATCTTTTACCCGATGGACACCAGAAATCATTACCTGATAGACCTCCAGAAATGCTACAACACAGTACTGATGCCGTTACAGGTAAAAGTATATAAGCTAGTGTTTAGGAATGTAGTAAAATAAAAAATTTAATGGTATAACCTATCAAACTACTACTAGTTGATCCGAGTGGATCTGATCAAAATTTGTGTAACATAGTCCACAGGTACATAGTCCTGAAATTCAAAATTTGGCCAGTTTGTTGAATATATGTAAGGTATAAAATAATGAAATGGGACGGAGTGATATTTGCTCATTACATGCACATAATTCTGAAATCTTGACATTGGTTTTATATACTGCTAGTGGTTCCTCGCATTTAAAGGTTTGTTATGAATATTTTACATCTTCAGGCACGCCAAAACCTGCAAACAAGTCTAGCCCAATGCCTCGTAGGAGCCCCCCTCCACCCCCCTCATCTGAAGCACCCCGAAACGTGTCATCAATCTCAAACAATTCAAGAACCGGGGAAAATGGACCTTTGGGTTCTTTCTGGGCCACTATGCATGCAAAAGATTCAGGAGGCGCTGAGGAAAAGACCAGGCCGAAGTATGATGAAGACTCAACTGACCGTAGATCATCTGGAAAGGAGAAGATTCGTCCTGATGGGCATCCTGCCTCTCATGCAACACCACAAAAAGAGCAAAATTTCCATTCTCATCTCCAGAAGAATGCATCGGTCAAATCAATCAGCAGGCCGAGCGACTACCCTGCTCAGGACCTAAGTCTGTTTTCTGATAGCTCAACCCATAATTCTGAAATATCAAGACCACTCAAAGCAGAAGTTACACCTTCCTTTCAAGATCATTCTTTTAATGCTTTTGTGGCTGAGTTCAACATTAATAAACAAAGTCCAAACAACAGCTATCAGAAACCAGAGAAGAAAGATACTTTAGAGGCTGAGGTTGAAAAGCTGAAGGAGCAGCTTGCAAATGTCAGTGCGGAGAAGGCAGAGGTAACCTCCAAATATGAAAAACTCTCGGCGATTTGTAAGTCACAGAGACAAGAAATTCAAGATCTTAAGCTTGCTCTAGCAACAAAAACTTCTTCACACAGTGGGGATTCTTCGAGAAGCCTAGCTTCTCATGGAAGCCAATCATCTACCACTCCACAGGTAGTCTTTTGCCCAAAACTAGACAATCTTCATGTTTTCCTTTAGCATCTCACTCTCGTGTGTTTGTCTGTAAAGCAGAATGAGAAGGTTGAAGGAACAGTCTGGGAACTCCAACAGAGTTTCTTTGATCGAAATTCACCGAGCCCAGATTCTAAGCAGTGGCAGGCCTTTGCAGAGGATCCAAAGCCAACATCCAATACTTCGAAATCTGTTAGAACAAGGAACGGTCAGCCGAATAAGCAGGTTGGTGAACAAACTTCAGGTGCCAATTCTTGGGGATTCGAAACTGATAGTTTCAAGGTGGGCCCTGCTTCTGCTAGCTCTAAGATTAATGTACCGATGGGAGAATTGAATAATTCTCAGCGCTTTGGTGAATCGAAGAGCAAAGACAGTAAGTTGGAATCCCAGCCTGCTGGATGGGCTGGTTTTTAGTTGATTAAAATGGAAGGATATGAGAAATCACTAGTGAAAAACTGGTATATTCCATAGAGTCAAAAAAGTGCAGGAGTGGAATTTGTCGTTGTTTTTCTGGTGTTGAATTTGTTTTGTAATATATGAATATGATGGCATGCCTTCAATCTTAATCAGTGAGTTGCATATGCACTCTGCACTCTGCTTTATCCTCTCTGAAGTTGTGGTTTTAATTCTATTATCATCCCAAATTGTTGCCAATTCATCTTGGAAAATTCCAATGGTTCTAATTTAGACATTAATCATATCTTCCATAGAAAAGTCGTCATAACATATAATCGGCGTCTAAATTAATGCATACCAAATATTTACCTTTGAAAGATTTAGATATGGCTTTTGGACGAAACATATTTCAAGTTATACTTTCCTTCTCCCATTTTTACAGCAGCCTCAGCTTTAACTAACTGCTGGAGGAAATGATCCTCCTTGGCTTTCCCCTTCACGTGAATTCGCCTTTGGATTTCGTCCTCTCCAGCGTTCACCTTCTATCGATGAAGATCTCTTCTTGTTATCCATATGGTTCAACAATATAAAATACCATAACAGACCATAGTTTGGATGAACAAAATCAAGAATCCTGCTTACAAATGAAGGCCAGATCATTCTCCACAATCCTGAAAAAATGGAGGGCAGAGCTAGGAAACGAGAAACCAACGTGTGCTGCCATGCTCGATTCTTGAAACTTTGTCCTAATGAATGGAGCAAGCTCTACTCCAACATGGGAAACCTTCAATATTCCTATATATAGTCAGTCAGAGCCTCAGAGGCTTCTCGAAAATCAAAAACTGACTATTCAAATGGAAGGTTCCAACTCTGGATGCAAGATGATGCTATATTCTTGCCTCCTCAAGCTGTGACCATAGTTTGGCTTATTGGACTCGTTTTCGATGAGGACATGGAATATGATCAGGTAAAAACGTCATATTCAACCTCATAACTAAAGAGCAGCATGGGATCAAGGCAAGATTTTTACAAAGAGATACATCGTGATCAAGAGGCTAGAGTAGGTCGAGAAGCAATGTGAAAAGGAGTTTATCACTGAAGTGAATGCAATTAATAAGAATCTAGTGACTTTACTTGGCTATTGTGTTGTGATGAATACATGAGCAACGGTTCTTTAGCTGTTCATCTTTTCTCCAATCCGAGGCCAACTATAAGTATGAGAAGAATTGCTCAAGTGCTTGAAGGCGTTGCTCATGTCTCCTACTCTCCTTCCCTCCTCGCCATTCCTTCCTTCCATACATGGTCTTCAGTTTTCGACTTTTTATGAAATCATCCATGTTTCAACTTTTTCTTTGAAAGAATTAATGGATCAAATCAAGAAAGCAGAATTTAGCTGCAACTAAGCTTGTATGCATGTTTGAGTGAAGGAAGAGCCATTTCTTATAAAAGTAAACTTCACATTTAGCAGCTTGGTTCTTCTCAAAAATAGTTTGAATTCAAACAATTAATGTATAAATATGCATTGCATAAGCATTTTATTTTGCCAACACAGTATCTTTAAAATGGTTTAATTTGTTGAAATGATTTTATGCATCATATATGTTCCCAAAGCCAAATAAATACACTTGCGTTTTTCAGGTGCTTGAATATTATTCTTAGAGAAAATATTTTTTCAGTGTAGACATTTTTTACATTCACAATAAAGAAGAGAGTGACATCATATTCATTGCACTTGTGGTGTGGGTCAACACATTACACATCCAAATGATTGTAACATCTGCAATGATGAGGTTATTAGTACAATAGTATAAAACATTCCGACATTCCAAGTAAGTAAATGATGTGAATGTTGATTTAGATATATAGATAGACTGCAGTAAAATGTGCTACTTTTACTACTGATCCTATTATTAAATTATCAAAATTCTTGTTTTATTGCGTATATACTTTTGATCTCCAATTGAATTAATTAAGATGTATAGCCCAGGCAGTGTAGTGTACCATCTTCAACTTAATATTATTACTGCTTTCACTCTCTCCTTTTTCTTTTTTTTCCTTTCAGTTTTGCAAGGTATAGTAGGTATTTTCTTCATTCTTTAAAAATGTTGATGTGTAAACTTCATTAACTTTCATATGTTGTGAAACTTCTAGTTGTTTCAACTTGTTTTTAAATAGTAGTATATTTTAGTTTTAAAGATCACCGTGTAATGAAGCGGTTAGTTACTCCATTAATGTCAGTTTATTGTGCAATTAATTTTCCATAATTCATCAATATTTCAAAGCAAAACTATTATTTAAAGATCTTTCAATGTAAAATCTAATCATCCAACTACATTAATACTCTTAAAAGAATTCAGACATTAACAGCTGCAAAAATGGCGGGGTTAGTTTTTTTTTATTTTATTTAATTTTGTAAGTAATTTCTATAAAAGTGTAGTAGTAGTAGTAGTAAAACTAAAAACAGAAGAAATGAAAAAGAAGGAAGGGGGAAAAGGGTTCTCCAATCCCCACGTGGGAAATAGCGAGTCAATACGCTTTCGAACAGCAAAATAACAAACCAAAGGCGGAATTCAAAACCCTCTACCTTATTTCAATACAATAAACCTAGTTCACGTCCGCGTACCCCCTACACACACGCACGCACGCACACACTCTCAAGCTCGCTAATTGCTCAAACAAAATTCGATTCTTGATTCGTATACGCTCATAAAGCTGTGTTTAACTCGTCGAATTGCCAATAATTTGGTGGTTTTCTGGGCAGCGGTTGACATCTTCGGAGTTGCTGCTAGGGTTTCATAGCTCTGAGCTATAACGAATTGGGAATCCTCGATCCCCAGAAGCTGGCTATGGACTATGAGCCTTACGACAGTAGCGGTGAGTAATTGAGTATAATTTCTCATCATTCCGCTGTAATTTGTGTTTATCGGGAATTAATTTGGGCTTTTTTGGCGTTTGTAAATAATGTTGGGGTTAGGGTTTGTGAAGTTATGTGCATTTTTGTCATAGTAATATTTTATGAACTGACTGGATTTATTCTGTCCGTACAATTGCCCATTGGCCATTGTTATTGTTGAATTTTACTTTAAAGAATTGATTTTGTGGATGTATCACGTCTTGTTATGATTTCATCTCTCTTCAAATGATTTTTCTTGTACTAGATAATTGTTGTAGATAGCTGGTGAGCTTGAAGGTGGCATCTTTATGAGTTTGGCATTTACTACTTTTCGTTTGATTCCAAGTTTCATCGTTTAAGAGGTTTCGATGTAGATTCTTGATTAATGTGTCAATCTCTATTGTGACTGGTTTATGTGCGTTTGATAATGGTACCTTAGTGCAATACGTTGATGCATATATCTGCTGTATCCTGCATTTGGCAGCTTGCGAAGTATTCAGATCATAGATACGCTGCATACTATCTATATATTATGATTCTGAGGTTTTCATTGATTCCATAGTACTTCCTTTTTATTAAATAAGTAAGGAAATAATGATGAAGATTTATTGCATGTTTGCACAAGAAAAGGAGTAATTTGAACATGCTCCCTCTTTCGGTCTTGTTTATGGGCAGCTAGATGATGAGATTTTGCCTTATCAAAATCATTTAAATTATAATATACAAACATGGTGGTACCTTTTCACTTGGCAACAATTTTAAACATTTTAGTGATACCTTTTCGCTATCCTTTTGGGGTGTGTCACATCGATTTCTAGAGCGGGCTATGGGCTGCCATCCATAGAGTCAAACCGTGATTGTCCAATTTCAAGTTCAATGCACATCTAAGACCAGGTTTTTTATGCAGAATTGATATCTCTGGGACTTATCATCTTTGGTTGCAACCCACTAGGCAATTCGTGGTGATGCTAATTGAAACAGAACATGTTCCTTACTTTTAACTTGAGAACTGATAAGACTATGCTTCTTCATTTAACTTGATCCTGTAGTATTGAATCTGAATTTGTAGAATATTGTGGTCTGAGAATGAGATATCATCAGCCTATTATTATTCAGTTACCTATGCTCTTTCAAAATTAGGTACAAGCACAATTACTAAAAGGAGGGCTATTTGGGTATTCCCTAGTTTCTTTTGATAAACTGTGGAGACTTATTATAACCAAAGGTGCAAATGCCCTGATCGCTATTTTTCCAGCCATCCCTTGTAACTTGGATGCTGAATTTAATTAGATTCGAGATGTGAAGCACCATATAGCATCTTGCACTCAACATGGATATGCTGTATGTACTTTGTATTTTTGGGAGGTGATCTTCTGTATGTGAAAATGGACAGCTAAAAAGTCTATTGCAGTTATCTGTACATGAATTTCAGTTTGACAACCTTAGATTCTGGACTGTTTTATTTCTTGTATATGAAATTGCATTTCCTTTTTTATGAAGATAGACACAATCAATCACCGTTTTATTCCTCATCTCACCTTCCTAATTTCTATGTGTCATGATATTTATGGGGTGAATTGAAGGCTACATTTATGATTATTGTTCCGAGGGCCTGAGTACATCTGTTATGGACTTGTCTTCTTGCTATGAGCTTAAAGGGATCTGAGTCTCTTATCGTCTTTTCAGGAACTGATGATGATTTCCCCCCTCCACATCAAAATAGAATGTCCAGAGGAGGCCGCATTTCTGGTAATGGAAGGCCTGCGGCCATGGGTTCTATGCCGTATCCGAGGGTGTATGAAGAGACTGAAATGGAAGCTAAAATTCACCAGCTTGAGCAAGAAGCATATAGTTCAGTTTTAAGAGCCTTTAAAGCTCAAGCTGATGCTATTTCTTGGGTAATCTTTTTTCTTATATATATATATATATATATATTTGGCCATATGAACTATTTTCTTGATCAGTTTAAATGACTATTGAATCTGTATATTAGGAGAAGGAAGGTTTAATTACTGAGCTCAGAAAAGAGTTAAGATTATCAAATGAAGAGCATAGAGATCTTCTAAGCAGGGTTAATGCGGATGAGACAATTCGAAGGATAAGGTTTTTATGCAATAATTTTTTTCCTTTACTTCCCATGAGTTTTCTAATCTGATGAAATGACTTTTCTACTTTACCACCAAAATTTTTGGACACACAATCAGGGAATGGAGACAGCCGCCCCCAGGTGGTCATCAACCCGTCATGCATAATGCTAATCAAGCTGTCCGTGAACCATTGCCTAGTCCGTCCATCTCAGCTTCTCGCAAGAAACAGAAGATAGCTTCCTCATTACCCTCTCAGTCCTTTGGTGGGCCAACACCTTCCTTCCACCCTCAGTCAATGGCTGCAGCTAACCAGCCATCTTCATCTGCGGCGAAGCGTGGACCCATGATGGGTGCAAAAGGCAAAAAGCATAAACCGGTGAGTTATAAATTTCACCTCTAAACTAGTATTGCTAAATGATGTTACTAAAGTTAGTTTATAACACGGTTACTATGTAGATGCCTCCTGGTGCATCTTCAATGAAAATGCAGTATCCTTCCGGTCCAGCTGGAAGAGGTCAATTTAATAATCGTATTGCCGGTGGCCTTGCAACCGAACCTCCTGAAGGAGCATCATTTGATGCTTTGATTGGAAGAAAGGTCAGGACTAGGTGGCCTGATGATAATAACTTCTATGAAGCTGTCATAACCCAATTTAATCCTCTTGAGGTATATCTAACTTGTGATTATTCTTTGACTTCCTTTATTTTTATTTGGTACTCAAAGTGTCTCCATATGCTTTTGTCAGGGCCGGCATTGTCTTGTATATGATCTAGGTACTAATCATGAGACAATAGAATGGGTTGACCTTACTGAGGTAGATACATGCTTTTCATTATTTCATGTAACATTTCGGATTTATTTGTTTATTATATATCTATTATTCTTCATTATAATCTGTGAGATGGAAATCTTGTAAAGTGAGATAAGATACTGCAGTAATTTCATGAGTGAGAGGTTTTGAACAAATTCTTATGTTATATTTTAGGCATCTAATACCATAGTAATGTTACATGTACTTCTACCATCACATAGTGGAACCTTTTATTTAAATTTGCTGTGTACTCAGAATTTTGCTCTGGGTAGGCATCATTCAAGGATTACCTTTTATTTTGTGTAGGGACTGACTAAAGATTGTAGAACATTTCAACATCTTCAACTTTGACTAGCAGGCTTTCTAATACAGAAGTATATCTATAAAAATGCTATTTAAATCCTTACATTTGATTATCTATTAGTTTGTTGCATCTCTGGACCAAGTTTGAATGATATGGCACAGGTTATCAACCAAGTCTACAATAGACTTCAACTTCTTACTAATTTTTTCTATTGAAAGACTGTGATGCGGTTATTTTTTGTTCTACTTCTACCTTGATGTTTTTGTTGTGTTTATATATATTATATTCATATTATGGTTTTTTATGCAGTTCTCAAAGGTTTACGATGTTTATGAGATGTTTTGATTCTCACTTGTTAAACCCATTCTCTTCGTACTAGCCAGGAAAAGGAAATAACCTAGAGGCGTAAGAAATAGAAGCTAAACAAATTGATATAATCTACAATATATTAATTTATGAGGCACCTCTTTCAGTACATGAGGTTCATGAAAGTATCTCTAAAGAAAAGAGGCAAAAAGAAAAGGAAGAAGAAAAAAATGAAAAACCATTGATTTTACAATAAGAAACATTAAATGATAGCCAAAGTAAATAACTAAACAATAATACTACTCTGTACTGGAATGGAAGTCTTATATGGTTTATGTTCTCTCTGCAGATTTCTCCTGAGGATATACAGTGGGATGGTGAAGACCCTGGAATTTCTCATCATGGAGGTTATGGTGGACCAGGCCACGGACTGAATAGACCAATCGGGAGGGATAGTGGACCAGGTGGTGGAAGAGGGCGGGGAATGGTGAAAGGTCAATCTAGGAAGGACTTCCAACCCTCACAGAATGGCATCGGAAAGAAGGGACCTGATGACATTCAGTTGCTTCACACCGATAGTCTAATTAAGGAGGTATGTGGAATGCGGGTTACTACATACAGACACTGGTATGGTGGTTTGCGTTTATTCATTGTTCAATTTTTGCAGGTAGAGAGGGTTTTTAGTGCTAATCTTCCAGACTCTTTAGAGATAGAGAAGGCAAAGAAATTGCTTAAGGTTAGAGAGTGATTCGACATACTTTGCTTGATCTTGTATGATTTTCTACATGAGCAGAATTTAATATTAACCTAGTGGAAAAACAGGAGCATGAACAAGCTCTTACTGAGGCAATTGCAAGGCTTGGTGATTTATCTGATGGTGAAAGTGGTATGTTAAGAAGATTGTTTTGTTTTTTATGTAATCAAAACTGCATTGTCATTCACCTACATATGCTTTTTGCAGCTGTAGACTGTGTTCATACAAAGTCTACGGTGTTACTTATTTCTTCCTAATATGTGTTGTGACAGATGAGGGGGCCCGCTTTTTACATGCGCAAGCAATGGATAGGGAATGATAAAACATCATTGAAATCATTGGCGATATATATGGATGGAAAAGATACAGAGGATTAGCCAATTAGTGCTGGTGAGAAAGGTCTGTTTCTAACTGTCATGCGTCATCGATATGGTAAAGTTCAATCTTGACGTTAGGATTTTGTTGTATAATGTCATAATTCAGCTTTAAGCTTCCTAACATTTGGTTCGTTATAGTTTAGGCGAAAGCCATAGCAGGTTGGGTTGCCCTTCATTAACTGGATAGTGCTAGCGTGCGTATATGTTAATTAACAGTTGCCATTTACGGTGTAGTAGTCATGTAAAGAATTGTGTTCATGTTGAGGTTTAGCTTCTCTTATTTAATTTGTTGGCATTGGATCGGTATCAAATAATAGCCAAAGGCATAGTGTTTGTATCGGTTTGATGAAAGGGCTTTCTCACTTTTTCGAGCTATTTATTATTGTATTTAGTTACATTTACACAGAGATTGGTTAATTTTGCTGGAAAAAAGGAGGCTGTTGCATCCCTCAAGTGATTATGTTGAATATGCAGCTTTTCTCTCGCGTCTTCTTCTTCTGCTGCTACTGCTTAAGTGGTGAGGTAAAAGCTGATGAGAGATAAGGGGCACTAATGTGAAATAGTTCCAAGAATGTCTATGATGTTTATGTTTTTGAACTTGTATAAAATGTGCTTTGAGGGATTTCTGGAAAATTTTTATAAATCATTTTGGGGTGTGTGTTTAATTGGTAAATCAAAGTTGACCACCATTGCACCACTTAGAAAAATCCATAATAAACCCAAAAAAAAGTACCTTATGCATAACGCTAAAGAACCAAGATCAAGTAAAGCTGGCAAGAGTATTTAACTTTATCACTCAAAAGGGACATTTAAATAAAAACATCCCCTCGCATTGTTATCATCAATTATTTATTTATTTTTTTAAATCAAACGTTGTTATCATCCATTTCTTTTTAAAACATTCTTAAAACAAATAACGTAGTTATCTTATACTGTAGCAAATCCTTGCGTTGTATTTATATTTAGGGATGTCAATCGGGCTAATCCGAGCGGATTCGGGTCAGTCCTGTTAGGTTTTGGGTTATTCGGTTTGGGTTGAATCGGGTTGAGTTTTTTCGGGTTAGAAATTTTCAACCCTAACCCTAAATTCCGGGGCTCGGGCTAGCCCGTCGGGCCAAGAAGTTGATGATTTTTTTTATAATCATAATTTTATAAAAATAAATAATTCATGTTATACCATCTAAGCCACTTTATTTCGTATTATGTTAATCCAACTTGCATAATATAATAAGTAGTTCAATGAGATGTGAATATATTTTTCTTTTAATGATTATATTAATCATTTTTTATTATGTGGTGAAATACAAAATAGAGAAAATATTATGATGAATACAACTTAGCATAGAAAATTGTAATATTTTTCACAAGTATTTGAATCAAGACATAAATTTTAATACTTGAAACAAAGTAATAAAATTCAACACTTAATTAATAAAAACTTTCGGGTCATCAGGCCAACCCGCCAAGTTTCCGGGCTTGCCCTATCGGGTTTTGGGCTATTCGGTTCGGGCCATTCGGGTTGAAATTTTTTTCGGGTTAGAAATATCCAACCCTAACCCGCTTTTGGTTTGGGTTACTTGGGCCAACCCGCGGGTTTCGGGCTAAATTGACATGTGAGCTATTATACTTGCTTTAGTTATCTTGCACTTAAAAACAGTTTATCACTTAGAGCGTGTGTGTGTGTATGCAATAAATCAAAGCATAAAGAATGTAAAGCGCATAGCACAAGAGTTATAGTGGTTCGGAGGTTACACTCCTACATCCACTCTCATCACCTTCACTCAGTGATGAACTTCACTCAAAGCTTGGGGTTTACAATGGGCACCCAAGAGCCTATGTGAGTTTATACGATCGACACTCACGAGCCTATGAGTTTATGCGATATGCACTCACGAGCCTTACAACCTTTACAAACTAAACTCTCAAACTAGGTTTGGGTTTGGGTTCGTATAGTTTCCAACTAATGAGAAATCCTTTTATAATGAAGCATAATGTAGAAGGCTATGATTTTTCTCTAAGGCTTATGGATATAGAAGTTGAAGCCTTATTGATAAACTAGAAGGTTGAGATCCGAAGATCTTTATGGAGAGATGTAGGATGGTTTCTACTGTGTTTGCTTGCTCTCTCTTCTCCTTTTATGTAGCTTGAACCTTCTATTTATAATAAGGGACACTAATCTATCCGTTGGAGAGATAGAGTGCGTGTTCCTTACTTGTCTAATCCGAATTTGAATTCTTTCTTGATAGAGCACAGTCCTAGGAAGATAGTTGTTGACTAGTGGAGCCTAGCCCTACAAATCCGGCGATTAGACATATCACAGTCCGTTAAGCAATCCTGAGCGGACACGTGGTCTGGCAGCTGTCGCTTCTCACCTGCTTATCAGACGCTCTCGCTCAAGTTGACTGCTTCAATACTGAAGCTCAAGCGGCTAATGGTGGAGACGCTTTGCGTGATGAAAGCGAGCTCCTTCACGCTTTAAGTTAAGCACGCTCTTCGAGCTGTTTAGTCGCTCCGCTTCCATGTGGCTTTGCTGCGGATGCTTTGACCTGAGAGGGAGGCGCGCTCTGGTCCTGAAAGGCACTTTGACTTGGAAGCGCGCTCTGGTCCTGAAAGGCGCTTTGAACTGGAAGAGCGCTCTGGACCTGGAAGGCGGCTTTGAACTTTGGAAGCGCGCTCTGGACCTGGAAGGCGCTTTGAACTTTAGAAGCACGCTCCGGACCTGGAAGGCGCTTTGAACTTTGGAAGCGCGCTCTGGCTTTCCTTCAAAGAGGCGCTCCGGCTTTCCTTCAGAGAGGCGCTCTCACCTAGACGCTCTAAAGTTACATTTCAATAAGGAGCTCCCTAACAAGTGAGTTATTCTAATACATTAATTAGAGCTGGATCATCAGGATAATAAGGAAAATATTCTATGAGGGTTTTGGAATCCAATTAAAACACAATTGAATCATAATTCCCCCTTAACAATAATATCCCAACAATATATATTAAATTATTCATGTAGTATTAAATTTTACCCAATCAATATCAATATATATATAATATATTTTTTTGCGGATTCGAATCATCATGATTATCTATATGCCCACATGACGTCTCCTATATCATTCATTCCTATTTGTTTAAAATTTATATATTTATACAAATTAAATTATAGAGCTCTTTTTTTCATATTTATCTTACACTCTGTGTATAATTGATACCCTTATTGATATTTTTTCTTACTGTATTCTGTTGTGGAATCATGTATAAGACCAGGCTCGGGTTATTTTAAATTTAGGTCGATCGGGCTGAATTATTTTGAGTTAAAATATTTTGACTCTAACCCTACTTCGATTTTCAGGTGGGCCCTTGGCCAAAATATTTTTGAAAAGTTTTAGTATGTCTCGATTCTTATGATTGCCAAATATTTATAATAAAAATATAATATTTATTTAAAGATACTTGACGATATGTTAGATACAAAATGAACATCGTTTCACCTCAAATTCTTATAAAAAATTTCGATTAATCGGGTGTTATAGATTCAAAGCACCACAACGATCCACATGCTTATATGGCGTCTTCTACATCATCCATTCATATTTATCTAAAATTTATATATTTACACAAATTCATTTATATTAACTCTTTTTTTTATTTTCATGTTTATCTTATACTAGTATTTAATTTTATATTATATATATTTATATATATATTACCTATATATACATACATCTATATCATGTATATGTTTTTTTCTTCAATTAAATTATCCATGAAAAAATTTATAGTTGCTTGCATGAATTAATCAATTAAAAAAAAGGAAAAGAGAAAAAAAAACTGCAACCGTATTTCTTTGTTTTATTTTTATAAATTTTATACCTAATATCTCTCTTTTCCTTATTAAAATTGTTAACTTTCTCTGACAAACTATTTTAACCGCTAACTTTTAATTTTTTCTTTAAAATGGCAAACTTTCGTCAGTGTCCAATTACCCACCGATCATATTTCCGGCCAAATCGAACTTGACATGACAATAAATCGTGGCATTTTAATAATCCACGTTGCATTGTTATTTAAATAAAAAAAATGCGAGGACATAAACGTGTCGTGTACTAAAACAGTGTCATATTATCCTCATTCTTCACGCGCATATTTGGGTTCTTTGCGAAATTAGAAGTACCCATTCTCACAGGAAGCTTGCACCGACACACAATTCCATCATCGGCATTGAAGGAATGACTAAAAGCTTCGCTATTGGAGGAAGATGATTACATGCTTGCAACTCTCGTTTTTCCCTTACTCTTCTTCAGTGGATTCCCGTAGAGCCCTAAATCTCGAACAATTAAGACATAAATTAATAGCAACGCTAAACGGCGTCGTTTAGTTGTAAGGAAATGACAACGTTTTATTCGCCGTCGGAAAATTAGATGGCACACGCCCAGCAGCCACATAAGCGACACATCATTTTTGATTTGGGGAAAAATGAAATTGTGGGGATATTGGACACTAACAAAAGTTTGCGATTTTACAGTAAATATTAAAAGTTGGCGATTAAAACGATGCAGATAAAGTTCACGATTTTAATTGCATTTTTTCCTATTATTTATTACTACTAGAAATTGATAGCCAGAAAACAGTTTTCGCTTAGATAAAATCATAAAAGTGTTTTTTTAAATATAAAGGTATTGCTATTTGCTCAAGTAAACGTTTGATTTAATTTAATTTTTTTAAAAAAAACAAAGGTAAACGTTTAATTTAAAACCTTCTGAAAAAAGAAAGATTAATTAATTTAAAAGATTAATTTAAAACACAGTTGCACACACACTCTCACACTTGTACAAGTTAACCTCCTCCTTTCCATCATCTCCTGCAAAATCCATTACAGTGATCGCCATGATTTACGTGGGCGGACTTCCATTTACTCCTGACGACTCATCCCAGGTATACGTCTATGCTCCTCTTTCTTTGATTCTGGCGCTTTAACCTCATGAATCAAACTCAGTCTCTTGGGTTTTTATGGGATAATTTCATTCTGTTGTGTCATGTCATGTTATATATGTTGTTTGGTTATTTGCGAAGGTAGGTTAATTTGATTTTCCCTCTACTCGATACATTTCTGAATTACTAAATCTTTGTTTTACTTCCCATTGAATTTTGTATCTCTCTTCCTTCCGTCATTTGGGAACCAACTATGATTGTGAACCCTAAACACGGATCTGGGTGTGAAATTAATAATTTGGGAAGCTTGCAAATGCTTGATTGCAGTGTGTTGAAATGAGAACCTGAACTTAACAATAATGTGATGGTGAAGAAAGGAAATTGTGGCTTCCTGCTGGCAAATTCAGTCTTGAAAATGTTTGGCTTTCATAGTTCACGAGATATATTCGTATTTATGACATAATAGCACTAATTGCCCTTGCCCTCCTTTCTTAGCATGGGATCACTCTCTCCTGTGATTTTAAGGTCTTGTAATTGTGTGCGTATATGTGTGTGTTTTTGTCTCATGGTCTAATTACAAATAGTTTCATGCAAGAGATGAATCTGCTTCTGACTTCCTTTTTGGGACAATGTCCTTTGATTTATTGGTCTGTCTACAGCTTTGGCCTCTTTCTTTGACTAGCTATTAATGTTAAAACATTTTCCAATCATGAACAGGGCATGGATACTTTAATTGCTTTGATGGAGCATCCTCTTTTGGTGTCTGCATCAAACTCCTTTGGATCTATGCAAGAGAAGAAGATTTCATTTTCTGATTACTCCAGTCCAGTAAAGTCAAACATCTGTAAATGTGTTTACCTCTTCCAAAGGGAATTTGCGACTGTCGACCCATCACTCGTGGATGTATGTTAGATTGAAATTTATTATGCCCTAATGAATTCTCCTTTACTGATGAACCTAGGGAGAAAAAGATGTTTTATCTAGATTTCAATGTGCTTCTGCTCTCTCTTTTATAAAATTTCTGAAATTTGAAATCCTGATTGATGTTATATTTACTTCTTGTACCCCAAAAGCTTCAGGATATTCCTGTGTTTCCTGTCTAATATTTCAGTTAATATTTTCTATTTCTTGCTCACGCCTTTCTTTGCAATTTTCCCTTTTGTCTTAAGTTAGTTGGTACGGATGAAGCAACAACTTGTGTGGGCATTACCATAAGAAATAGCAAAAGTGGAATGTAAGTGCTAACATGCAAAGATTTTCTTATATGTATATCCAGTAATTTTGTGGATGTCATATGCATTCATGATCTTTGCAGGATATCGGTTGCTCATATGGATTTCCCTGGAATTGTTGATGGTGGTCTAAGTCAGATGCTATCTTTAGTTGCTGATGACGATTCTGATACTTTGTTAGATGTATGCCATTTTTGTGCTGAGTTCTGATTCATATTTGAACTCTTGTTTGTTTTTATAGGCGTAACTTGTGCTAGATCATGCTTTTGCAGGTGCATCTGATGGGTGGGTTTGATGATATCTCCTCATCTCAAGTGTGGCCATATCCCCCTGATTTCTTTGAATTATCTTAATAACCTCTTGTAGGAAATATTTTGTTGAAAACTTTGGAACTTTCATGCAGCATACATATCTTGCTGCAGAAGGTCTAACAAAATCGGAAGGACATTCCTATCCTTTGTGTGAAAAGATAGTCAATGCTCTGAGGAATCGGAGTGAAAAGTTCCAGATTCAAACTCTCCATGTGCTTGGGCGTAACACCAGATGGGACTCTGAAGGGATTGCATGCCCCATTTTCCATGGATTTGTGGTCAGCCTCAGCTTTTGAGTTCTTATAATTTTTCTCGTTCTTTCATGTTGATTAAAGAATTTTTTTTAAGCCTATTTTTTCTGCAAGCTTTTCAAAGAATTTTTTTGAGTGATTTGGCCGGATTGACTAATTTTATCCGACCTTAATCCCATTTTTATTTTGTGGGAATAAAATTAGAGGATATCTCAAGGCCCGGTATTGGCCTGCATTTTATCCCTTGATTTGGTAATAATCATGACTCATGAGATTTGTATCCCACCCAAATACATGGGATTACTGTAATCCTATCCCATCCCGTGTCTTATCCCAACATTGGTCAATCTCTTAATTAATTTTATCTCTTAAAGTAAACACCCCTTGGGGGATAAATATTACCTCATTCATTTGTTACCCATTTTAGCTATGGGGAACCGTTTCAACTTTGAATTATTCATCTAGTTTTTTTTATGATAACTGTTACTGCTGCAGGTTGAAACCTCGAGTGGATCAATCAGCCCTGCAAGCTTTGATGAAACTTCAAGAAGCCCCGATGAAATTGTGCGTAGAATTCGAGTGACTGCTTCTTTCGAGGATCCTAGCTGGAGAGACAAGTTGCTGGATACATATAACACTAGTACTGACCAGTTTGTTATTGCTCCATGCACTTGGTGAAGGTTTTGACTTTGATTTTTGAATTCATTTTCAAATATAGATCTCCAGATTCTTGCAATGCTTTTTGGTAGGATTGGGTCATAATACCTTCCATATTAACCCTATCATTATTCTACTGCTTTCTTTTTTCAAGGACCATGCGGCAAAAACACATTGCACTGGCCCTGCAGAACCTTTCTGATGCAGAGATCCTACTCTCTTGTTCTTCTTCGCCTTCTGCTGAGGGTCCTGATTTTGTCGATAATGAAAGAAGGTAAAAAACACGTGTCTGTGATGGCATATAATAATTTAAGAGTTTGTTTCATGATTCGAACCTCCATGGATGCTGAATGCTTAAGTTGCAATCAGACATGGGTCTACTCGACTAATAAACAATTCAAATTTGTAAACCATTCGTTGTTTCTCCAGGACATGGGACTACTTGATCAAACACCCGGATTGGAGAGAAACTTTTCCTTCGAAGGAGCCTCGTGTTTTCCGAAGAACAGAGGATGGAACCTGGGTGAAAACTGAAAATTAGTACTGGGCTCTTATACCTACTGCCATTTCCTCCTAAGAGGAAAATTGTTTGCAACTCAATACTCTGTAGAGGAGCTAATGATTCAACTTTTGATAGCTGCTTGAGATGAGGAAATGCGAATCATTATGGCATATCCTCTATCAAGATATATATATCTGTTCCTAATATGAATTTCAAAGTAAGAAATGGCCAACACCATATTCGAGACATTTGAGAGCACGCTGCCAATGTAATACTGTCTTTTAGATTAGTTCGGTATAAATACGCGAATTGTGCATTAACTCTCATAATAAATACCCCTTTTGTGATTTTCTCAACATATTATTACAGTATTTTATACTTCCTTATATATATTCAAGAAACTGGACTACTAGATTGGGACATAGGGAGTAAAAATTTGGAGGAAATACATAAACTTTTAATCATTCCAGAATTTTTCCAAATTAAAATTCCGGCCAAATTGAAAGTAATGTGACATCGGATATTTCACATGTGATGGCTCACTATCATTTACAGAGTGAAAGAAGGATACTCTTAGAATCACGACATAAGACTAGAATTTTAAACAGTGCAACATCGTTTGAACCTAATATCAGACCATAATATCACGTCTATTATATTTTATGTTACATCATTTACAACTTTGTGGAAAATTCTTGAAGAATCAATTGTTTATGTATTTCATTTAAACTTTTACTTATTATGAGACTTTTTTTTTTACAGCTTATGTATTTACACCAAATTAATCATATTCTTCTTTTCTTTTACCTCAAGAAGAAACCTGTTATAAATGGATGAAATCAAATTACTTTTCAAGGCAGTCCAAGCATATATTCATACTCCCTCCGTCCCTTAAGCGTCTCATATTTGATTAAATACATGTATCATGAAATTAAGTGAATTTACTCAATTTATCTTTATTCATAACGTAAAAAAAAAAAAAAAAAAAAAAAAAAAAAAAAAAACCCAACAACAACAACAAACAAATTTGAGTTTAGATTAATATAATTATCTAGAAAAAAGTAATAGTGTACCTATTTGGAACAAAACTAACTTTTAGGAGGTTGGGACACTTAGAAAAAGGAGCGATGGGAGTATTTTAGATGACATAAATGCAATGACGAGCAATGGAAGTAATATTATTCATAAGTAACAGAAATAAGTAGATGAAATGGTTATCCGCCCTTGCGTCTATTACTAATCAAAAGCGTTAATTTTGCTATTTTCTCCTACAAAAGTTTCGCCACCCAACAATCAACACTTAGGTTATACAGAAATTGCTCATGCCAAAGAGTTCCGTAGTTCAGTAGCAGAATGAGCAAAATGGCATCTCTCCCCAAAAGTGCACAATCCCTTCGGAAATTTCTCGCACATCTTCTTCTTATAATGGCTTGATTGAGCCCCCCCATGACTGAACGAGCTCCCCGTGGAATGATGATTATTCTCTTGATGACCCGACGAGGCTTCGATGTTCATAATGAGTTGCCTGACCATTGAACTAGCCTCCTTAATCTGATCGAATGTCCCTTCGAGCTCGATATTCCGCAGACTCGGATCTGTCTCGTGATCCTTTATCGAAAGCTTAACCCCAGTCTGCCTACAAATCTGCTTCGAGTTGGCACCGCTTTTCCCAATAATAGGCCCGGCATACGAGGCAGCAATGCTGATTTTTGCAGTGGCTGAAGCACCAAAGTTACCCACAGAATGCTGGGATTGCTCCTGACGTTGGGAAAACCCTCCTCTCATTCGTGGTTCGTCGAAACTCGGAGGAGAAGGCTTGCCAAGCTCCATCTCACTATGGGCAAAGTTGCATTTGTTGCCATATCTGCATCCTTCAGGAGTGCTTATCCTGTTGCATATCTTTGTTTTCACGTTTGGAGAAGGGGCGTCTGAAAATGATGCGTTCCTTCCAGTTGGAGCAGGAATATTCACACCCATGTTAGCCAACTGTGTATGTGCACTATACCCAGGAACATAATGTTGAAAGTGACACGCATCACCAAATGAGCACCCCGATGTGCTGCAATTACAAGCAAAAACCAAAATGAGAAGCAATATGCGAAAAAAGAGCCTATGTTGATCATAACCCAGTAAATCTTTACCCTTACCATTAACTGGGAAAGGAAGTCATAGACTAAAAATGCACAGTGTTAATATGCATTATAACAGTGTGTGCATGAAAGGTGATATGAAACCAGCCCACATATAAATGGATAGAAAAAGGTGTGTTTGGCATTCTTTTCTTCCGTTTTTCCATCAGCAAGTGGGTTCACATACGACACGTTGTGAAGCTAGAAACAAGAATTTACGCTTCAACTTCTCAAGGAAACTTATGCAAAACTTGGAACTTAATGTACTCTTGGGTTGCTATTGTTTGAAATTTTTATGCAGTAATATGTTTCAATAATAGAAGCTTGTTGTTACATAGATTAAGATTATAACCTGTAAAACTTCGTGCATGGCTTTGATTTGCTTCCTACACCAGTTGTAAACGAGTCCAATTCTGTACCAGAAAGTTGATTTCTTTCTTCAGTTAATATTTCAACGAGTTTTACATCCATCCTTAAAGAACATCCAGATCCAGTGATGATGCCCACACGAAAGGCAGATATCTAAACTTTTTACCACCATAATAATTTTCCTAATAGACTCATGAAAACTATCATATACTCATCATTTCAAATAATGATTGATAAGACGAGTGCAACCCTATTAGCAGGAAGATAAGGCACTTACAGCAGCACAGTGGGAAAAATTCTACACAAATAAACCGATTTTAGATGTAGATTTCCTAAAATTGATACCAACGCGTAAATTTATTCAATGTTACCAATTATTCCTTCACTACAAAAGTAATTGAAATTCACACTACCAATTCTGCATTCTAGTTTATAGTGTTGTGCATTTATCAGTTCTACGAACAGTACGTATTACCAAATATTCCTTTAACAAAAACGCAAAAGAAGCAAAATCAACTCAATATCAACAAATGACGCAAAGCACTGTACGAAATCCCAAAGAAAGAGCACGAGTACATAAACTCAAATATCGATACAAAGTACAGGCTATATAATCGATTACCGAAGAGAGAACTATTTCGAAAAAAACTTGAGCGTATTCAATTCAAATGTCTAACCTTCCCTCGACTTTTTGAAGCCTCCATTCCCAGAAAAACCGCCGTCCGTTCTGCCTCTTTTGCGCCCGAAATCCATCAAAAATACTGCTAGATCTATTATCTACCAACAATTTCAAAAAAAAAAATGAAAAGGAAAGGAAGGAAAAAATAATTTTCTGGACGTACGAGGGTTTGCGTAGAAATTAATGGAATTTCTTTACGTAAACGAAAGAGGGAAAAAAAGAAAAAAAAACCCTAGGGCGAAGAAGAATGAGAGAGGCGGTGGTTTCCGGATCTGAAATCGAGATTCAAATTCAGTTAAAGTGCGAGACTTTGGAGCCCGTCCAGATTTTAATTATCGATAATTAAATGAAGTGGGCTTTATTAATTGGGCTTGGCCCTACTTTTGCTTATCATAGTATCAAAATGAGCCTTTCTAACTAATAGTATTAAAATGAGCCTTTCTAACTCATGGATTGGTAGCTTCAGACTTTATTTTTGAATTACTGATGCAAAATAAATAAATTACAAGAATAAAAATTATTGATGTTAGGTGAACTGTTCGATATAATATTTTAATATATGTTTCCATAAATGCAACACCAGAATGTTGATTTATTCTTATATTCATATTCTTTAGTTTCGATATTTTTTAGGGCGTTATCCATACACATCCTAGATACTGTATCAAGAGAATATACTTAATATGCATATAGCTACCGTGATGATAATATATTTTGCAAAAATTATTATTAATATATCTTGTAAAATTAAATTTTATTAATATAGGCACTTTCTGTTGTATTATTTATGTTTTCGACATTTTATCATGATTTTTTATTTTTCATTAATTTTATTTTAATATCTCAAAAACGATAAATAAAATTATTACATTCACAAATTATATAAAAATAAAATCTTGATTTGTTCTTTTTATTCATTTATTTGAAATTCAAGAGTTCAAGATTAAATTGAGGTTTGATTTTTATATAATTTGTGAATGTAATGATGTTATTAATAGTTTTGAGATACTAGCTAAAATATAAATCTATGAAAAATAAGAAAAAAAATCATGATAAAATAATCAAAACGAAAATGATTCCCTAAAAAGATACCAACGTGAGCTGACTAGCATATCATTCTTCCCGATATTATATTCACGAAAAAGTAATTTGTTCAATATGAAGTCCTTAAAGTAAACAAGTCTTAATGCATAAAGTATATGAAAGCATCACAATATCTCTGATCTCCTGCTGCAGTTGTTACAGAACGCAACGTTAAAATTTATTTTCAAGGAAGCACTAATTAAAGTTGAATATTCCATATTTTCCGCAAATATAATGATCATCACTAGATTTGTTTTCATATAATATTATTAAATAATACTTAGCAAATTGATCTTCTTAAATGGAATAGTATAATTAGTATCCATTGGGAAATCATGTTTTATGACAGTACTATACTATGTTTCATATAATAATATTTGAATTTGACCATTTCTTTATGGTGCTCCAAAATTCCAAATTGGAGTTGTTTGCGATAGATATACATGTTCTCAAACACGTTAGCAAAAATTATGACGCTTGTTGAATTTTAGTAGTAATATATATATATATATATATATATATATATATATATATATATATATATATATATATATATATGTATATATATATGTATTGATATATTGAAACCTAATTATATTAACAAATCTTGGTGGATAATCAATCTCTAATGATTATTTATTGTTATTTTATAACGTGCAGTGCTGAATGGTCTGTGTTAACCGTGTTTAGGTAGAATGCCAAAGTCAATTGATAATTTTCCAAGTTCAATTGTCATGCTTCTTCATTTTTAAACGTCTCACAACATGTCCCAATCTTTCAATAAAAGTCCCATTAGGAATGTAAAATTTGTAGAATAATGTATGTGGTGCATAATATAAATGTCTAGTGAAATAATCTTAATTCAATTAGAGGTATATATATTATTTAACTTTTAAGGTATATATTTATTGCAAATTTTTATATATATTATTGTGATGTCAATCGTGACACATTATCTAGACTACTAGCTAGAAATGCTCTCTTATTCATGACACACTTAGGGAGCATTTACTTTGAAGAATGAGATTAATTGGCACATGAGATGATAGTATTAAAGTAATTTCACGTGTTTGAATGAGATTCATATCTCATGATTAGTATCAAATTAAGAGATAAATGTGCGAGCTTATCACGAGCATCGGGATATTCCTACTTTCAAATCCTACAAAATAAACATTGAATTAGGTTGGATAAAATTAATCAATCCATTATTCCCTAAAAGTAAACGCATCCTTAATTAATGTGCATGCTTACGGCTGATGTGATAGAGTCACGTCAATAATCCTCCATTTAGGGTTTAGTTTTTTTTAGTATGGTATAGTTTATTTTGGCAAAGATTATTTTTAGGGAATATATTTATAATAATTTTCTGTAAATATATCATCGTTACATTAACCATGAATATATTAAATATGTTGTGAATATGTATTATTCCTCCTACACTACTAGCATTCTCATTGTATATATATAAAAATAAAATATGCAATACCCCCACATATATATTAGTCGTAGTAATTTATAGTGCTACAATGATCTTGATTCATGAATTGTAATGATTGCCAAAATGAGTGCACTTAAGTCCACTCTCAAATTCTTCACTAGATTCCTTTTGCGGTGGTTACTGGTTAGTAGTACATGGGAATAAATGATTTCCTTTTGAGGAAATTTCAACCGATAAGAATTAAGGTGTTGAAACCGTGTTCCACAGTCAAACAAATCTTTGAACCTTTTCTTTTTCTTCCTATGTTTTAAATCCAAAAATATAAATATATATACATACATGGTCTCATTTTTCAAAATCTGAATCATTACAAATATAATGGCGTGTGGAAAATGCTAGCTTCCTAATTTTCCTAGAGATTTCTTGCAAGACAGTGCCATGAAATTTCATTCACATTTCACATTAATATTGGTTTAGGTGGGAGCAACGACCACCACCTATATTCACTATTTATTTCTTTATTTATCTATTTACTCATTGGAGAAAATACTACGACTGTCCATATATATGATGATGCCGCTATAACATGGTTTTTGACTCTTTATTTTCTAAGCTAAATATATACTATATCATTTTTTTTAATAGTCGTAAGAATAATAATTTAAATTTTTTTACTTTACTTAGCCGAATAAATATAAATCCATTTTTGTAGATAATACATTCCCAAACAATCGCGCGATGACGTTTGTCGCATTGCACATTAAAGGGTGAACAATAATATAATACTACTATTATTAGTTGGAATGAATACAAAATCCAGAGTCAACTATCTTAATTCTTAAGTTACTCTAAGCTAGGGCATGAAATGAAATAATATCACACTCATTACGTGTGCATGGCTAAAATCAATAGTTTAAGTGATGTAACTCGACCTTACCTTATCTTGGAGTGGAGGAAGGGCTGTCTGTCATCGACTTTTCAATTTTTAAAAAAGTTGCGATAATGATAAATATATTATTTTTCACTAACAATTAACTACAAAGGTGTTTGTAGATAATACAATCTTCTCCTTCTGATTGGCTTATCTTTGTGTAAAGGTTAATTCTTTCTATATACAACTTTTTTGTTAAATTATAGTGTTACATAAAAATAAAATAAAAATTGAATTCAAATGCAAACTTGTTCGATTTGATCTGATTTTAATTAAATACAAAATCAATTGTAAGGATAAACTAAAAGTGACATGACAAATTAAAATTGACGTGGCATCACAATGATGTTGTTTTGACTAATTTTTAATTTAAAAATAAAATATAATATAAAAAATTAATATTCACCTAAGCTATCTATGTCTCTCACTTGTGTCACTTATACCAGAGTTATTTAGTTAATTTTGATTTTTGTATTATATTATATTAGTATATTTTTAATTTAAAGGTAGTGAAAATCGCGTTGTGCTGATGTCATTCCAGTTTTAATTTATCGTGCCATCTTCAAATTTTCCTCGAAATTAATTCCACGTGCAAACTTGGCAAACAACTCTATATATAGAGGCAATTATCCCTTGTGTAAAATACGAGTTCTACGTATATACCTTAATTTCATAAATCAATTCTTTCATAATATTGAAATAAAATTCAATTTTATGTGTGTATGTATGTGTTGAACTAGCGATAATGAGATAATGATTGAAATCAAAAGTTTCGAGTTCATGTCCTCAGTGGCGGTTTTTATATTTCATGTGTTAACTATTTAAAAAAATCAATTTTATAAATACTTTAGGTATATAGCACATACTAAATAATATTCATTTCAGGTGATTGTGAGTTAATACAATAATATCGCCTAGACCAATTGTAGAAAGGGAAAAAAATAAAATAATAATTCTGAAACATAAGTGGGCACAATACTCTTTTTGGTCCAAAAGCACAAGTTGTCCATGTAAAATGATATACTATGGTCTCACAAATTAGATAAAGATGATTTAGGGTAAGACTGTCACGTTCAAAATCTTTGAAAATTGGGATCACAAATATTTTTCCATTAATTCTTGATTTGATTCTTCGCTTTACATTGGGTCATGTCATGCATGTGGATATATTGCTTTTTTTTTTTACAGGTAGTGGTGTTAATTCCATTTTATTTATGCCTAACTAAAAAAAAAAAAAAGGTGTCGCTTTTGTTGAACTTTCAGGCCTTTTACATACTGTAATACAGTATTTCTGGGTTTTTGGGCATTAATTAATTCATCTAATTCGCTTGTAAGTATTATATATTGTACAAATATTGATATAACAGAAAATCAAAATAATCTTTTCTTTTTTATATTATACTATATGGTAATATATTAACTTGGAAAACAGATATCACTCAAATAGTGTGTATATATATATATAAACTACAGATATCACTCAGTTTTTTGTTTTTTCATTAATGCATAAACCTAATCATATATAGTACATAATTAATAATTATAATAAATAATAGCATCCAATGTAAAGAGGTGTAAAGTACCAGAAAGTATTTTTGAGTTATTTTATATTTTATATTTAACCTGAATTCAATCATAAATTGTAAATTTACCCCTTTTTGTACTCTGCAAAAGACATATACTGAGGAATATTTTCAAATTCAAAATATAATATAATTATATGGTAAAGAGATAAATCCAACAAAAGTTTTCGTAATTTATCCCTAAAAAAGTTATCGAATCCCACTTGATCAATTGACACTTAATGGCTAAGAAATCACATACTCTAACTAAGAATAACATTTATAAACCAACCATTTTTTTTATGGTTTATCACAAACGTCACATAAATGGTATCAATTAAGCAATTAATTTAATCCATCATCATCATCATCATCTCAAAGCATGATATAATACATAAAACACGCTCACACATAGATACACAATATTTCTATAATTTTGTTATAATTTCGATTTGTTTGCTAGGGAGAAAAAGGCGACCTGTACTTTTCCAAATAATATAAAAATAGCAAAAGGGGCTTTTCTATATTTTGTATTTTTCTTAATTAATGACGAAGATGGTTAGGCAATGAATGAGATAGACAGATAAACCAAGAAAACGTAGCACAAATCATTGGATGACATACAATATTGGCAGTTGAAGTTTCTAGTTAGGTGATTGGGTCATGTGATAAATGTCCCCTTTCACCATTAACTATATATTAATATTAATTACTATATTTGCATAATTTCATAATCAAGATTATGAATAATGGGCCCATGGTCGGTTTACTTTATTTAATCATCAAATCAAACCCTTTCTATGGATAATTTTTTTAAATCTCAATTTTTACCATTATCCATATTAATTGTTCGTTTATTTTCTAATTTCTTGTGACACGCTCCACCTCAGCAGTCGATTACTTACCTCTGTCCACAAAAAACATGGTCAAAATCTTTCCGCGTGATATATAATTTTTATAAAGTAAGTAGGTTATATTAAAATTTAATAAATACTATTATAGTAATTTTGGGTTCACTTTTAAAGGAGAAAAAAAATATATGATATAAAGTCAACCAAAAACAGAATATTTACATTTTTTGTGAACTGCGAAAATGTCAAAATATCTATATTTTTTCGTGGACGGGGAAAATATTTTACTTTCACGGTCAAAACAGTTATATAAAACTTGTTATTTTTAATTGATTAAACTAGCGGTACTAAGGAAATTGATATTTTGGGAAGATCTTAATTGAGTACCTAACATATTATATTATATTGTATTATTTTGTTTTTTGAGATAATATTATATTTAGTATTGATAGTTAGCTTCCAAACGATTATTTATCGTGTTTAGTATGATTATAATTAGAATAATTATAAAATTTGGACATAATGTGGCCAGTCACACGGTATCATTTTTGTTAATATATATAATTTAAAAAATACTAATAAATTAATAGTTATTACCAATGTTTAAATGTTTTTAATAGATTATTCTTAATTACTTTTAAAATTGAATCTAAAAATACTCTCTCTCCTCCATAATTACATATTAGTTCTCTCAATAAATAAAAAAGATAACAAATTCTTTAAAGTAATCACAATCATCAAATAAATTTGGATCAGTTTGATAAAAATACGTAAATTATATCACTTTTTTGAATTTTCTAATAATATGAAAAGATTTGATATAAATACATAAACTATTACATATTAAAAAAATTAAAAGAGTTAAAATTTATTGACAGCCACATTATAACCGAATAACATCGTTCTAATTAAAACCGCCTTATATGTTCATTTATTGCATACCAATAGATGAGAATTGGGATTGATATGCACATGGCACTGAATAAAGGTGTCATTCCTTACCCTTAATATGTGTAAATGACATGTACTACATAATTTTAATACTCTTTCCCTTTCCAAAATAGTACTATATTGCACTGGTTTGACTTGTATTGTTTCTTGATAGTGCAAGACTTAATATCATTTTTAGTTTAATGTATTGTATTATTTATTGATACAGGAGATCATATTTCACATTTATTTATATTTTTTGTTTATACTATTTTTTATAGTGGGTCTATGTCTAAAATAAAAAGTAACATTTTTTTTGGAACGGTCCAAAATTAAATTATATGCAAACACATTTGGGACGGAAGAAACATGTGATAGAAAAAATACGAAGGTAACAATTATACTGGTCTTATCGTGGGTTAGATTTGATTTGTTATTTTTTCATGATAATTAATTATAGTTTTAAAATTATTTGAAAAATATAGTTTTTTCATCGTGATAAGGAATTAATAATTATTTTTTTAGTTATGGAGTATGTTTTATTATTAACACTTTTCTTTAAGATAATGATCACTTTTTAAATAATTATTATCACTTTTAAATATTGTTGCTGTTATTTACTATAAACGTCACTTTTGAAAATAATTATTTTTGCTTAACGATAGTTATAATTTTTAATCTGGTCAGTATAATGTAAATTCGAGACACGTATGATGAAATCTATTGATGGTTGAATATACTTTTAAAACCGTTGGTTTGGGCAATAATTGATTGGCCGTTCATTTATAAATTTAAACAAACACAATTTTTAAATTATTAAACAAACACAATTAAACAAACATAATTACAAAACATATTGTTTTGTAGTATATTTTTTGTGCTCGAACAATATCCAACGCTTAATTTTGGACACGAACGAATAGTGGTAATATCAATGAAAATTGACATAACTAATATTTTAGTTTATTTGCTACCAAATGAAAGTGACTGCATCGGTGATTACACAATACGTGGAAGTACAATAATTGGAACAAAACAAAATGATGGATGGCCAAAATGTGTCTCGTAGGAAAAATATTAATGTTTATAATATAAATAAAATAAATAATTTCAAAATCCGACTTATATTATTGCAGCAATGTGCAAAAATTTAGTTTTCAGGCGCTCCACGAAGAAAGAAAAGATTATTTAGTATTTGCGATTCACGAAAATTACGACCACGTTATACTAATGAATTCACGATATAATTCACATTTGATAATACTCAAGTTTATCCGATTCAAGTCATGCCCTATATATAGTTTAAATTCATCCATATTATAAAGATAAAGTAATAATACGAGAAATTAAATTTGAATAGATATGAATTATTCATCTTATTATAATTTCCAAGGAGAGATGTAGTAGAACAATAATAATGAAAATGGCTTTGTAGTTGTAGTCGGGGATAATACGTTACGTTACCTAATCCAAATTTACTACTTCAATTTTCGAATTTCATGATTCAGGACTGATGTATGACAATAATTAATTTCTACCTCCTTCCTTTTTCATAACATCATCATCATCATTCATAAATGAAGGAACACAAACGTACGTTTTCTTTATTTATTTATTTATTTATTTCAAAGCACAATAAATTTCACACATAAGTAAAAATAATAATGGCAGGTGCGGTGGCATGCATGCATCACTTTTATGTCCATTAAATAGGTTTAAATATATTTTCATTCTCTTTCCTCAATCTGCAAAATCTTATCCAACGGAATAACTTCATTAATTAATTTAATAATCGACACTGTCATATGTATCATGTTATACAATTATGTTTATGTAAGAAAAATACTTTATTGATTAAAAAATACTCCGTAAAAATAAAAATAAAAAGGTGTTGCCTCAAAAGCAATAAGCGAGGATAGTTACCTTAAAAAAAGGGAACGAGGGAAAAGAAATGATAAAAAGAAGAAAGCAATGATGTCACGTGAGGGGAGCCATATCACGTGCAGTAGTAATGAAAATGAAAAGGAAAATAAAAAAGAAAAGGAAAGGAAAAGAAAGGGAATAATGGGGGGAATGTACTTGGGTGGTGTGAAGTAATAATTGGTGGTCATACAAAGGGCACCTCACTTTAGCAGACACATTCATAAATATGCCAACTTTGTCCCCAATTACCATCCATCATCATTACCATCATCATTCAATTTCCATTTTTCATCTCTATTTTCAAATTACATACATTTATTCTACATTAATTAATTACTCTCTCCTTTCCTAATTTCTTGGCAAAATTAATACTCTGTATATTCGAACGTTCATCATTTATTATCACTTTTTATTTTAAAATATGGGTTTTATAATTACTTTAACACTCTATTATTATGTTTTTTTAACATTTTAACACTTTAATATTATTAAAAATATTAGATGAGCCTATAATTATTTTACTTTAACATCTTAATTTAATAACATATAATCAAAATATATTAAACTTCGTACCCAATTTTTTTTGCTAAGAATTTCATGGCCAGAGGAAGTATTATATAGTTATAGTAATTCCTCCTGTTAGTTTCTTTTTTTATTATTATAATAAATTAATTTGAATAAAAAAGAAGGCAAGATCGATAGAAACAAGGGATTAGTAGATAAATAGTAGTATGCCCTACCTCCCACGCCTCCCCCTTACTCTATTATTGTGGTTGTGATTACAGTAGTATTATTTTATGAAATTAATTAAAATCAGAAACAATTAGACAATGTACTGACAGTGTTAGCCTAAACAATGCCTTGAACCCCGGGACATCCCAACATACTTCCACCTATCATGCCTATTCATCATTTCTTTTTTTTCTTTTTCTTTTTTTGACTATAACTGTATAACATCATTAGTCACCATTATGATTAGCTATGAAATATTTTGAATGAAGTGATGTTTATGTGATTAGTGTATATGTTTATAGCAAGAAAACGATCACTAAGCACAATATCTAGCCCCGCTTACCTCTAATGTGATAGTGCTATGGCGATATTATTTAATTAAATAAAAGATTTATTTTATACTAGTATATCGTAATCACCGGCTCTCAATTTTGTGGTAATTGCAATTTTCAGTGTTGGATTGGATTAATTCACCATAGATAAGAGATTGGTGGTCCTCTTTTGTAGTGCTCATTTCATCTATTTAATAATGATTTATATTATTATTATAATAGATTTCATGATAATAAAAATAATTCATTATAAAGGGGATATAAAAATATATATATATTTTTGCTTTTTAGGAGGACTAGAGTTTTTCAAATAACTTTTTGGATACAATTCTACTTAATAAGTAAGGGTGGGATTTTTGGAATCAAACTTCACTGTTATTTTAATACTTAAATAGATACATGAAGTTCCCAGGTAATAAAATATACGTTGGATTTAAAAATATTTGTGAGGTTATACGTAGCACTATTGAAATTCATTTTGGTCATAATACTTATATATGATTTCAAGAAGTTGACCAAGCTTGTTGATTAAAATATTTTTTTTCTCAATTAATTTAAATCCGTTGAGATTAGTAAACATGCGTTGAGACTAGAATAATAGTATATGTAAATTATGATTGGGAAAATATCACTTATTGTCCCAACGTTTACACATTTTAACAATTATGTCCTAACGTATACATATTTTCAAATTGATACCTAACGTTTCAAAAAAATCACAATCATGTCCCGGCTTTCAATTTCCGGCGATTAGTGCCTACGTGGCTCGCCGGAGTGCCACATAAGCTATACACCTGGAAATTAGAATTAAAGAAAAAATTAAAAAAATTAAAAAAATTAAAAAATTAAAAAAAAATTAAAAATTAAAAAAAATTAAAAAAGTTTTTAAAAAGTTTAAAAAAAACAGCCTAAAAATAGTAAATATGTTCCGTACAAAATAAATTGAAAGATATACAGAGCTCAAAACATTCAAATCCAAGCAAAAAACCATCAAGTTCATATATGTCAAATGTTTTGATAAAAATGCAGTACAATACCAAAATGCTAAAACATTTTTGTCAAAATACTTGAGATATTTGGACATGTAAAAACCAAAAACAAGACCTACTGCCATGAATCACAAAATACAAGATATATATGTAGATCATCGTTTTGAAGAAGTAATACGGTCTTGCTAACCAATATCCAGTATCTTCAGCGTTGGGGTGTCGATTTGTCAAAATACTTGAGATGCTTGACTACTTCCCTCTTCATTTGTACTTTGATTATGCCTTGAACGAGACTTTGGAGGAGGCCTTGATGCAGTTCCAGCATGAGACCCACTTACAAAATGCTTCTTTCGTGACCCTGGTGCCTAAAAATTAAGTTTGACAATCGAGTTAAAAGAAATTTGCGATATAAATGAGCAATTTGTGCTTAAGTTGGATAATAATCAAGCAAACTTACTTTTAGATAGATGTTCCCACTCTCAGCTACAAATACACCATTTCCTTGATTTGCCTGCACAAACATATCAAATATTGTCATCCTTTGTTAATTTAGATTGCACAAAGAATACAAATGTGATCATATTATTTACCTGTCTTTTCTCTTTTCTCATCATCCTAGCATCAGGCTTTGAAGGTATAACACTAGCAGTAGCAGTAGATGAACGAGCACTTGTATTTGAATTAGGACCCTTAGTCCTTCTTAAAGGAGCACTAGCAGTAGATGATGAAGGAGCACTTGTATTCAAATTAGGACCTTTAGTCCTTCTTGAAGGAGCACTAGCAGGCTTTTTCAGGTTCAAGTTTGCAGGGTTTTTACAGGTTCTTCTATTGTGATCAAAACCTCCGCAATTTCGACACGACATTCTCATTCCACGTTGAGATAATTTCGTGGTTGATCGATTAGAGATCTCATCAGCCCCCCTCTTCCTGCATTTCTTAGGTCTTCCTGGTGGTCTCGTGTAGTTTGGAGGCAGTATAGGTGGGTGATCAAGCAAAGGCCAATCTTTATAGCCATGTAAAGGATTTATACCATGCTTGTAACACTTCACTAAGTTTGATTTGAGGTAGAATGGATCAGTATACCTCACGGGATTATCCCTCTTATGATATATGCAGCTTAATGCATGACAACATGGAATCCCAGTCAACTCCCAAGCCCTACAACTACATTCCATTCCAAGAAGATCAACAATATATGTGTCATCATTAATTTGCACCTCATACTTACCCTCTGCTCCTGGTGTAACATAACAATGTCTAACAAGCTTATTTATCTTTGTCATCTTTTTTTGAATGTTTGGACATAAATCATCAGTAAGAGACTCAGCACTTATAGAAAAATTATGCAATTTAGACATAAGACTTCTCCTAATCTGCTCCAGCATATCAATCAAGGGCTTATCCCTAGCCTTCAATATGTAAGCATTAAAGGATTCTGAAATGTTATTGTCCACTGAATCTGATTTTGTGAACGAATTAATCAACGACTTACAGAATGTTGCAGGCCCTTTGCTCATAAAATGGTCAGCTGCTTCAGCCGATTCTGTCTTTAACTTATTAAAGCTCCACAAGTATTGAGTGTTGGAAGTAGCCCTCACAATCTCCCAAAATAGACATTTGAATTTCGGGCCTCGAAATTGCTTCTTCCAGTTGGCATAAATATGGCGTGCACAATGCCTATGCTCACCATAAGGAGCAAGGGCTGCAATTCCATTTATCAAACCCTGAAAATATAGGGAAAACCATTATAAGAAATTGACATTTATTTGAAAATAAAAAGGAAAAAGTTTGGTTTTTCACCAAAGGAAAAAAAAACTAAAAAATAAAATAAAATAGAATTTTACCTTCTGCTTATCACTCATGAAGGTCCAGCCAAGACCATCAGAGATATTCAAATCACTAAACAAATGCTCAAAAAACCAACTCCAAGTATCTTCGGTTTCTTTTTCTACCACGGCCCAAGCTATGGGATACATCTTGTTGTTGCAGTCCTTTGATACTGCTGCAAGTAAGGCCCCACCTAACACTGTCTTCAAGAAGCATGCATCGAAGCCGATGAATCGTCTACAACCAATGAGGAAACCTTTCCTTAGAGCTGAGAATCCAATATAAATACGCTCAAAAACAGGCCGTCCTTTAGCATCAAGATGTGTCTTTAACTCAAATTTTCCTTCTTTGTCACTTCTTTTCAGCTCAGCAACGTATGGTCCGAGCTTGGCATAATGCTCAAAGAACGTACCCCTTAATGCACCAGCTGCTACTGCCTTTGCTCTATAGCAAATCATAGGGTTAACTACCAATTCATGAGTATAGTAGATATCATCCATCATCTCCTTAACACTAAGGTTTGGATTCTTCTTCAACTTCGGCAAAAAATAGTTAGCTAACCATCTAGCATTTGCTTGCCTATTCTGGCGTGAAAAAAGACAATTATGAGGCTCTCTGCTGAGTGTCCTTATAACACAAGTAGGCTCACCACCACTGATCTTGCTTGCATAAAATTTCCATGGGCATCCATCTCTACAGATTGCTTGAAGTTTGCCACCCGAACTCTTTTTCCACTTGATGTTGAAGCCATTTCCAATGGCCCAATCCCTCACAACTTGTTGGCATTCCTTTGAGTCCTTGAACATCAATCCAATCTCTAGATCAAGATCTTTAGGAGCAATTGTATTTGAATAAAGCTTCCTTTCAACTGTATGTTCAGTTTGCTCATCTTCAATAATTTCAAAAGATCCATCAGAATCCACATCAGGTGGTTCTTCCAATATGTCCACATCTAGTTCATTTTGTGATTCCTCACCTTCATCAATAGATGGTTCTAATAGTATACTAATATCCATAAACCTTTCTGAACCATCGTCTTGATCATCATTATCAACACAAATCTCCTTCCTTTTGTAGTCTCTTATCATTCTCCTAGCCTCTAAATACTCCTCATCATCATCATTAGAGAAGTCGGCATCAGACATTCCATCATCTAGTGCATCATCTTCATTAGACTTCAATTCATCGTTTTCATCAATCTCGTAGTCACATTCATATTCTTCATCACAATCTAAATTTTGACCGGACATACTGCATAGCCAAAAAAAATAATAATAATTTCAAATCATGGTTCTCAAAACTTGATTTCAAAAACATGATTTTGGATATTTACAATAACAATAAGAGTAATAATAAAAAAAAAATTCAGAATATAATAAATTTATTTAGCAAAAAAGTTTCTGCACATTCCGGGAAAGGCATTTTCAAATTCATTGTTTACATAACAAGACAAAATTAAAACTTAAACAACTATGCCAAACTAAATTGAATATAAAAATGGAGAACAAATATTTAGAAGAATGTCAGAAACGTGTTACTTGGATTGACGATAACGTTGTCCCTCGTTCACCACCTTCAACGCCTTTTTTTTCTACAGAAGAGTTCATAACTTTGAGTCACAATTACTTGGAATCTTCTTCATAGTCTTGCAATTTCAGCGGAGCTGCCGCTATAGTTTGCTAGGGTTTAGAATGGTGTGGAGTGATAGTATTTAGGAGTATGAGTTGAACGACACATTTGAAAAACTTTTTTTTTTTAAGTTTTTTTTATTTATAATAAAAATTAAAAAAAAATCCAGGTGTATAGCTTATGTGGCACTCCGGCGAGCCACGTAGGCACTAATCGCCGGAAATTGAAAGCCGGGACATGATTGTGATTTTTTTGAAACGTTATGCATCAATTTGAAAATATATATACGTTAGGACATAATTGTTAAAATATGTAAACGTTGGGACAATAAGTGATATTTTCCCATTATGATTTGATTGGTATAGCTCTCTACCTGCGTTAGAAAATTAAACATTCAATGAACTCGTTGAAATCAAACTCGAACTATCATTTTTTAATTAATAACAAAAATTATACTATTAATTAAAAAAAGGCTCAAACAAAAACATCTAAGATTCTGTTAAAACAACGTGTAGGGTTTTAAGCCATGCATTGTGCTAGTGTTAAACAAATTGATTAACTCAATCTATCTATCTACACGTATGTTTCATGTCAGTTTAAAGATTATACAATTGGAAAATAAATTAAAAATTGACTTTCCAAATGAGAATCTCAGTTCAAAGACGCACCACAATGCCGTGTGGACTTCGTATTATCAACAAACTACATTGATTTGGTTATACAAAATACTTCATTTATTGACTATATATATATAGTATACTACTCATCATTACCATATCCATGATGACATTTTTTTATTAAAATAACAGACATATCTGTGCACTACATAATACTTCACCATTTTTATTAAAATAACTTACTTATCTTGAATAAAAGTACTACCTCCATCCCATTATATTAGAGCTTATTTCCGTTTTTGTCCGTCTCATTATATTAGAGCTCTTTCCTAAAATGATAAAAAATACTTAGCTACAATTAACTCTCTCTCCTTAGAATTGATTATAGCCACATATCATTTCATTCATTGGTTTCTGTGCAAGTCAAACAAGCCTTAATATAATTGGATGGAGGTAGTATATATCTTGGGTGTATATCATCTATAATCTATTCATATATACCACGGAGTAGTACATTTATTAGTATTTGCTTAAAAGAAAGTAAAACTATAGAAAAAAAATAGTGGTCAAAGGAGCACGAGAAAAGTAGATGGAGACCATTTTTCACTCAGAAATCAATGCAAGAAAAAACAATGAATAATATTCATTTGAAATTTTCTTCTGCCAAACTAAGTACGTAATTAATTTCTGTATATTCCCCCACAAAATCAACATAGGATGAGCTGAAAAAATTTGCTCAGGATGGGATGCAGAGAGTCGTCATCGTCACCATCAAATTACAATCCCAAATTCCAAACAACAAAAACATGGAGTATTACTAGTAACAAGAAAGAAAGAAAAAGAAAAAGAAAAAAAAAACCCCAAAAGAAAGAAAAAATAATAATGAAGGGCCTAATTAATAAATTGTTTCCTATATTTACAAGTAATTAAGGTGGGTGGGTGCAGCAGAGAGATAATGATCAGGACGCAGCAGGTTGATTAGGATGCGAAAATGGGTAGAATCTTGGTCTTGCCAGGGGGAAAGGTTCCGGCGGCGGAGGGGTGGCGGCGACGGTAACGGTGGGTGGGGGGGCGGTGGCGACGCGCTCGCAGGAGGGGCACATGGTGAGAGTGGTGGCGGGGATGGAGTGCATGTAGAATGGGTTGGAATTAGTCTTGAGGGTTCTTAATTCTTGAACTTCTTTGTGGAGTCTTCTGTTTTCTTCACTCAGTGTTTCGCAGCATCTCTTCAAGTACTCGCAGTCCACCTCCGTCTGCTTCAGTTTCGTTCTGCGCTATCTCTCAATTATTATTATTATTGTTATGTTATTATTACTATTATATATATATATATATATATATATATAGATTATATTAAATTAATTAATTACCTTGCTCTTCTGTTCTGGAACCACACTTCGACTTGTCGGGCTCTCAGATTTAGCTGTTTTGCCAGGGCGAGTTTCTGTTTCTGCCTCATTTCAACAAATTAAAGCATCATCATCACAAACTGGGAGGGAGGAAAGATTCAATCTTTTTTTTTTAATTTAATTTATTTAAAAAAAGAAAAGAAAAAGAAGATATATATATATATCTATATGGAACTCACAGGATTGAGAGTGTTGTGTTCTTTGAAGCTTTCTTCGAGGAAAGCGGACTGTTCTTTCGACAGTCTGAGCTTCTTTCTGGCGTTGAGGCCATTCTCGTCGTCGTCGCTGGCTCTCGACGATGCTCGCTCCGCCTCCGCGGCCTCCAACTCTCTCTTGTTGCCGCCGAGCTGTAGATTCCCGTTGGCCGGGTTTCTGTACATGCCGAACTCCAACGGAGAACCGACGCTGTTCGCCGACGATACTTCCTCCGCCGCCGGAGCCCGGTTGACGTCTAGTCCCTTCGCCGCCGGCAGCCCCATGTTCCCCGACGACCCATTCTCCGAGCTCCCTTCATTATTTAATTCCACCCACATCATGCAATATTAATTAGCACGCGAGGACGTACATCATCATCATCATCATCCATACATACATAAATACATAATTAAACACCCATCCACATACATCATCATGAGATTGAGAGTAGCAGTAGCAGATGTACGGCGCAGAAAATTCAGAAAATTAATTCCAATAATAATTGATGAACTCTGAGAAAATTAAATGAATCTGAAGCTACCATTATCGGAAGACCAAAGGCGAGATGAAATCTGGCGAGGAACAGGAGCGAGAGGGAGAAGATTCAACTGCAGAGGTTGATTATCATCACTCCCATCTCCGCCAGATGAATCGTCCTCCTCGTCGTCGCCGTCGCCGTCGCCTTCGCCGTCGTCGTTTTCTGGGGCTTTCCCCCTTTCTTGATTCTTGGAGCCGACCCCCAAAGACATGCAGAAATCCAAGCCCTTCATCTTGCTGCTGGGATTCCTCTGCTGATTTGGGGAATTTCTCTCCTTCAAGAACCCTAAAGATTTCGACGCATCTCCCAAGCTCAAGCCCAGCTCCATTTTCAGGGGTGAAGAAGAAAAAGAAAAGGAGGAGTTTGGATATGAGAGAGAGAGAGAGAGAAATAGAGGAAAAAGAGTCTTTATAAAGATTGAATGGAGTGTGTGTGAAATTGTATAAATAGTGGACAAGTACAGCTTAAATTAATCAAAAGTAGAGAGAGAGGGAGGGGACAAGGGAAGTAGGAGTAGACCAAACATGAATACCGAGTCTCCTTTCCCCCCCCCCCCCCTTTCTCTTTCGCTTTAGTATTTAATTAAATCATTTGCAATTATCTTTTCCCACCTTTTTAAGGTTTTTGGTTTATAAAAAAATTAAAAAATAAAAGAAAAGGAAATTCTTTTTTGCAATTAGGAATTTAAAGTTATGATGATTAGCATATAGATAATTGGGGGTTTGACCGACATACTCATGTTGACAAAAGATCACACGTGAAAGGGGTAGGCTATTTTTATGAGGCCAAAGACATGTCCCTCTTTCAAGATTTTGGGGGACCCTGCCTAAATCCTCCTTTCCATAACACACCTACGCTTTTTTTTATTTATTTATTTATTACTAATTGCTTCCTTCTAATTAATTCATTTCTTATAGTTATAATGAAGTCAACATTTGGTGCAATTTCTTTACCAAATTAGTGACTATAGAAGAACTACATTTAATTTTTAATTACTATTATTGTCTTCATTATTTTGCTTGCCTTAAGAAAAATAGTAGTAATAGCCAAACACTAGTTTCACTATTTTGTCGGTACAAGGTAGTAAATATATATACTCTCTCTGTCCCGTTTATAATACACAAATTTCTTTATTGGGAGATCGTATTGATAATGGATCATTTTCTAATAAGGAAATAGTTATAAACTTATTAATCTAATCTACCAACTCGTCATCTAATCACATCTCTGCAAGTATCCTAATATAATTTAAAAAATTAAACTATCATTACTTGCTAATTTGTTCTCTAAATTTTAATATACTAAATTAAAGGTCTTGGTATGATAACTAGGATCAAACATCAATATATTTTTATAAATCTATAATGCTCTAGTATTAAATAAAAAAAATATATTAAAATATTAAACACTATATTTTATCTTTAACATAACTTTCCTAAAAACTTGTGCCAAAAAAAAAATAGTTCGTTATAAACGGGACGGAGGAAGTAGTTGTTATCCAACAAAAGACAAATATTAATTAATTTTATTAATTTAATGTTGCTTATGAGTAGTACAATTTTTTTTTCTTTTTTCAGGGACAAAACTAGAAATTTAAGTATGGACGGATGAGATTTCAAAATAAAATTTACAAGATTTTTTTTCGAAGACAACAAGTTATCTTCAATTTCAAATGCCATATTTTGAAGAAATGAACTAAAATAAAACACACAAAATTTATAATAAAAAAAAAAATCTCTACGAGAAGACTAAAATATAATAAATAGGATGAAAAAAATTAGAAAAATATAAACTAATACTATATAGTTTTAATTTTTTTAAATAGAAAACCCGTAACGGTGACCGAGGTTAACCCAATATTTGTGTCAAGTCTCTATTAGCGGTAAGAAAGATGAAGCTAAAATATAACGAGTGCATATTAGTTTTATGATAGTAAAAACGTGATTATTTTAACAAGTTCAGAACTTACAAGTTGTACAAGAAAAATAAAATAAAATAAAATTGGAGACTAATTGTAATAGCCTAAATATCTAATTATTTTTTAGGGTAAATAGTTAATTAATCGAATGAACACCGTTCTGGATTAGGTGGGTCCCGATAGAAACACGATCACTGCCATAATTTCCGAACTTGATATTGCTGCTATTATTATTACTAGTATTTCTATTTCTATTATTATTATTATTATTATTATTATTATTATTATTATTATTGGGAGTATTTGAAAGAGTCGGTGGGAGTGGTGTAGGACACGGTTTCTGACGTATGGAAATGGTTACTTGGACAAATAGAAATAGAAATGGTTTTTCTTTTTTCTTTTTTTTCATTTTTTTTTTCTTTTCATTTTCTCTTTTTTCTTTTCGTGATTGAGTTTGGCGCTACTAATTATTACACCCCACAATATGAAGCCAATTTCTCGACCAAATTGGCAGACTCTAGTCATTCTATTCTATACCATCAATCAAATTCTAAACCAACTTATTGTACATAAATGCGCCCCTACCCTACCTCCTTATCACAAAAAAATATGCACTTTTTATTTTTATAAATAATTTTATAATCTTTATTCTCAGGTTATCCACTTATTTACATAAAATACCATACATGATCCACTATTTTAATTTAAATTCAACAAATTACTCATTTATTCACTCATTTAATGCGGGACTTTTAATTCCGCTAACTTTACACTTATCGAAATTATTAAAACTCATATCACATAAAATAATGTACGATTTTGGTGGATAAAAAAGAGTACCACCTCCGTCCCATTTAAACTGACCTATTATTTATTCAAATGAATTGTATAAAATAATTAAATTGGTCAGTTTAAATGGGACGGAGGGAATATATTTTATGAGCCCTTTCATCCCCACATCTGGAATGTCATGGGTTTTAAAAAAGAATTGATAAAATTCTTGGTAATGGAGAAATGATTATACGCTACATGGTTTGAGCACAAAAAGGGAAAAGAATTAGGAAATAAAATGAAAATAAAAGGCATAAGGATGATTACTGATTTTTGATATGGGACACACTTAGGTCAGTCAGAGGCACCGTGCGAACGGCTAAAACACTGACACTTTTATTCGTGTAGATTAACATTTTTCTGTATATAGATTGACACTTTTAAAAATTGGCATTTTATTCGTAAAATAATTAAGTTAAAGATTGATACTTTTATTCGTATAAATTAACATTTTTCTGTATAAAGATTGACACTTTGATCCGGCCACACTATGTGGCCGACCTCACCCAAGTTTTTATCTTTTGATAATTACACATATTTTAGAGACGCCTAAATTTTACTAACACATACGGAGTATTAATTATATATTCATATATACTTGCATATTGTCCATTTATGTATTGTCAGTATTGACCACCAGTAGAAGCTATTAAATGGAAATTAGAAGCTGCTAATGTGCACTCTTATCTGACTTAATCAACGGTTAGTGAGATTAGATATAATTGATTACCGCGGAACAGTAAGAGATAGACTTCGATTTTTTGCTCAGTTTTTATATTTGAACTAATTGATTACCGCGGAAAAGTAAGAGATACACTTTAAAATATAAACTTCACAATTACACATTTGATTAGTATTCAAGCATTATTTTGAATGTACCAAGCATGCTCTTATGCCCCTTCCATTGTTTTATTTATGTTCCATTAAGCATATTTCATTTTTTTGATAACATTTATTATTACTAGCAGGTATTACGTGCGTTGCACGCATAATTATGTCTTCTGATCAATTTTGTAAAAACATAATAAAAATTATAATTTTCATAAATTATAGAACTTGTATCACATAAATTTTTATTTAAGAAAATTAAATTGGATGCTATTTATATGAGATATTGAGACTTCAAATTTTGATACTTTCAATAGTGTAATGAATTATTGATATTAGAAACAAAAACAATTGGTAAGGGTGTGAAAGACAAACATAAAGTGATAATAGTGACAATAGTAATTGATCACTAATATTGCATTACATCTCAATATTTATGGGAAGTCCAATATTAGTATATTACTAATAGAGTTGAAAACTAAATTGATAGCAATTAATCAATTATATTATTGTTAATATGTGTATATGATTTGAAATGAAAAATTTATACTTATATCAAATTTGGAAAGGACCCAGCTTAGTCCCGGAATTTTGTCACATCCAATATTTTAACTAATGAAACTAAAAATAATGTTAGATAAACATAAATTATAATCAAATTAATAAATTTTAGTTAATAATTGTAAGATTATACTAAGTGAATTTTGGGTATGTGATGCCAAAATTGTGACAAAATATTTTCTTATTTGACCTTTGTTAGTTTGAGAACAATTGTTCTTCTACTTGCTCATCATCATCAGTTCTTTATTTTTTTTTATTTATGAAGCGTATTTCGACTGAATTTGGTAAATTTCAAATGCTAAAATATGTAAAATATTCCGCTTTGTGGAAAGATACTGTAAAATTTTATGTCTTTTAAGATTTTGTTTTAAAATGATTGATGTATGAAAAAATAATTAACTATACAACGATTACTTCGATGATACATGCTTAAAGTTTTTTACATATAATGTTGAAACTTTATTAAATACTGTAATTTGGGAACTATAATCTTCGTTTATATTGAGACTTATTTACACTACAAATATATCAAATTTATTCTTGTACTCTCTCCGTCTTCAAAATCGTTGCTCATAATTTTGTTTTGGGTCGTCCCCCAAAACTATGCACATTCTATGTTTGAATATGAACTCATTATAACAATACAAATAAAGGTAAGACACAATCTCCACTATGAATAAATAATAGTACAATACATACACTAAAAGATGAGACATAATCTTCACTGACAATAAACAATACAGGTCAATTACATCATTCTTAAAACTCATGCCGGTGGGCAAGAATTTTATGTACGGATGGAGTCTATTAGTATTATAGTCCCTCCGTCCCCCAATGAGTGTCCAAACCCCTTGAAATTTTTGTCCCCAAATAAGTGCCCCATCACATATTTCTAGATGAAAATTAGCTTAAACTACCAAATATACCCCCATAATTATTACACATTTCTTACTTTTTCAGTTTTCTATGCAATGATTAGGGGTAAACTAAGTAATTTCACATGGTCTATTAGTTTGTGTGAAATAGTGGCTTGTGACACTTATTAGGGGACGGAGGGAGTACTTTTTATTTTGGGATGCTTGAAACACTAAAATTGAGACACATGATGCATTAAATTAAATATATAATTATTTAATTTTGTTAGTTTGAGAAAAATAATGCTCTTTCTCTTTGCTCTTAGATACTGAGTATAATTTTATCATTGTCTAACCAAAATCGATCCTGTTATGTTCTATTTATGAAGCGTATTTCTATTAAATTTTATAAACTCCAACCTCTATAATATTGTAAAATATAAATCGCCTTGTTGAAATCAGATGGTTCCTCTGTTTCAAATTCGGTGTACCATTTGTGTCCCCAATTTTACATTTTATTAATTTTTTTATAAGAATAAAAATTATTGTCAAATAATACTCTCCGTCCCCTATCCGTTGGACTTTTTTATTGGCATAATATATAATGTATTGTGATGATGTGTTAATAAGTTAAAGTGTTAAAGTGTCGTGGGCCCATCTAATATTTTTAATTGTGTTAAAGTATTTTTATTGTGGGGTCTATTTCCTAAAATGAAAAGATTCAATAGATTGATGAGGACGTCCAAATATAATATTTTAGTGTTAAGAGATAGGGGACATGGAGAGTAAATCATAATAAACATAATTAAAATTAACTTTAAATAATAATATACTCTAGTGTTGGTCCCGAAAACTCGCTTTAGACACGATTTATAGTAGTTCGGAGCAACTGCTCGTACGTCCACTCTTATCACCATTCCTCGGTGATGAACTTCACTCAAATCTGTGAGTTTATGCGATAGGCACTCACTAGCCTATGAGTTTATACAATCGGCACTCATGGGCCTTACAACCTTTACAAACCAAACTCTCAAACTTGGTTTGGGTTTGGGTTTGTGTTCGTATAGTTTCCAACTAATGAGAAATCCTTTTACAATGAAGCATAATGTAGAAGGCTAGGATTTCTCTCTAAGGCTTATGGATATAGAAGTTGAAGCCTTATTGATAAACTAGAAGGTTGAGATCCAAAGATCTATTTGGGAGAGATGTAGGATGGTTTCTACTTTGTTTTCTTGCTCGCTCTACCTTTTTTTTTTTTTATATAGCTTGAACCTTCTATTTATAATGAGGGAAAACAAATCTATCTGTTGGAAAGATAGATTGCGTGCACCTCTCGCCATGTCCAATCCGAATCAGAACTTTTACTATTTAGCGCATAGTCCTAGGAGAATAGTTGTTGACTTGTCAGTCCCTAGTCCTGCGCATTCGGCGATTGGACGGTCCACCGTTCTTTTGAGCAATCAGAAGCGTACACGTGGTCTGGCAGCTGACACGTCTCACCTGCTTGTCAGACGCTTTGGCTCAATGGTATGCTTTGAAATTTCAGCTGAAGCGGCTAAGGGTGGAGACGCTTTGCATAGTGAAAGCGAGCTCCTTCACACTTAACCTAAGCACGCTCTTCGAGCTGTTCAGTCGCTCTGCTTTCATGTGGCTTTGTTGCAGACGCTTTGTTCTCATGCTTTGGTATTTGAACGCTCTTGAACTGGAAGCGTGTTCCGGCTTTCCTTCACGCAGGCGCTCCGGCTTTCCTTTACACAGGTGCTCCGGCTTTCCTTTTGCCAAACGCTTTGACGCTCTCACTTAGACTCTAAAATTACACTTCAACATATAGAACTCCTTAACAGATGAGTTCTTCTAATACATTAAAATGTACATTTCGACTTTAGAGTTAGATCATCAAATATTGGAAATATTCTATTTAAAGTCGGGTTTTTGGAATCGAATCAAAACACATATTTTATTACAAATAGTTGCACCCCGGATAGATTCCATTAATCTCAATAAAAGAAATATAAGTTATTCCGTATTAAAAACTATATAGATATATTAGATAATATTATTGTAATATATACAACTATATTAATTGTATATACTCATATAAATAGGTGCAAGATTTAATTAGCTTATATACATATATACATATACTAATGTACATATGTGTGTATTATTTATAAACATTAACTAATGCATATTATATATGTGTGTATCGTGTATATATATATATACTATTAAATTAGAAAATATCTATGTGTATATATTACATATATTTTTCATGATTATATATAGATATATATATTAGTGAGTGCATGCATGCATGTATATGATTAATAATAGTTATCTTACTTTGGAAAATAGTTTGTGTGCATGCACACACGTATACGTTAGCATATTATATATAAATATAAATATATATACATTAGTCGATAACTATAGCAGTATATATAAGAGCTATATTAATTACTATAGCAGGAGGTGTAGCTTGAATAGCTTATACGATAGTATACTTAGGTTGATGACTACTCCACCCTATAGGTGACTAAGGTAATCTATATAAGCATGACCAAGCAACTTAGTGTTTCTTATAAATACCGAATATGAGCTCTTAATTATTTTCATACCCTAAGCTTCAACTATAATCACCCCACCCCTTCTCTATTAAATTCTAGAAATATACCATCGATCCCATTTTAGAAAATAAGTTTCAAAGGAGTAGTCGTTTCTTCAGGATCTATAGAAGAGAGATTATAGTTCATCAATTATTTCTCAGATTTGTTTCAGGTTACAGGTGGGTTCAAAATATTTTCAAATCATATGCAAAGTTTTAAATACCATTTTTATGTTAAAAATGCAATTATCCATAAAAATGTTTTGTGTGTATGTTCCAAGAAATGACTCCATGGATCGATCGAGATTCATCGTTAGTATCAGATATACTAACTTTGAATTGTGCTCACCCCGGTTACATGAGGTGCCTTGATCACCATCATATGTTAACTAATGGCGAATTCCTTGAGTTTCGTCTCGAGTTTTCTGCAAGTACTGGGATTATTTAGGGTTACGGCCATGAATCCGGTCTAGATGAACCAAAGGTGATTTGTAGCCTTGGTTGAGTCCAAGAATGAACATCACACACACCCCATAATGATATTTGTATTTTTAAGAGTTGTTTTCTGCAAGCCTCTTGATATACTATGTATGGATAAATTGCTAGTTTTAAAAATGTTTGCCAAATGGGCATGACCCACTGAGTACTCAAGTACTTAGCCCAAAACTCTTTCAAATATTTTCAGGTCTGGAAGCAAGTGATGCGTAGTAAGACTGAGGCAAGGGATTGTTGCAGGGCCTTATTATGTTTCCGCTATGCTATTTTGTTTAAAACTCTGATCACGAGACTACGTAGTTTTGCAATAATATATGTGTTGAGGGCGTCTCTTCCAACCCTCTAGTTATATATAATATGGTTTCCTTCTTTCTTTCTCTATACTCGTTTCACTTCCCGTGTTACTTACTGTTGGATGGAGAGTGTCGTGTTTCAGTTCCTTTTGGCGCAGTGGATGTCGACTCCTCTAGTTTACTCGAAATCGGTTTACCACATCTTTTACTTTACGCAGGGTGGAGAGTGTCATGCAGTGGTTCCACTTGGACGCTCGATTTCCTTCTCACTCTTGGTATCCCCAATTGTCGTAGTAGATGGCCGACTCCACTTGGCGACTTGACGCTAGTTTACCCCACCATTTTCTTTATAGTTTCATTTTACGTTTTAAGATACTTGTAAAATGGTCATAAGTTAATAATATCTCCTTTCCCCGTTTCTTTAATCCAATCCCCGTCACACCTTGATTCACAGGAATCGGGGCGTGACACATTAACATCAAATTTTTTGTTTATCTATTGCGTTGATATAAAAAGATAATAGTGATTGGCAAATAAATCTAATTGATGGATAACTCTTCCTTTTAAAGGTAATAGTAATGGATAATTTTCCTTTCAAAGCGTATTAAGTAATACGTAGTATATACTATAAGAGATAAATCTAAATCCTAATAATATATTAATTCTATTCAAATTACATTATTAATCTTAAATTAAATTATTTAATAGGGACATAATAGGCAAAACAAATTTTGTAAAACAACACACTTTTATAATACAGTATAGATTCTCTCAATAAGCATATCTCATTTTTTTGAATAGATATGACACATGCTTACCCGTACAGAGGGAGTATAAGATTTCCTAAGCTCAAACATTAGAATTACAAAATTTTAATTCTTCTATCTATTTTATTTAGAAAATAACTATTCATTAAAAAAAAACTATAGTTAATTCATCTCTTTTATATTCCAATCACAAAATGGGAAGGAGAGAGAAAATAATTGTTATTACGAAATAGGATTATTGAGTAATCGAACAAACAGAAAACGTAAAGAGATACAGATTTACGTGGTTCACCAACGTTGTGTTGGCTAAGTCCACGGTAGGAAACGGAGAACATATTTTATTCAGTGACGGCTGCGTTACAGATACAGAGTTTATGCCCTACCTCTATATAAATAGAGTACACCAGACGGACTAGGCCCAATACGAGACCCCCGACAAACTCTGCGAAATGGCAAATTGATTCAAGGCATACTAACAATAATTTTAATAGAGAAGTCGAAAATTGAAATTTTCAATCTTGATATTTGAGAAAATTTTATCAAAAAACAAGATTATGAGCTTAAAAAATCTTATTAAAATACAGAGTGCTCGTTGAACCTGGGTGAAAATAAAACAATTGAAAATTCAGTGCCTAAGAGAAAAATAGACCGCGAACTTTATTGATATAAATTGTGGTAAAAGTTATTCAGAGTCGTAATAAAACATCATAACTTTATAATTATTAATTGCTTAGTTATAAATATGATTGTTTCGGAATACAAAGCAAAAACAATATGATAAAATATCACACAACACAACCAACAGCAAATCATGAAGAAGCCCTCTTATTCTTTTTAATAGGCGCTTTAGCATTTTACACACATATTAAGAAATAATTTTTTTTACCTTAATTGCCCTCAATAAATGCTAACTTACGCTCATCCCAATTAAAATAATTTATGAACACATAATGAAATTGAAGAATAAACAAGGACATATTTGAGGGACTACTAGATTAAAAAAAAAAACTTGCGTATTATGCAATAAATCCTCTTCGTAATTATATATTACCCCATCATTCATAATAATCTGCTATGAAGTTGTTTGAGCAGTTAATTAGTTTTCATTTTGTGCGCGTGATTTCACTAATCATTCTCGACCTGTCTTCTTAGGCCTTGTTTAGTAGCCCCAATAAACCAAGATAATTTTTGTAGGCTTAATTAAGCTAGAAAAATTATCTTAACTTATTTATGAGGGCGACTAAACAAGCCGTTAATAAATAAACAAGTTGGGAGGAATAAATGACATGCAATTAGATAAATAATAGTCCCCCTACTATTAGATTGAGCAGTATCTTCTTGTTATTGTTCCTGTTATTGTTCTTCAATTGTAGTTAGTTAGTCTGAGCTGTCATCAACTCATGTGATGACCACGTGGTCAAGCTAAAAGTGGATTAAATATCCAACTTGTACTCTGTTATTGTTTAGTTCAGTGATCTAATTCTCTATCTATACTCTTCTCTTTCTCTCTCTTCTCATCTCTTCTTTGATCTTCTTCTTCATTGTTTCCATGAATCTGCATCTAGATTCTTCTAACACTCACCAAAATGCATACAAAAATTGACTTATATGATCTCAATTTTCATACTCCCTCCATCCTCTATTGACTGGGCAATGAAAAAATTATTTGTCACTTGGGATGTAATATAAAGTGTACGGGTTAATACCCATGTACCGATCGTTTGTTCATAAAATTTATTTTTTCCAATAGAAAAAAAGAAAAAGAAAAAAGAGAAAAAAAATTGAGGGCGTGTGGCGATTGAAGAGGGTAGGAGGAAGCACCTGGTAGTCAGTTGGGCAGTTAATAAAAGACGATGAGATGAGGATATCATTATTATTATTATTATTATTATTATTATTATTATTATTATTGCACTCAATAAATAATGATGAGTGAATGATAAAGCAAAGAGATAAACATGAAATATCTTCATAGTGTTCTTTTACCTCACACCAGTCACCGGTCAAAATCGAATCCGATTTCCTTTAATTACACTCTCTCTCTCTAGAATTAGAATTACATTTACTTTGACGAGGAAATGATAGGTAGAAGAAATATGTCTACTGTCGTATTTGGTGCAGCATAAATCAATTAAAGCGCTCAGAAGAAGAAAATCAAACCTTTTTTTTTTGAAGGGGAGAAAATCAAACTTAATTCTCCATTAATGTGTCCCTTTTTGTTGGAACTGTCTACAACTTAATGACCATTTATATCTAATTAGTTTTTCCACCTACTTCATTATTAGTACTGACTATTATTTGAAATATGATACAATAAAATAATTAAGTAATTGATTAAATAATGAATAATAAATAATATTTTAAATAGATTAAAAGAGAATAACATGATAATAATCTAATAAGAAAAACTAAAATTATACTTATGTTAAAAGAAATACAGTAGTTGTTAATTTTTGTACATCTATTTTTATACTCCCAACCAAATTTAACGATTTCATTAAACTCAAAACATTCTCTAAATATACTAAGAATTTGTATAGTATATTAAAAAAATGCAATCTATTAATAAATTAATTGAAATTAATTGAAATACTTGATTTGTATACATTCATATCTAATCAAATTTTATCTAATTCTGTAAGAGGAATGCTCTAATGTCCATTGTGGGCACATTAATATTTACCTAAAGCTAAACCCTGTAAAAGGGGGAAAATTGTCGACGTTGCACTACCACGTCATCAGTGTCCACGGTGGGTAGGAGATTATTACTGTTCAGTTTTTTTGAACCAATGAGTTCAATAAAGGTACAAATTCACAATTCTGAAATTCTCATGGTCAATATTCTACTCTTCTCAATAAAGTCATATAACTCGAGGGTATGTTGCTTAATCTCATTTATGAGCACAGTCAAATGTGATCAGGACTAACATGACAATGTCATGTATTAGTTAATATACTATATTATCTATATTATTTTATTTATTTATTTTTTTTGATCGGGCAAAGTTAGTAGTTAGCGGTTCGTAATTAGTACATCTCCTAGACTCCCAGAATTACTTCTCCTAGAATTCGTTCCCTCCAGGGATCGAACCCGGGACCTCCTGCTTTGCAGGCAAGTCCCGTGGCCATTGGGCTAAACCCAATGGTTATATTATCTATATTAATATACTAAAGTATGATAGTTTCCCTCCAATTTTTTTGATATGTGAGCATTATTATTTGTTTCATTAAGTTATTCATATTTTATTCAGTTGTCATATTCTATGCAATTATTCAATGCATTTAATACTTTGAAAAAATCTTATTTTTTGTTCATTAAAATTTAATACATTAATTAAATTTTAAGTACCAAGGTCACTACCTAGGAAGATAATTTTGACTAATAATTTTTCTCATTATTTGTCTTTCTTTAAGTAGTAGTACTATTTTGTAGTAATCTGTATATACTAAAGTAAAATAGTCTTATTTAAATTTTCACTCCAAAACTATATTATCTACATTAATTAAAATTCTGGAGTTAGCAACAACTTTAACATTATTTGCATTAATAAATTTGCCTACAATATTCAAGAATAAATCTCATTTAAAAAAATCTTATGCATGCTAAAATTACAACATAAAATTTGAACATTCAAATTTATTTTTTATTTTTTGTATATAATTATTGAAATTATACTTTGTCATCTAAAATATTATAAATTATTTCTTGGCAACGCAGGAGTATATATTTACAGCAAAACTCTATTAAAAAAACTTAAAAGTTACATTAAAAGAAGAAGAAACTATGGGGCAATGTAGATTAGACATTGATACAACATGCCCTCTATCCTCATTTCTTATGAGGATGTGAGACCAATGCTCGAATGTCTTTTCCTCCCCAATTGAAGAAATAAAAGGAAAAATTGATTGCTATATTTATTCATAAGTGATTAGTGATATTAATAGAATACAATGATAAAATTTAAAGAAAATCAAATTTGTGTTGATAATTATTCTGATTTTTTTTAATCCCTTTCAATTAATGATTATAGTATTTTATTTTATTTTTTTAATTTCTAGATTTGTGCGTAGGGCTAATAATAATAAGTGGAAATAGGAGAAATTGCCCTTTGAAAAAGGGGTAATGTAAAAAGTGCCCTTTTTAATGAATGAAATTGTAAAAGTGCCATTTTTAATATTTTAATGTGTAATGGGTCCCACTTTTATATTTAAAAATTAGCAATGGTTCCCCCTCCCCTTTCTTCCAACGAACTTTTGATTTATTTCTTTTATTATAATTTATCTTTTATTTTATTTTTGAGAAGTAATAAATTTTGTGACCGACTCTACTGTATGCATGCATGTGAATAAATAAAGCTATTTTTGTTTTTCTTTCATGATGCATTAGTATTGTCATGGCCGGATGAATCTCTACTGTATGCATGCATGCGTTAATAATACTATTGAATGATACTGAATCATACAATTTTGACTGTTTTTTTACAAATAATTCTATCTGTGATATCTGTGATAGTACAAGACCAATAATACCTTTCGAGTAATAAATTTTGGTATCCTATGCCAACCACGCCACACAAAACTCAATATATACAGCCGTAAAAGTTGTGACGAATAGAATTCAAAAATAAACGTACTCACCAAAAATATTGTTCTGAGAAGAAGTGAAAACAACATCTGAGCTAAAGAAGTGAGCTGAGGAAGACGAGGCATTATAAGGGTTTATCACGGAGGATATCGTGCCACATTGCTTCATCTGCTTCATCGTAATATAGGTAAATTTTAATATCGATTTTATATATGCTTATGCTTGGTTAAGTAGTTTAGGGATTTATTTTGAAAATAAATTGAATTTTTTTAACATGTCAAAAATGAACTTATATGTTTAGGAATTAGTTTATAGATTTATTTTGGAAATTAATTGCTTATTATGTTGTTTAAATTGATTTATTTAAGTAATTGAATTCGAAATTAGTATATATTTGGAATGTTTGTAATATTAAAATTTACAAATATGTTAAGAAAAAAAAGTAAAAAATTTGGGTATAGCCAACCGGTCATTCCGACGCCGGAAAAAGGCCGACCGGCCGCATATTCCGGTCGCTGGAAAATCACTTTTCCGGTGTACCAACCGGCCGGTTGGGTATACCATTATTTTTCATTTTTTTTCTAAGTATGTACAGTTTATCACATTTATTTTTTCAGCTTAGAAATTCTTCCTATAGATTTATGTTGAAATTAATTGATTATTATGTTGTTTAAATTAATTCTTTTAAAGGATTTAATTCGAAATATTAAAATATTTTTAATGTTTGAACTACAAAAATTTATAAATATGTTAAGAAACAAAAGATAAAAATTTGGACATAGCCAACCGGTCATTCCGACACCGGAAAAAGGCCGACCGGTCGCTTATTCCGGTCGCCGTAAAATCACTTTTCCGGTGTACCGACCGGCCGGTTGGCTATACCATTATTTTTCATTTTTTTTTTCTAAGTATTTATAGTTTATCACATTTATTTTTTGAGCTTAGAAATTCTTCCTATAGATTTATATTGAAATTAATTGATTATTATTTTGTTTAAATTAATTCTTTTAAATGATTTAATTCGAAATATTAAAATATTTTTAATGTTTGAACTACAAAAATTTATAAATATGTTAAGGAAAAAAGAGAAAAATTTGGATATAGCCAACCGGTCATTCCGACACCGGAAAAAGGCCGACCGGTCGCTTATTCCGGTCACCGGAAAATCACTTTTCCGGTGAATAGACCGGCCGGTTGGCTATACCGTTATTTTTTATTTTTTTTTCTAAATATGAATTGTTTATAATATTTAATTTTTGAGCTTAGAAATTCTTCCTATAGATTTATATTGAAATTAATTGATTATTATTTTGTTAAATTAATTCTTTTAATATTTAATTCGAAATTAGTATACAATAGTGATTTCGAATTGAATTTGGTACTCTTAAAGAAATTGGTATATTTTATGTGTTTAATTTGTTGTTTTTATATTTATTTGCAGTTGATGATTTATTAATTAAAATTTAATTATGTGATTACAGATGGATTTGGTCTACGTGAACGTTAAATACGGGGGTAAATGGGATGGTTGTAGTTATGAAGGTGGCCAAGAGATAACTATCCCATTATCTTCTGACGGGATAACCGTTTACAACTTGAGATACCTCATATCTTATTATTGCAACCTGACGGTCTCTGATTTTGATATTTCTTATCTGAGGATGAACAACCGTGGACGGACTGTCAAATCACACTTGACAAGAGATGAGAAATTATTTGAATTATGCAATGGTGGTTTGACGCCAACGATATTCGTGAAGACGAACGACAGAGCATCTTCTTCACATGCGGGGCCATCATCTTCACATGCCGGGGCATCCTCCCTCCCCACCTTCGATCAACCCGGGTCGTATGTTGACTCATTTGATTTTCACAACCAAAGCAGTAATTGGCATGCAGATTTGGAACATTTCGGGAGGGTTGCTGCATCTAGTAACTGGTATGAGGGCGTATATCTCGGCGAGAGCAACAACGTTGGTGCGGATCCGGCGAATCATGAAACTATCATCCATGATAATGCAATTCCAGACCTCAATCAATCGGTCCAGAATAATGAGGAGCGAATGGATGATGAAGATTACGTCCCTGATCCTGACGAGAGCTCGGAGACCTCGGAGAGCGAGGGCGAGACCAATCTATACCATGATGGTAGGCAGATGAACAGGGCCTTATTCGCAGAGTGGACTGCTTGGATCCAGGAGGAAGGGGGTATGCAAAAACTGTTTGGGATGATGTTCCCAGATTTGAGTGAGGGTGAAGCAGTGGCGGATAACGACACCGACCACATGAGTAATTGGGTTGTCCCGTTAGTCCCCCCCCGGCCTCGTGATTCCGCAGTATATCACGATGATTTCATTAATATTGATGAGCTCTCCAAGGACTCTGTTTTTTGGGACAAGGATGAAATCTGCATCGCAGTCGGTTTGTGGCATTTGATTAGGAGGAAAGAATACATTGTCGAGAAATCAGATAACAAGAGATTCCTAGCGACGTGCAAATTATCCCAAGAATGCCCCTTCAGGCTTTTACTCACTACCGAGGGCGGGCCTTGGACTGTTTCGAAATTTATTGAGGAACACGTGTGCAGTGAATTTGGTCTAACAAATACCGGTCATAAGAGGAAGGTCCATGCATTGGTGATCGGTTCAATTTTTGCAAAGAGATTGTTGCGTGATTCTCAGATAATAAAGCCCAGAATAATTCAAACCGAGCTCAAATCAGAGTTCGGCATCGATGCCACCTACGACGTGTGCTTGAAGGGACGGAATCACGCAATCGAGATGGTATACGGCAAACACAATGAGTCCTTCAACGATCTGCTCGGTTACCTTCACATGTTGAAGATCACTAATCCCGATACCTACACCGAGTACGAGATCAGTCCAGATGGCCGGTTCAAACAAGTTTTCATTGCTCTAGGCGCGACGCGATTCGCATGGGAAAACGGATACCTCCGGCCGGTTATTATTGTTGACGGTACGCATCTCAAGGGGAATGCCCACGGTTTAATGTTTGTAGTTGTGGCTAAAGATGCGAACGAGCAACTCTTTCCTTTGGCATATGGAATCGGGCCGACTGAGGATAACGACTCGTGGACTTGGTTCATGCGATGCCTCCGAATGGCATATGGTCCATGTACGGCTACGTTGTTCGTCTCCGATCAACACCCGTCTATCATACATGCAGTTCAAGTCGAGTTCCCCGAAGCTAGACATGGGTTTTGTTACTGGCACCTTGCCAAGAATCTGGCGATCTACAGAAAGAAAGTTGGCGAACTCTTTCAACATGCCGCATACACATACGACAAGACAGAGTTCGGGAAATTCATGTCAGGGATTCGTAGCACTAGTAGGTTGGCTTATAAGAAATTGATAAACATCGGAGTTGATAAGTGGTCTCGAGCACATTGCCCTGCCAGACGCTTCTCCAACATGACGTCCAATGCTGCAGAATCTTTTAATAACAGTCTTCTTTGGGCCCGACGTCTGCCGATTTGCGCTTGTCTAGATGCTGTGAGGCTCATCATTGAAGAATGGTTCAATGAGCGACGAGAAAAGTGCAGGAACGATCCTCATCCAATCACAGAAGAGGCAAGGAGAAAGATGGTAGTTCAATTGGAAAGGTCAACAACCTACGTAGCCACCAGGATTGAAGATGCTCGTCATTATAAAGTGAAAACGTCGGTACGCGAAGTCAGGGTGGACCTGCAACAACACATCTGTGAATGCCATCGGTGGGAGTATGATTGTCTACCTTGTGGTCACGCAATCGCGACAATCAAGTAATGAAACTTATATCCTGTCGTTTTAATTAACTAATACTCACGAATGGTCAGGCTTGTTTAACTGGCTGAATTTCTTTATTGTAGGCAAAATGGAAAAAACGTGGTCGATTATGTATCGCATTTTTACAGACGGACAACGTATCAGGCGTGTTTCAGCGTGCCAATTCGTAGTGTCCCGAAAAAGCATCTGTGGACAGTGCTGCAGTATTTATCCGACATTGACGTCCAGCCACCGATTCCAAAACGTCTACCAGGTCGTCCGAAGGAAAAAAGAATAAGAGGCAGAGTGGAAAGAAGAGTTCGTCGAGGTCGTCCTCCTCGTAGGTGTCTGCACTGCAACGAATATGGTCACACCGGTCCCAATTGTCCCAATGTCTCAGATTGATATTTTGGTTTCGTATTTTTAGAAATTTAAATTATAAATTGTCTCAGTAAATTATTAATTATCTTATTAAATTGTCATGAAAAATCATCTCCTTAATTATTAACTTGCGATAAATATAAACATCTTATTATTTTGCACAAAATAGTTCCGGCAAATGTGTTACCATTTTTCATATGAAATGAGATTCGAAAAAAAAATAAGAGTTTCGAATAGCAACAACTAGCATCTATAACTAAAAAGGATTGGGTTGCCACTCCCTTACCATGTATTCACGAATATTTTGCCAGTAGAATGGGCCAGTTCGTTCTTCACGGGTAGCACCAAAAAGCTCCATCGCTGGTTTTATCAATTTAGAGTAGTCCGCTTTAAGATCCATCTGAAATTTATACACCGAAATAATTAATTAGTGGTGGATTAAGTCATTATAATATGTGAAATCGGATTATAATTTTAAATACTTACGATCACAAAAGTAGGGCATATGATCAATTTTTCATCCCGATACTCAGGCTTGACATCAACGCCTTCTCGTAGCTTCAGACGCATGGTCATTAGGGCAAGATCAAAAGTCTGTGCATTGAAGACGTAGATGTTATAACCATAATTTAATTATTTAAATCTTAAAATATAAATAATATTTTAAGATTTATGGCGTACTTTACATACCGGAAGATCCCACTGACCATCCTTGGCTATCATTCTTTTGAAATCAGAGGGTGTCAGATCGGTTATTGCGTCATATACCCTCATCGGGCGTTGTGGCTTGTTGGAGTTCACATATTTATAGAATCGGTCGACCACATCACTTGGGGGCCAAGGTGGGTTTTGTGGCTGCAAATAAGTACTTCTACTGGCTGAAGAGCTCGATTCTCCACGACTCCCTGAATTACTAGGAATAACTCTATGTCTCTCGGATTCAGTAGATCTCGATCTAGTAGACTATAGGAATTGAGAAGAAATTAGGGTATAAATATTATTCTTAAAATGATATTAACTAAGCTTCATTTTATTTATTACTCCAATGTAAAATCGAAAATGAGTTATTGTTTAATAAAAATACCTGCCCAAGCTCGACTGACGAAGCACGCCTCGGTTGTTCACGAATTGTAATGTTGGGGTGAGCGGCAGTTGGGAATGACGGTCTGGGCGTCGAGAAATCAGGCGCAGTGGATGAGAAGTCGCCCAAAGACCACCGGGGTTGTTCATGAGCATCGCCAGTATACGGCAAATACAATTGGCCGTAGGGAGGAATATAGGTCGAAAGGGGCCCACTAGTAGTGATTGGAGTGAATTGCTGGACCTGTACGATAAATGGATATTCGAGTAAACATATAAGAATTTAATAAAAGTAAAAGTCAAAGAAACTTAATAATCTTAAAGATTGTACCTGGCCGAAGATGGAAGTGTATGCGGAATCCACTACAGTACTCGGGGCGGATCCCGTGTAGGGCTCCGTACAAGACGGTGTCCAAATGGGAAGAGAGGTATCCATACGTGCAGTCGCTGCCTCGAGGTGCTCGTTCACCTCAGGGCTTGTATCAACAGCCGTGACTGCAAAACCCGATTCCCGTGCAGATGAAACAATCAGGGGGGGCTCAATTGTTGGGGCCGGTCCACTCGAGTGGACATACTCGAAGTCCCGCAACTCACAATGTTAACGCCCCCTTTGAGCCACTTCTTTACCTTAGAGAAGACAGATTTACTGATCTTTCCTATCATCTTGGCCTCCGTCTTCTCATTCTCGCGACGGGTGGCCTCCTGTACGATACCGATCCAATCCTCTCTAGACATCCCTGACGGAATGCCATCATCGCCGCCACTACTGCTCACTCGTTGGTGACGGGATGAAGATGTACCCTCATCGGATAGAGGCCCGGAGTACCTCGTAGACCGGGTACTCCGTCTACGTAGAGGTTTTGCGTGATCATCTCTTTCGGCATGCTGAGGCTCGGGCACAGATCGACGTACACGTGGGCGTTCAACGATGATGTACGGACTGTTCGGCACATGAAAATTAACCATCAAGGACCTTGGTTGAAGTACAGACAAGAAGTAACCTTCTTGGATCTCCTGATCTTCGGGATGGATCATCGAAATTTGTCCTTCAGGATACTCAAATGGTGCGTACAACTCATCATCAGACACGCCCCTAAAGGTATTGAGGAAATTCCATCTCAGACACCTTGGCACGTCATTTGTAGGACATCTGACTGCAAAATCATCACCGAAACCCGTCATCACCTCCAAAGCCCAAATCATCAATGCCCATGACGGCCCGTAAATGTGATATTTCTTGGACGTTGTCTGAAACGTCCTCAAATAGTACTGAATGGTCTTGTACGTGTATGCACCCCAAGGAAAACCATTGAATTCATCCTCATCATCACTCCCACAACCATGGGAAAACATTGGCCTTCGCCTCGTGACCGAGAATAAAACAATTTGCCATCAACAAGTTTGACAGCTTCACACGAATTTCGCCATCTGGATCGTTGGCCGATGTGAACTCCTTTAGTTGCGAGTTCAACCACGCTGTATTCCTATTAATGCCGCCACAGACCACCTGAAAGAAATGCGATTCACTTGGATGCCTCTGAATCCTAGGATCAAACAGTGTAGGCCCAAATCTCAATCCTGTAATGAGAGCGTGGTCTCGGATGGTGTACTCTACGTCTTGGCCCCTAATGTGGAACCAAATTCCTTGCTCAGTAACAGTACAACGAGATATAATAGAGTTTAGCAATTTTTTGCTATTTTGCCCCGGCTCCCAATTCAGAAAGTGTCCGAATGGCCCCTCTTGAAATCTATCGACTAAGGTATAGCTGTCGCTCAGTACATCACGGATATCAGCCAAGAGTTTAATCCTATAGTAGTTAGTCACATCCATATACTTTTTGATCAAATAGCTTCGACGGAACCATGGGGGCTCAGATTCCTGTAAAATAGGGACACAATCGATATTATTATTAGTATTACAAATTTAAGTATTATGTTTAATAAATAATCATTATGTTTAATATATTAAGTATTTTTTTAGCATATAAAATAGTATAAATTTATAGTATAAAATAGTATAAATTTATAGTTAAGATTATCCAAATAATTACTTAAATAATTACTTAAATAATTAATTTAAACAATAATTACTTAAATAATTACTTAAATAATTTAAGATCCATCAATCTATATTTAGAAAAATTTAATTAAAACATTACATACGCACTTTTTGAATTTAATCACATATATATACATACAAAAATTTCGATTATTTTTCTTAACATATATGTAAATTTCTGAATTTCAAACATCACATATATATACATTTTTAATTAAATCACTTAAAAAAAATAAATTTAAACAAAATATATATTAATTAATTTTCAAGAAAAATATACAAACTATTTTATAAGGTCAAACAAAAATATGATTAACAATCTTTACTAAGAAAAATATAAGAAAAATAGTGGTATAGGCAACCGGCCAATTAGGTGACCGGAATGTCAATTTTCCGGCAACCGGAAAATGCGTCCGGTTGGCCGTTTTCCATCTACGGATTGACCGGTCGGCAAACCCAAAATATTTATTTTATTTTTCTCAACTCAAATATAAATTTTCATATTTCAAACATTACATATATATACGTTTTTTAATTAAATCACTTTAAAAAAATAAATTTAAACAAAATATATATCAATTAATTTTCAAGAAAAATATACAAACTATTTTATAAGCTCAAACAAAAATATGATTAACAATCTTTACTAAGAAAAATATAAGAAAAATAGTGGTATAGGCAACCGGCCAATTAGGTGACCGGAATGTCAATTTTCCGGGGACCGGAAAATGCGTCCGGTTGGCCGTTTTCCGGCTTCGGATTGACCGGTCGGCAAACCCAAAATATTTATTTTATTTTTCTCAACTCAAATATAAATTTTAATGTTTCAAACATTACATATATATACGTTTTTGAATTAAATCACTTTAAAAAAAATAAATTTAAACAAAATATATATCAATTAATTTTCAAGAAAAATATACAAACTATTTTATAAGCTCAAAAGAAAAATATGATTAACAATCTTTACTACGAAAAATATAAGAAAAATAGTGGTATAGGCAACCAGCCAATTAGGTGACCGGAATGTCAATTTTCCGGCGACCGGAAAATGCGTCCGGTTGGCCGTTTTCCATTTACGGATTGACCGGTCGGCAATCCCAAAATATTTATTTTAATTTTCTCAACTCAAATATAAATTTTAATATTTCAAACATTACATATATATACGTTTTTTAATTAAATCACTTTAAAAATAAATAAATTTAAACAAAATATATATCAATTAATTTTCTAGAAAAATATACAAACTATTTTATAAGCTCAAAAAAAAATATGATTAACAATCTTTACTAAGAAAAATATAAGGAAAATAGTGGTATAGGCAACCGGCCAATTAGGTGACCAGAATGTCAATTTTCCGGGGACCGGAAAATGCGTCCGGTTGGCCGTTTTCCGGCTTCGGATTGACCGGTCGGCAAACCCAAAATATTTATTTTATTTTTCTCAACTCAAATATAAATTTTAATGTTTCAAACATTACATATATATACGTTTTTTAATTAAATCACTTTAAAAAAAATAAATTTAAACAAAATATATATCAATTAATTTTCAAGAAAAATATACAAACTATTTTATAAGCTCAAAAAAAAAAAATATGATTAACAATCTTTACTAAGAAAAATATAAGAAAAATAGTGGTATAGGCAACCGGCCAATTAGGTGACCGGAATGTCAATTTTCCGGCGACCGGAAGAAGTGTCCGGTTGCCTGTTTTCCGGCACCGGATTGGCCGGTCGCCAAACCCAGAAAATTTATTTTATTTTTCTCAACACATATGTAAATTTTATTATGTTAAACAATACATATATATATACTAACTTTTAATTAAATCCTAACAAATAATACATTATTTAGACTTCCCAACAAATACAATTTCATAACAAATCATACAAATCATTCGTATCAAATAAATCGAGATCCACAATTAATAAAATTTAAATCGTAACAAATCATACAATTTAAATCATAACAAATAATACCATTTTAATTCATACCAAATCATAACAAAAAATTAATACATTTTTTAAACATACCAATATTCGGCGTGGTATTATTTCGATCGAGATGCCCATTTCGTTTTCCGGCAAGAATTTGTGTTCCTCATCATCATCGTTGATTATGTATCCTCCCGACATCTCCGGTGCAATGGTAGCGACGGCTTGTGGGCAATGAGGAACGGAATGGAACACCGGCGAGGGAGGTGGTGCTCGGCGGGGAAGTAATGATGAAGATGATGAATAGGGTTTGTTAGGGAGGTGCTGCTCGGCTTTGGGAGGGTGAATGTTATGTATTTAGTCGGGTGAGTGTAAATCATAAGTTAGGGTTTTTATGTTTTTATTTTTTGTTGTTTTGTGTTTGTATTTTCATTTGTTGAATTTATTTATGGAATAAGAATAATATGAATGGGGAATGGGGGTGTGTGTCGAGTTTTTGTTTTTTCCATCGTCCGTGTAGGGTTTAGTGCATGGAGTCTTCGGGTGGGGGGGAGGGTTAATATTGAGTTCGTTTTGGGTGGGGAGGGAATATTGGGGAGGGAATATTTGACAAAAGGAAAAAAAAAAAAAAAAAAAAAAAAAAAGATTCATACTTGATGGGTTGATGGCCGACACACTGCCACACTGTACCGACTTTGTGTGTTTGTGTGTGTAGTGTTGAATTAATTGTGGGCCCAATAGTATTATTTAATCACACAATGGCATTTTTACAATTACATGTATTAAAAAGGGTAGAAAAGCCCTAGCTCCCTAATACTAATAATAATAATAATAATAATAATAATAATAATAATAATAATAATAATAATAATAATAATAACTAGTATTTGCTCCCCTACAATGCACGGGTAAAAGCTGTGTCACAATCTCAAACAATTAAAATAATATAAGAAATTAAATTTTAAATAAATCAAAAATTAATAACAAAATAATTTAATTTGGAAAAACTAAAAACAAACATAATAATAAGTGATGAATGCTTCAATGCCGATCACTAAAAATATTCACGGTTGGTATGACAATATAACATATTAAAAAGATTAATAAATATATACACAAAAAATAACTTAAAAAAAAATCTAAACCCTACTTAAAAACTTGTCAATGTAACATTACCGTATCAACAGTGGGCAGTGTGCCTATAGTGGGCATTAAAAAGTTTCTAAGTAATAAGTTAAATCAAACACTTTTTTTTATGTAATTTATTTATAGGGTAGCAAACAGGATTGCTCCCTTGCACACCGTGGATTCACTTAGATTGCTCACGGTTGATGTGACATTGTCATGTAAATAATTTTTTTCATTTAAGGCCGGTTTAGTTTTTTTTTAGTATGTTTATTTATTTGGTAAGCTTTATTTCTGTAAGGTGTATTAATAATATATATTTTTTAAATATATTATCGTCACGTCATCCATAAACACATTAAATATGTTCACGATAGGTAGAGAAACATTTATCAAGAACAAATGTTGTTGATTTATAATTTATACGGAGTATTTGACTATAACATCTGTAATTTGCATTTAATATAACTACTCTAAAACAACCAAATATTGTAAGAAGTCGCGCATATAGAAATGCAACTATACACAAAAGGAACACATAATCTCATTTTCATTATGGTCATTTATTTATATTCAATTGATGCAAGTTAATTAATGTAATATTCCACCATTTTCTTATATATCTAGATTTGTTTTTGTTATTATTCTCGGAAAGTAAAATTACTTAGACTACCACTTTATAATTACTTATATGTGTCACATTTCGATTTCACTTCGCGTGTATAAATATTTATTTATTTATAAATAATTTTATGATAACGATAGTACTTATAAAATTCAATGTTAATATTTTAAAAATCAAGATTTCATACGTATAACTTTATTTCTATATTATTGTTGATTGTTGATGAAAAATTGCCTTGCAAATTAAAAATAAAAAAACCCTCCATCATTCTATTCCCTGAATTTGAGGATTTAAACAACACATAAACCGTCTAATTAATTGTGTAACAAATAGCCATCTTATTTGCATTAATCACAAAATTGCCATTGCAAATTGATTGAAATCAATTTGCTGAAATCAACTCCGCTTTTAATATATATATAGATATAGATAAATAGATAACTAGGTTTAAGTAATGACGTTATCTCATTTTCATTACAAACTCTCGTTAATGCAATACTTTTTTGGATTAATTTTGTAAAATAAAGCCACAACTTATAATCACCTTTTAATTTAGTGACGTTTTAACTGTTTTTGAAGAAAGATTAATTTTTGTTAGAATGATTTAATTTTTAAAATTTGGTTTTATACTCGAAACATCAGTTAACGGTATTGTCATTGTTAACAGTGAATTAGTCAACTACAAGGATGGACTTACGTGGACGACAGGGATGGACTTATGTCGTGATCTTTAGGTATTCAGTAGGCAAAGTGGCAGCCTACAGTTTTGCCTATGAGAATCCAGTCGACATGTCCGTTGTTAAATCTGTCAGTAACAATGGGCTACGGGAAGAAATTCGTAGGTAAATTTTACTGAGTTGAGTATATCCATCGTAAATTTAATCTAGGAAATATATCCATCGTAAATCTGTCGGTATCATAGATTACTTATGAATTTTAACCTCACAGCAAAGGATTTTTCAGTAAATAATTTATATTTTGTAGTGAGAATTGGTATATATTTTGCTGAAATTTTATATTCGAATTATGCCGATCTTTTTTTTTTATTTATATAAATTACGCACTTCGCGATAATTTAATCTCGGGCGATATTAAATAGGGATATACAGATGAACAACCACCACATGAGACATTAAATACATATGCTAAATTGGTGTGACGTCAATTAAATTAGGAATATACTTGTAACCAGAGGTGGTGATGCAAAACTTAGGTCGTTAATGTTTTAACACGTATTAAATCCGCATTTGAGATCCAAGATTTAAAATAAAAATGAATATTAGGGCTACTCTTAGGGGGTGTATTGGTTTTAGATTGTGTAGGATTTTTTTGGACTTTCAAAATCTGGGTGTGTTCAATTCGGATTTTTAAAAGTCATTAAAAATCCTGAGATATTCAATATAAATTTTTAAAAGTCATTAAAAATCCTAAGGTATTCAATATAGATTTTAAAAAGTCTTAAAAAATCTTTAGGTATTGAACAATCTATGGACTTTAATACTCCATGGATTTTAATTGATTCTCTTTCAAAAATATATACAAATCTCACTCTCCAAAATCTCTTCTCAAAACAAGAGATTTTTAAAATCCATGAGACCAAAACAATTAAACCCCCGGAAGAAAAAAAATTAAACATTTGTTCTTCAATCCATTTCACTCCATCTACTACAACAATTCCCACCATATCTACTACATTCTCCTCCATTCAAGAATCCCAACTTATGCTCGGGCAAGGATCACCTCTTGTGCACATAAACACAACACAAGGTGCAGTGCCCATTTCAAGCACAACTTTGTGCACTTTGAGCATTTTTTCCCATTTTTTTATATATTTAATTATGCTGAAATTTACAATTATAAAATTATTAATCGTAAGTATATATTTGGGTCAAGTTTAAAAGTATATAAACCTAATGATGAATAATTAAACTTAAAAGTTTAAAACAAATGATTACCTATAAAAGTCTAATGAAAAAAATAAATAATTTAAAACCCAATAAATACATGTAAAATATAGAATGTTGATTAATTACTTCTTAAATAAATAAATAAATGAAAATAGCATCACTTTGTGCTTGAAATGGGCACAACACCCTCTACTGTTTATGAGCACAACAGAGGATCCCCTCCCCTTATGTTCAATTATTTATGGCGGAGCTAAAAAAATACTATGCCCAAATTCTCAAGCTCGGTCTCTCCTCCTACAACGACGTCATGAGGCCGAAATATAACGGTGATGGAAATGAAGATGAGAATAATAATGATAAATAATAATATATAATTTTTTTGGAACTAATATATTTTTGGTATTTTATCTAAGCAATTTGAATAAATTTATTTTATATACGAATGTGTTTCATACACTTGCATCAACAGTCTAGCGCTAGAAATACCATGTAAATCAATAAAAAAAAATGTATTACACTATCTTGTCAAATCCATGAAAATCCATAAAAAAATCAGTCAAACTCTGCATGTAATCTATTAATTCCATAAAAAAGTCAGTCAAACTTTGCATGGAGTCTATGAATTTTTTAAATCCACATACTTTTTAAAGTTCAAAAAAATCCAACTAAATCTCAATTGAATACACCCCCCTTAGTCCTATTGGATAACATAAACTTCCTCATCCATGAAAAAATTGTTCGGTTGAACGGTTGGATGCCGACGGTCGCTGTCACGTGCATGTGCGCCACGTATACGAATGAGCAAGCCAAACCACTAACGATATTTGACTTCTTCCCAATTCACGCTTTTCTCACCCCTACAAGAAAAAGAAAAAAATATGAAGTTCGTAGGGACGGAGCCATGAATTTTACTTAGGGGGCAAACTTTTCGAAAATCAAAATTATTAAAAAGTTGATAATTTTTTTTACACAATGTAGACCGATTCTCTACATAATATTTAAAACAAAATATAAAGACAAATGACCTTATAATAACTAATATGAAAAATATATTAGTGAAGTATTCAAAACATAGTAAAATACCATTTCTATCAACTTTGCAAAAATAAAAGAGAACATATTATTGTCTCATATCATAAATATTTAAAAATATAAAATAACTAAATAAATATAAAGAAACACTAACTCTATTAAATGTAGATCTTTTAAATTGTACTTCTCAGTTCTTCATATCACTAAACTCATCAATTATTAATTCTACATTAAATTTTTAACAATTTATTTTTCAAAGTACACAAGTAATGAGGCAACCAAATTTTTGGGCTAGACTAATGGGCATAAGATAATAGGGTTTAAAATTGCTACTAATATTTATTATATCAATTAGAGTGTATATATATGTGTGTGTATATGTGTATATATATAATATACAACCTCCATCCCATCTTATTAGTCCTATTCACTTAAATAACTTTTTCGGCACACATTTCTACCGAAACCTAGTACGGGTTATACAATATAATTTTGAAGTATTTTTTTTTTTACGGGATACTATGACACTTATAGTATCCCGTAAAAAAAAGAATACTTCAAAATTATATTGTAAAACCCGTACTAGGTTTCGGTGGAAATGCGTGCCAAAAAAATCAATAAAGTGAATGAGACTAATGAGGAGGGATAGATGTAGTATGGATTAATATATATATGTATAGGTAATAAAATTGAAAAAATTGAGGGGGGGCGATGGCCACCACCTGCCATCCCCTAGCTCCGTCTCTGGCTACAAGTTCGGGTTGAAATTTAGGAATTTTAATTAAGATACCCAGCAAAATGATTAAATTTTACCCAATTTGCAAATTTGTAGTACCATTTTCCTTAATCATAGAATGTGGGCCCCACTTGCCAAGTCCATTGAAAAAAAAAAAAAACAGATTTTCCTGATTCCGAGAAAAAGACATAAATATAAAAGTATTTAAATATATAAAGTCAATTTAATAGGCATCGAAATACATTATTAAAAGTATTGGACATTTCATAAAAAAGAATTATAATTCTCATTATCATCATTATTGTTAGTATTGGAGCCTGTATAGACTGTATGCAAAATTTGAAGTTTTTGGGCTCGCATTTTCTGCCTAGATGAATTCTAGCGTTCGGTAGGGTATTGAAGCATGATAGGATTAATTATCCTACATCATCTAACTATTTAGTAGCTTAAAGTCCTAAACTAAGGAGTCTTAGATAAAGAAGTGGCCCGCTCTTATTACACTATTTTCTCATGTTAAATAAACTTACGAAATTGGTCGGATAAGCAAAACAACAACCCGTGTTATTCTTCTTCTTTCCATTCTACCCTTTATCAAAATTTGGAAGGCTGCATAAAAGAAATTTATTTTATTGTTTATTAAAAAACTGAAATTTTAAATAATAAATAAATTAATTATTGTCAATAAATAATTAAATAAAATATTAAATAATTAAATAAATAATTAAATAAATAAAAGTGAAAATTATTTTTAATAAATGATAAAATAAATTATGTTTTAATAATTTTTTTAATAATTATAAATAATTATAAAATTTCAATTATTATAAATAACATTTATAATTATTATACATAATGATTACTGAGTATTTATTAATAATTATTTATTAATTAATACTTATTTATTATTTTAATACGAAAAGTGTAACAATTTGAAAATGACGGAGGGAGTATATATTTGCCTGCATAAAGTTTCCAGACTCACCAATATTTTGTGCAAGTAAATTGCTACTTGTTTGACTGATTTCTTAAGGTGTAAATAGAATTCTAGTAAACTGGAGAAGGGTGATATTGTCATTAATGGGAGTATAATCCAAAGTTATATGTTTTCCACCAAGCAACATTTTAAGTTATCTTACTTTTTGTTTCACTATACCAAACACAAAAATAGATTAATTAACCTACCACTATTCGTATGACTCATCATGAATTTATTAATCATGTTAGATCCTATAACACCCTTACCGAACGCAGCCTAATAATGGGTTTAGGATTAGATTGATTGCTATTATATATAAAAAAATAATGTTGTAATTTGTATCCGAAAAATTATAGTGACATTTATGGTTTGACATCCCCTAGACATAATCACTAAACGAACTGGCTAAATAATTTTCGAATTACTATTTTTCACTTTTGTGATTGTGTGCGTTTGTTATTTCCCAACAAACACTTTTTCATTGATCTTTTTTAAAAAATTAACGCATATAATTAACGGGAAAAAAACAATTATATTAAAACACATATTTTCTGTGATATTAGTACTTCAGGGAACCAATCCGATTAATTTTATGATCCAGCTATGAATTTTCCACCAAAACAAAGGGAGGACGTGTGTAATAAATGCGTGGAAAAATACATTTAATACAACCTAACGTTGTATTTGTGAGAAAAATAATGTGAAATAAACCAAAGTTTGTCCGTAATTCATGCAAAGTTGAAGTGCATGATTATGAGTGTGGGTTTTAAATGAGATCAACCGAAAGGGCATGGCCATATATAACATGGTCTGTCCACTTTCTCATTTTAAAGTTTTCTTTGACTTTCCACACACTGCCACACATGTGACATTATCATACACGTTTCTTTTTTCTATTTGTTATTTTTTCTTTTTATATCATTGGGCTAAATGAGTACATTTATGCTTTTTCTTCCCCAAAATTCTCCATCTTGAAAGCTTGAGAGAAAATTAAATTTTATTTGTTTTAATTGTATATTTCTTGAATATACTAATTGGAAGGAATAGAATTAACCCTTTGTCGTTTTTTAAGTGTCCCCAAGAGTGAAAATATGTGTCCTATCACAATTATTTATGCAAAAAGTATATATCAGATTACCAATTTTGTTCATAAAAGATACTACATCCGTCTCACTTCATTAGTCTTATTTCATTATTATATATCTCACATATATTTAATATATATGATTAATGAAGTGGGACAGAAGGAATATATTTTTCCATTTGTCATACAATAATTAAAGACAAAGAAGGTAAAATTATTTATTTTTCACATTTTGACAATTCAGAACATGGGACGGAGTGAGTATAATGATCTGTGCCCTTTGATGTTTCATTGAGACTTCTTTACTTGAATTGCATAATCGTAACAATAAAATACAATTCAATTGATAAGATGTTTTCTCTCCGATCAATAGAATAGAGAGGTCCTGGACATCTCGAGCGCATGATAGATTGTACTAATAGAAATTGCATAGGAGTAGTTGCTAATCTTAAGGTAGATGGAAAGTAATGGAATTAATGCTTACAAAAAGAGAGAATATTGAATTCAGCAATAGAAGTGTAGGACCCAGTACCTAATTGGAAAAGAAAATTCTTCAAGGGCATTCAATATGGGACTCCTGAAACATAAATGCTCCATCTCTATGTACATGTATGTATGGATATGGAAATGTATGATAATTGGTAGGGAATGGGTGCAGATGCAGCATGTGAAGAGTGGGGCAAAGTGATGCACAGTGTGAAGGGGACAAGTCTCCAACAAGAGCAATCATTGGCATCAAGAGAGCTGCTTCTACAGTCCCATTTTTAAGCAAATTTTCTGTAATAATGATGCATATAATTATTTTTTGGGCCAAATCTATAAATACCCATTTTGAAAATATAAATTTAAAATATACCCATTTTGAAAATACACATTCAAAAAATGCCCGTTTTATTAAAATACAATAAAAATGGGCCCCACTTCACCAATATCTCTCCATGAGCCTCAATATCTCTCCATGAATATCAATAACTCTCCATGAGGAAAAACTCCCGGGAGTTTTTGACTTTTCTCAAAAAAAAAAAATTGAAGATTTTACAAATCAATGAAAAACGCCCGATAATTTGTGAAAAGCGCCCCATGCTTTCTGAAAAGCGCTCGACGGTGTTTGAAAAGCGCTCCATAATGTGATTTTCCATTTTTTTTTATTTTCATGAAAAGTGCCCGTAATTTTTGAAAAGCGCTCGATGTTCCTTCAAAAGCGCTCGATGTTTCATCAAAAGCGCTCGATGCGTTTTTATCTATTTTTGAAAAGCGCTCTAAGTTCCTTCAAAAGCGCACGAAAATGTGGGCCAGCGATATTTATCAGCGATATTCGCTATTATAAAATGACAAAATCGTACCCATAACACGTGAAGCGCGGAAATTAATGTGTGAAGTGGGGCCCATTTTATTATATTTTAAGTAAAACGGACATTTTTGGAATGTGTTTTTTTAAAGTGGGTATTTTTTAAATACCCACTTTGAAAACGGGCAAAAATAGACATTAAGAGTTATTTTTTTTAGGGGGGTGGGTGGGGGGTGGGGGTGAGGGCCAAACTGCAAAGGGGCAGTCCTACATACTATGACCAATTATTGCACCACTGATTGAGTTGCTTTTCTGCTTTATATTTGCTCCACAAGTCCTTTTCAGGCCTCTGCCCACACCCCCTCTCCACCTCTCTTTTTTTACGCGAAATTCTTGTTTGAAAACGTTTTTTTAGCCTAATGGCAGTTTTGTAACTCCCGGATGTGAAGTACTAGTGGTTTTCAATTTTTTAATTCTGCCACTTTTTAGCTTTTTGCAGCAAATACTCTTCCCTCCCCCCCCCACCCACACCCGGCTACTACCCCCTCCCCCCCCCCAAGGTTGGGTTATTATTAATTCTCTATAAATTACATTAATTTCTTTTTTTAAGTACTTTATCTTTAGGTTATTATTAATTCTCTACAAATTAAATTAATTTCTTTAAGTTTTTTTAAGTACTTTATTTTTGCTCTTCGACCGACTTTCATTATAATACCCAACCATGTCAAAAAAAATATAATTATTTTTTGACAAACATTCACATATAGAATATTGGTTGGGAAGTTCAAATTTTTATTTTTCAAAAATAAATTTAAAAAATTACACTAATAAGCAAAAAAAGAATAGAACTTATATAATTCTTAAAGGCAGGGAGATTTTTCTCAAAAAAAAAAAAAACAAAGGAGGGAGATGAGAGTGGGTATCATGTATTCATGTATTTAAGGTTAATTTTCACGAATACATAAGTCGTGTATCATGTATTCGTATATTTGGTAAGAGTGGCTAGTTTTTGTGTTTTTGTGTTAATTTTTTATTTTTATTGGAACTAAATATATCTATAAATATTGATGTTGATGGTAATCTATAAGGTGTAATTGTAATATCTTTGGTGTTAATTATGTAATACATGGTTCGAACTATTAATAATTATATTAATAATAATAAGGGGAATTCACTCCCTGCAAATAATTATATTAATAATAAAATGAGATTTCACATGTTTAGTCACTTATCGAGTTGTATCGGTTGAAACACTCGTATAATTAGTGAAACAAGAAGTAAAGTTGTGGAATGGTCGATCCCTTTTTAGTAGTTTAGTGATAATAAAATAAAATTCACTTTATTAATGAGTAATGGAATCGAATGGATAGAGATCCTCGAATAATTAGTGTAACAGAAAGTAAAGTAGTTTAAGGTTATATCCTGAATTAGAGGATTAGTGATAATAAAATGATATTTTACTTTATTAGTCACTAATTGAGCCAATTATCGGATAATTAGTGTAATATGAAGTATATTAGTCGAAGGGTCAATCCCGTACTAATGGTTTAGTGATAATAAAATAAAATTTTACTTGATTGCTCACAAATTGAATTTAATCATTTGAAATCCTCCTATAGTTAGTAAAATGAGAAGTGAAGTAGTTGAAGGGTCGATCCCGGAATTAGTGAATCATTGATAATAAAATGGAATTTCACATGATTAGTCACTAAAGTAGTCGAATGAGTTGAAATTCTCGTATAATTAGTGAAACGGGAGGTAAAGTAGTCGAAGGGTCCACCCGAATTAGTGGATTAGTGATTATAAAATGAAATTTTACTTGATTAGTCACTATTAGAGTGGAACCGGCTCAAATTCTCGTATAATTAGTGAAAGGTGAAATAGACCATTTAGAATAGTCGATCAAGAATTAATGGATTAGCTATAATAAAATAAAATTTCCCTTGATTAGTCACTAATTGAGTTGAATGAGTTGATCCTCGGATAATCCTTGAAACATAAAGTAAAGTAGTCGAATGGTCGTTCTCAGATTAGTGGATAATAAATTCGAATTTCATTTGATTAGTCACGAAGTGAATCGAATCGCTTGAAATCCTCAAGTAATTAGGGAAATAAGTTGTGAAGGAGTCGTCTAGTTGAATCGGTTCATTTTCTTCTTATAATTAGGGAAATGTGAAGTGTGCTCCTCGAATAGGCTATTCGGAATGAATGAATTAATGATAATAAAATAAAATTTTAATTGACAAGACAATTGTCGAGTTGAGTTCCTTGAAATCCTCTAGATGGATGCAAGTATTATACTAGTAATATAGAGTATAATTACTATTGAGTGAATATGTAATTTTATACTAGTGCAAGTATTATACTAGTAATAAGTATAATACGAGTTTTTTGTCGTTTTTATTTAATCCGTAAAGAATCAAATTAAGTTATTTTTAATTTTTTTTGAATTACTAAATTTTCCCGCTTCGAAAGACTTTCATTATAATACCCAATCATTTCACAAAAATTTAGTATTATTTTTCGACAACAATTCACGTATAAAACATTGGGATGGGAAGTTCAATTATTTTTTTTCTTAAATAATTTAATAATAAGTATCATTAACATGATAAATATAATCAGAACTTTAATAAACTTAATAAAGAGGGAGATGAGAGTGGGGGTAGTAACATGTTTAAATTATTAGGAATTTTCCTAATAATTGTTATCGAAGCTTTTCTTGTTTAATTGAGAGGTTTCTCAATTAAGAATTCGATTATCTTAATCAATTATCTCGAACTATAATTTAATTCTTGGTTAAATTATAAAAATTAATTAAGTTACTCGGGTGAGTAACCTCAACATAAAACTTGTAGTTTAATTAATGGTAATTGTTCTATTTCAATTAAGTATTGGGTTAAGAATTAATTAAATTAATTCTGGCCCAAAGGAAACAATTGAGCAGCCCAAATCTTAAGAATTAATTTCGGCCCAGCTATTTCCGGCCCAATCCCTGTCTTGGCCCGCCTCCTTATAATAATTTTAGTTTTAATTTGGGGTATAAATTAAGATAGCCATTTTCAATAACAAAAAGGTTTTTTTCGCCATCTTTATAAAAAATAACTCTTTTAGCGATTTTAAAGGTTTAAAGTCTAAAATGCCCGTCACTTTTCTTTTAAAAGTTTAAAGGTTTAAAGTCTAAAATACCAGTTAATTTTAGTGAAATTAATTTAGTGTCATGGTAATATTTATTGATATATGTTAAAGATTCAGTCCTAAATTTAGAGTATTATTTCAATTAAAAAAACGTAATCGGATTGGCTTTTTGTAAATTATTGTTTTAAATTTAATTTTTATTTTGCTATAAAAAAAATGAGGAAATGATTGACCCGTCAATGGGCACCGATTTGAAACAGTGTTTGAAGGCAAAAAAAAATATACTAATAGACGGGCTTAGATTGCTATTGAGTCCAATCCTGAGCCCAGCCCAATTGTATGTGGGTTCAATTGGCCCGTATGCAAATAAGAAATTTATTTCAAAAATCTTGGGAAAATAAAATAAATGTTCTCCCCGATTATGCGTAGAACTGCCTTCCGGAATACGCTTCCCATACAGGAAGCTGGAATTGCGCGAAGAAGCTCACGATTTTGGGAGAAGAAACTAAGCGCAAACGATCCAGGTACCAGGTCTGCATACGTATCTGCAATTGAATGAGGTAGATTATTGTTCCTGTTTGTTGGAGTAAACATGCAGATTGCATATTTTTTTCTAAATCTGCTTTGTATGCTGTCAAAATGTTATCTGTGATATAAAATTTCGGTTGAGTTTTATGTGCAATCCTCTAACATTACATACAATCCCATTCCCAGTAGTTCAAAATGTATAAGAAATTATGAACCTCTGTAATTTGGGTCCATCGTAATCAGGTACAGAGTGGTATATGAAGGCGCCGTCGTGTGGATATTTTCATGTGCACGCTAGTGAAGGCAAACAGAAGTTCCCGTGTATGAAGCGAGCAACGTAGGTAACTTATATACATTTTCAAGGCAATTTAATTGTTATTTCAGTGAATTAGAGAAGTTGGGGTTACAGGCTTCATTAGAATGATAAATTTTGTTGCGGTATCATACTTTACATCTCTTTAATTATACAAATTATCTCTAACTGTGTGTCCTAAGTAGACTTGTTGCAATGTTAATAGATTTTTGTTTGTCTGTCTTCGTTTATAGGAGAATTTGTTTAGTTAGTCATTGCAGCATGAGCATTTCATAATTTGCTACTGTATTTCAAAGAGTTCTTCAGAATTAATATAAGCTACATTTCTTGAACAAAAACTGCGAGGTAAAGGAAAATTTAATATTCTGCTCTTACTTTACATCTCTTTAATTAAACAAGGGTTGTTTAACTTCTGTAATCGAAGTAATTACTTCTGAAGGTACTAAGTGGAAATAGGTAGCCCTTGATATTATTGAAGTGAAGGAATTTACTGCCATGGTGTTTGATTTGAATATGGCTTGTGCTCTAGACTTGTGTAATGAAAATGATGCAGAAAATGATGCTGAAAATGAAAGTTCCGACTCTCCAATTGATTCATCTGATGCCAGTGATGATGATGATGATAATGTCGTTCGTGTAGAAAATTTGGATGAATCTCCTCGTAATAAGAAAAACATGAATTCATCAAAGTCGAATTCACTTGAAGGGAAACATGGTACTCCTAATGAAAACGGCATAGGGGGTTTTGAAGGTAATGCTGAGCTCGTTTTAGAAATGGAGGCTAAGCTCCAAGTTGGTGCCTGTTTTGGTTCTTTGGAACAAGCACATATTTTTTATTGTGAATATGGGAGGCTAAAAGGATTTAGCATTCGACGGGCAGATCAACGATACAAGGGCAGTTCTGAGGAGATCAGGTGGAAAGATTTTGTATGCTGTTGTGCCGGGAGACCTTATGCTGGGGTACAGAACAAAGTCGTCCGTCGGTTCAGAAAATTGGTCAAGCGAACAAATTGCACGGCAAAGATTAGGGTGCATCCTGTAGAAAATGGCATTTGGAAGAATACCTTGTTCTTTAAGGATCACAATCATCTACTGCTCGCACCAGACCAGTCCCATTTGTTAAGGTCTAGTCGCATTCTTTCAGAAGACCGACTAGGGGTTTTGCAATCAATGAATTCTTTGGGCATCCCTGTAAACACGGCGTGCGGGTTTGTTGAAGCAGAGGCCGGTGGGCCTCGAAACGTTGGTTACATTAGAAAGGATGCTTATAATAAGTTGTGGCGAGCAAAGAACGAGAAGCGTGTTTTAGATGGAGATTCCATTGCACTACTTGAATTTTTGAATTCAAAGACAAATTCGGAGCCATATTTCTTCTGGAGAGCTCGTTATGATGATGAATGTCGGCTCAAGGATTTGTTTTTTAGGGACTCACAATCTTTGTATGACTATGAATGTTTTGGAGACGTGCTATCCGTTGACACGACCTACAAAACAAACAGGTATAATCTTAGCTGCGCTCCTTTTGTTGGCATTAATCATCACAACACAAGTATAATGTTTGGAGTTGGTTTTTTGTCGGATGAGTTGTCGGAAACCTTTGAGTGGCTAATGGGAGTATTTTTGGAGTCTATGAATGGGAAACATCCAAAAGTTGTCTTCTCTGATCAACAAAGAGCTCTCATGAACGGGATAGACCGAATTTTTCCAAATTCCACTCACCGTCTATGTCAGTGGCATGTCAATAACAATGCTATGAAACATTTTGGTTCTCTTAATCGTAATGAAGAATTCATGAAGTTGTGGTATAGATGCATGAATTGGGCGGAAACCGAAGATGACTTCGAGAATATATGGGCTGAAATGATGTCAAAATATGTACCAGCCACTAACACTTGGCTGCCTGAGATGTATACACTTCGGCACAGGTGGTCATCAGTTTTCAGCCGAAATATCTTCACAGCCGGAATGGTTGCGACATCTCGCAGTGAAGGGACCAACAAAGTATTGAAAGCTATGATTAAATCCAGCAGCACCCTACACGATCTTGCACAAGCATATGAAAAAGTTCAGACTCGATGGCGTGATGTTGAGCGTGAAGAGGACGCGGCCTGCTTGTGGCTTCCCGGTCAATTTGTGAAGAAAAACGACATGCTCACACAGGCTGCTACTTTTTATACTAGAAATATTTACAAGAAGTTTGAGCTCCAGTGTACAGAGGCATGGAATGTTGTGATTGACTGGAGGAATGCGTCGGAATTAGGTGACGGGAATGTTCAGTTTAAGGCAACTCGGTCTCAATATCCTAACTCACGGGCCCGTAGAGTGACGTTCAATCTTGCAACAAAAATTGCACATTGTTCCTGCTGTATGTGGGAAGGACATGGCATATCATGCCGCCATGTATTGAAGGTCTATCAGTTTATGGACGTGCAGCTTATTCCAGATGACTTGATTCTTAAACGATGGACTAAAAATGCAAAAGACTATGCCTTTTCGGAACAAGCATCTGTCATTCGCAGCCATAAGAACAACATTACGAAACACATGGATTTCACAAATCTCATTATGAGATCCCAGCATGAAATGGTTGTTGCTGCAAAGGATTGTGACAGTGCTCAAGAATATCTGCTACGAATGATGGAGAAGACTAAGGAGGGTTTTCAAAATGTACTCCGTCAAGGACCTTCTGTAGCAGTCGATGCTCCCGGTCCAGCATACGAGAAATTTCAATTTCGAAACCCACATAAAGTAAAGCAGAAAGGCCCTGAAGCTGGGCAGAAAAAAGAAAATAAAAGTGCACCTAAGAAGCGCAAAGCCAAAAACAAATGTCCTGGTGTTTCAACACGTATGTTTGGAAATTTAAATTTGAATATGTACTTAATATCACCCCATTCTGTCTTCATTAAATTAACGTATAACTTTGTAATGCAAGGTTCCCGCAAACGTGGTAAGTTTGCTGATGGTCCCTCCTTTTCTGGGCTAGATCTGAATATATCTCTCAGCCAACCTGCTCACAACTCTAACCTTGGGAGATTTGGGGTTGAACATTTGGATTTTCACGAAGAAGAGTTCAATTTCTTTGTGAGTTGTTGTGTGCATCTTCTAGTACCTCCTTTCTGTTTAATATTCCTTCATTTTTTTGGTCCTGTTTGGAACAAAATTGATTTTCATTATAAGACATGTACTTATATTTATTTCATTTTCAGGCTACGCAGTGATGCATGCATGTGTCCAGTGTTGGCTGTTTTCTGGAGAACCTTTAAGAAATATGCTGGTCTGAATTCAGGCTTCAAGTTTGTCCTTTTAATTTTAATTAGGTGAAGAATTGGACCTTCTTTTGGATATCAGGTTGCATGTATACGGATGTATATGGATATCAGGCTTCTAGTGATGAAGGACTTCCACAGAAATGTCTAATATTCATATATTGGTGTTCTGGAACTGGAAGGTATGTTCCTATATTCATCTTTCAATGCTAATCAACCCTTCCAACTTTTTTAAGGCACCTCGTTGGCTTTTGTTCAAATTTGAATTAATTTTTTTTTACAATAGGTTGAGTTTTGTATGCAATGCATGGTTGCAGCAACTTCTTTAAAAAATTATATATATGATATAATAAATATTTTCCTTTCCAGCAACTTCTTAAAAAATATATTTATATAGACTTGTGTATTTTGTAGCCCCCTTGGATATTTATTTAGTACAGTTTCAAAAATAATCAGAGCTATAAATCTAATAAATAGTTATTCCAGTTCTAACTTTCATTTTATTAGAACCGTCAAATTTGCTAGGGGCGACTCGAAACTCAAGCATATGTTACAACTCAACATAAGGAAATGATATTTTTTTTTAGGAATTAGGAAATGATTTAACAAGATGAAATAGCAAATAACTTAATAATAATAATAATAATAAACTTCAGTTTTTTTTATAAATTAATATTTAAAAGTTGTGTGGGATATTACATACTAAGGGTGTGTTTGGTAAAGAAGATGAACCAAGATGAACCAAGATGAGAGAGATCATCTTGGTTCATCTCACTGTTTGGTAACCAACTAAAATAAACTGGAGGGCCCGAGATGAATACAAGGCCCGTTGATATTTCACTGTTCCGCCTTGTTTAGTCATCTCACGTTTTTGGTCGGATGAGGTGAACTCATTCAAACAGTAACACAATATTTTCTCTCTCTTACCATTTTACCCTTATGTATTTATACGATTTCAAATAATAATAATAATAATAATAATAATAATAATATAATATAATAATAATAATAATAATGTAATAAAATAATAATAATAATAAATAAATAAATAATAACAATAATAGTAATAATAATAATAATAAATCAATAATAATAATAATAATGTAATAAAATAATAATATTAATGTAACGAAATAATCATAATAATAAATAAATAATATCAATAATAGTAGTAATAATAATAATAATAATAATAATAATAATAATAAATATTAATAATTTAATAAAATAATAATAATAATAATAGTAATAGTAATAGTAACAATTATAATAATAGTAATAATAATAATAAATAATAATAATAATTTAATAATAATAATAGTAATAATTATAATAATAACAAGAATAATAATAATATAAATATAATAATAACAATAATAGTAATAATTATAATAATAACAAGAATAATAAAAATAATAACTTAACAATATAATAATAATAATAATAATAATAAATATATTAATAATAATAATAAATAATAACAATAATAGTAATAATTATAATAATAACAAGAATAATAAAAATAATAACTCAACAATATAATAATAATAATAATAATAATAATAATAATAATAATAATAATAATAATACAGAGTAATAAATAATAAAGGGTACTATTTAATCTCAATGATAAAAAGTGAAATCGGTAGAGGTATTTAATAAGGGTAAAATAGTCAATTTAAATTTAATCTAGAGTTTTGCAATTTGTACCAAACACAATATGATATCATCCGAGTCTGAATTTTTTGCTACCAAATGGTGAGATGAATGATTCATCTTGACACTATTCATATGAGTCATCTTGAGATGAATCATCATTCTTCATCTTGAGATGATTACCAAACGCAGCCTAAGAGTTACAAAGATATTCAATTAAATCCATACTGAGATAAAATAAAAACCGGCCCTACTTCTCGGAGTATTCCGGCGGCGACAGGACCGGCTGCAGCTTGAAAGCGGAGAGAGAGAGGGTTGGGGCTATGTTCGAGTCGTAGCATCTATTTCGTCGATGGGAAACATTTTAATTGACATCCGCAAACTGTTTGATATAATGTTTAAGTGAGAGATTTTGTCTATTGGAAACATATTAATTGACGTCCGCAAACTGTTTGATATAATGTTCCATTGACAGATTTTGTAAGAGAAAAAATAATCCATTTCTTTTTTAACTTCCGTTGAAATTTAACTATGTTAGTACGTATTAACCCCCACAACCCCACTCCATAGAAGTTGTTTTCCCCAAATTCAATATATAATCGCAGACAACATTATTGCACTCTAAATGTTTGATGAAATGCATAACAGAATCTAATATTATTTCAAAGTGGATAGCTCACTCCTCTTGCTGCTTCTCGTCTCACTACATACGAGCACATAGACGAGGAGCCATACGAACTAAACTAAGAAATGCATAAGCATGCTGTATAGATTCAACCACAATAAGCCATAATACCTACAAAATACTTCATATTAATATCGCCATGAGCAATTATAGTTTATGCACAGCCTGCATATTCCATGTTTTGTTTCTTAGCTAGGCACAATCCGGCGTAAACAAAAAATTATGAGGTCAAAGCCACCAGCTACCCAAGTTTGGCAGAATAGTTGCAAGTCAAAATGGAAGATTACATTAGCTACATGTTAAGTGCATCAGACATGCGTTTTGCAGCTACACCGGCATTGTACAGCTGACCACAATAGTAGCGTCGCAGCTTCGAACACTTTCCGGTTCTCAGTTCTTCGACAGGGTAACGGGATGCCAAGCTTTCCACGTACTTGGCTGCAAGGATTCCACAGTCATTTACCCCGGTCTGAGAATACAGACTTTCGCTGCATGGTTCCACAGCCCACTTAGCATGATCGAACTGTACTAGCCTGAATGTTGGATCCAACTCCTTTGCCCTTTTCAAAAGACGGGGGATACGCTGGCTTAAACGTTTAAAATGGGCGGCAACCAGATCCCAATCATTATAGTCACGGAGTGAATCATACACAAATATCTTCCCCTCAATCATATCGATCTTGTAGGCTACCCAATGATCCTTTAGAACATGGGCTATGCCATAGATTTCTACGGCATCGCACCAACGTAAGGGTCGTTCAAGAGGGAGAGAGCCAAGCACATACTTCACCGCCATATCCCGACCATTCTCAAATGTTGAATTCACACACATATTCTGCAAAACAATATATTCCATCCAAACCTCACAATTTAACAACAGTGAATATTAGTAATGGGAAATTAATTCATTTCTTTAGATAAAAACTTACCCAAAACATAAACTCTACACAACTCCAGTGCGTATTAAACATACGAGGTGCAATCCGGGATTTCAAGAGCAGAAGATTCAAGAGCGCATCACAATGCTACAAAATACAGCCAGCAAAACAGAGTTGTGTAAATGGCATTTGAAAGAAAATATGAAAGTATATATAGAATGCAGAAACATGGAAATTGATGCACCATAGATAGATCAGCTAAAAAAAAAAAGGGGAAAATTACATCATCGCGCAGCATCTGATGGGGCTTGTACAATGGGCGTATCCACTTCAAACTTGCAATATCCAACATCTTAATTGGTGTACGAAAAGTACCCTTCCTGCATCAAACATTTCATGCAATATCATTTCGTAGGGGTCATGTGTGAAAAGTAATAACAAATATAAAATAGTAGTACTGCATATACAAAACATTTTGAGGAAAGAGTATGTGGAAATGTGATTACTTTTTCTTTTTCGCATCACTATACCATTCCAAAAATGGGTTAAGCAACTTTTTCGGGTATCTCTTCATCGGTGAGTACATCACCGGCCTGGAGGTCTTAACTGAATACGGCGGGCGCATTGGGGTAGTTGGATCTTGAGCAGCATCATTTGGAGAAACAGAATCTGCCACATTACCTTCTTTAGAAGCATGCCTACGCATGGATTGCACCTCGTAACAAGCTCTATCCCCGTGATCGTATGACATCAAACTGCTAACACCGCTACTTGGAGATGTATCAGTTGAGTATTTGGAGTCTTCCGATTTGGGTAGGACTTCAGAATTATGCTTTGGATTGTACATATCCTCAAACCACAAGCTGTCAAAGCTATCCATGTCTTTGCGCTCAATACGAGATCTATAGTACATAGGGTTTTCCGGATATCCTTCTACAAATGCATCATAGAATGCTCCATCAACGGTAAACTGTTCCAACTGAAGTTTCCATGTCACCTCATCGCCTTCCATAGTCCATAATGGAGCAGATTTGGGATACCACGAAGACTTTACCTACAATGTTAATTATATATAAAGGATTAAACATTTCTCGTTAAAAATAAAAAGGTGCACTAATCTTCAAACTGTATTTCCTAAACTAAGTAGGTAACATGACTCAGTGTTGGAAGCAAAGTAAAATATCAAACGATTGAAGTAAGGAATTATAGCAACATTACCTCAGGGGAGGGATTAATTCCATCAAAGAGATTGGGAGATTTGTCCGGCTTGTTGCAGTGTAAGGGGATACCAAACTGCCCTCCGTTTATCCTTTTGGAGGATGGAGATGGGGAGGTGCTGGACATTTCAGTGGAACTGCTAGGAATAACCAAATTCAGATCAAACAGCGTGGCTTCTGACCTTGAAACGCCTGGAGACTTTGGTTGCAGATCACCTTCCTCGGATTGCAAATCTTCATCTTCTTCAAGCATTAAGAAATCAAGCTTGCGCTTAATAGGCCGGTCCGCATGAGGTGATGGTGGCGGAGATATAGGAGAAGGCGGTGTAGTCGGAAGGAAATTCGAATTGTAAGGCATAACCCAATCAATTTCATCCTGTTCTTCCTCCAAGAAACGGAACTCCGCCTGTAGTTTTATTATAAATATATAAAAATAAAGGTATTAACATGTCAGATTAACAATTCATGAAGTTAAATGTGCCTTCAACAGATTATCAAGAACAAACCTTCCTCAGGGGTAGTGGCATCTCAAGCAGCTTGTCGAATGCATCATACTTTTCCTTCTTACAACAAGGCCACCCTAATATTCGTGGAACAGAAATGGAGCCTCGACAGTTGCGATATGTCTTCATTTCTAGTATATCAGGAAACACATGGAACGCCCACACTTGGAGACATAGTGCGAAGCCAAATACATCGCAAGACACATTCTCATTCGCACGAACTTGCTTGTCTACCACAGCCTTTGATCTGTACAGCTCACCTACCAAGTATTCAAAGGACACACGACCCCATGGAAACGAGTTGAATGAATCCAAGTCATCGCATAGGTGCAAGTATTTGACGTGAATAGCGTGGTTAGTTGAACCACGTCCCATCAATACGCCGTAGACAAATAGGCAAAGAGCAAGCTTAAACACATCCTCGCCACTCCCTTGTGATACGTCGCAAGCATCCTCAAACTTTTGCTGAATGTCTTTCACTACAGTAGTCCCGATGTTTCCAAATATTCTTGCAACAAAGTTCGAAGTCTCTGGTACATATACCGGAGGACCAAAGGATAGCCCACTGATGCTTAGAAACTCCTTAGGCCCAAAATTTGCCTCAACACCTTTCAAGTTGAAAGTCAAGATCCCTTCTCCAACCGCATTGGCTTCAAGATGGCGTAGAAGCATATTAATCATAGGACCTTGGAGATTCATTTCTGGAATATCAAGGTACCGACCGAAGCATGATAGCCTAAATCTTTCTAGATTGGACAAATCCAACCTAGAAATAAGTAGTGAGGCTACCCTGCTTGGGGAAGAACGCCCATGAATTGTAGCATATCGCCTCGTGAAAGGAATAACCTTGCCTGCAAGAAGAAAAACGTACTTCACTTTTCCTTTCAGAAGTGCATTAAAAGATTATTCAAGAACAGTTTAATCATAATCGCATTCAACCTATAAAAATCAAAATAATGTTTTGGCCATTTTGGAATACAAGGATTTGTTTTGAGATTGACTGGCATAATATTTGTACTGAATTGGATTCAGATTAGGATAGGATCACAGGAGCTGAGAATAATTTAAAGTAAAATTTGTGGAGGGATTACTTTGATTTGGAAATTTGGGAGAGGGGATTTGTTTTCTCAAAATAATACTACTATTGCTCCTAATCGCCTTTCAAAAAAAAAAATATAACAATCAAATACACATCATACTGTTAGTAACCATTATGCTAAAATTGCTTTTCATTTAGTTCCTATAAACATTTTAATTTTTCACACAACAGGGGAGCAGAGACGGCGCCAACAAAAAGGAAACATATCAAACTTATACTAAATGGAAAATTCAATTTAATTAACTTCATAGCCATCAACACATGTTGCAGGTGCAGTACATATAATTTTATGCGCAAATATACTATACTTAATTCATAAACTGAGTACTTAACAACCATCTACACAAACTAATAATTCACACAATGTCTAAAACTACTAATTCCAACTACCAATAACACAGAGGTATTTAATTAATTCAGTGGCAAATATTTATTACCATGAAAAATGATTCCTTCAAGCCACTTAAACATTTATTCTACTTTTTATTTAAAATTGTAATGTTCATGGATTATAATATCATACAGGTATGGAGAAAATAAAAATTATAGTAAAACATAATCTATTAAAAGCAATTGCGTATCATCTTTTTTAAAAAGGGAAGGGGTGGGCCTCTGCCAAATGCCATAAATATTCTATCAAGCTTAGTTGGCCATGGATAAAAAGACAAAGATGAATTTTTTATTTTTTATTTTTATTTTTTGAGAATTTTGCCAAAGAAAGCTCCCAAAAAACAAATCTTGACCAGAAGGGAAAAAAAAAACGAACCAACACAATTAATGTCAAACTTGACCAAGAACTTCCTTTAAAAGGACTTTCAATAATATCATTGGCCATAAATGAAACATTCCAAATACCTACAAGTATAACTATTCCATACAGATACATGGGTGATTAATGACACCAACCTTCACCATTAACACCCTTCTTTTTCTTCATCTTCTCAACCTTTCCACCTCCTATTTCAGTTCCCTTCTTTTTCTTCATCTTCTCAACCTTTCCACCTCCTATTTCAATTGCACAAAAAAGCTGTGTTATTTTCTTCAATAAAACACAAAAAATTTGAAGCACAAAGTGAAAGAAAATTTGGGGAGGAGAAGAAACCCTTACTCTGAATTGCAAATGGTTGAGATGTGGGAGGAATGAGCTACTTTAACATTTAAATTAAAATCCACAATCTCATCTCAAAAATGTCTAATCACGCATTTAATGTTCTGGAGAATTTCTAAAAAAAAATAAATTCTATTAATATTTAAATGTCCTAATGCAGCAAATATTCACTAATTATATTTTTTGGGTTATTATTAATTCTGTACAAATCAAATTAATTTCTTTAAGTTTTTTTAATTACTTTATTTTTGCTCTTACTTTCATTATAATACCCAACCATGTCAAAAAAAAATTGGTTCGGAAGTTCAAATTTTATTTTTAAAAAAAAATTCAAAAAAATTACACTAATGAACTTATAATTCTTAAAGGGAGGGATATTTTTCACAAAAAAAAGGAGGGAGATGAGTGGGGCTACGGGTTTTTTTTTGGAGGGGGGAGGGGTTGGTACTAAGTTACTATGGTGGTGGGTAATATGGGACCCACAAAAAGTAAAATTGTACAGTAAAAAGGTAGGAATACCATATGGTTTTGTCAGGTAGAAAAGAAATGTGGGAGCTTGTGGGACCACTGCCACGTGTGTGTTATGCTAAGAAAATGTTTTCAACTAAGCAGGTCCCCAAAGATTCTTCTTATTTACAAATCCATGTAGTATCTTTTGTTTCTTTGGGTGTGGACTGTTGAGTGGATAAATCCTCACCCAATTGCCACATGCTTTCCTTCAATGCCCTACATGAAAAATCAATATAATCATCTCATTTGGGCATTTTTGCCCAATCAGATGCTTCAACTCAGCTTTCCACAAAACTCTGTTTTTTTTTTTTAGTTTTTAGTTTTTTTTTTTTTCCATTTTTCTTTCTAATTCCAACTCAAGAGTAATATTAGATTGTTTCCATGATCAAAATTGATGGCTAATGCAATTTCAAAAAGTGAATTACATCATAGAAGCCAAGAAAGGTAGGAAAACAGGCAGCATAAGGACTAAGGCAAGTAAAACAAAAACTTAAAACAGAGTTGTTATATTAATGATACTTTGAATGCTTCATGACTAGATCAAGTTAAAACCCATTTACAAGTGACTATATCCAACATTTTTATGATGCTGCTATTGAAGTTTAAGCAATAATTCATGCAAAACAAAATGCAACCACCTTCACAGAGGTCTGATGTGAATTATGCCAGAACAGCGAACATAGTGGAAACTTCAGTTGGCAGTTGTAGCTATGGAGAAGTAGCACCATAAAAAACTAATTCAAGAGTAAGATGTACCAATGGCATTCACTCAAGCATGTGGTAACTCTCACGGCCGGAAGCCGACTATTTATTTAAAGTGATTTCTAGTAATTTACTTTGTTTTATTTAAAAACACTACTCGTGAATTTTATGAATACAAAGTATTTTATTGTTGTCTAGCTCATTCTAGTCTATGTCACGCCCCTAGTTGAAAGACGAGATTTTAAATTACATTGGACTAAGAGGGTATAGCTTGAAATAATGTACGCAGGAGTTCAAACTAAACATTTAGACCAAATTCTAAATTATTGTGCTTTATATATATTTAATTATTGTCCTTAAGTGATACAATGAGCCAATGACCTTATATTTTAAGCAACTGGGCTGAATTATAAGATTTTAAGTGGTGGATTGGTTTAGTAAGTATAGTTGGGCTATTGATAAAAAAATGAGACTTGGACTATAAGTTGAAAGTAGAATGGATACATCCAAATATTAAGATTTTATAATGAATAAAAGCAGAACTTTGGCTGCAAGTTTTAGAAGAGCAAGTTGTAAGAAAATATGTATTGCTTTTAGCCCATGTTTGGTTCAAATTTTTTTGGGTATGGAAAGGGAATCAAGTAATTGATTTTATTACATTTTGTTTGATTTGAGTAATAAATTATCCATTTCCCTTAGTTGGGGGTAATCCAATCCATTACATTATTACCCCTCAAGAAAGAGAAGAAACAAGAAGAAAGGGACCTCACAAGTACCTCAAGGCCAAAACATTCATTATAGGGAAGGGAGAGAGAGAGAAATAAAAGGAAAATGGGCTGATGTATGTTAGATGAATTGGACCTTTAATAACAGAAGAACTTAGATTCATTTTCATTTATGAAGGTTTGGGCGTGTATTTTGGATCAAGTATTTGAGTGTTGGGTTTCAGTATATGGATTAGAGGATTTTATTGTAATTAAGAATATGGATTTTGTGCTCTAACTAATACTGAATCTTTAATTTAAATTATTTTGATAAGCTTTGATATTTAATACTTAACTTAAGCTTAACTTCATGTTTTAATAAGTAATAAAATGGATTTAATGCATACGGTTAATCATTTAGTTCTATCCCTACCACAAAAATTTTCACAGTTAAAAAAATTTAATCTAAACTATTATTACAACAGTCCTTCGTATGCCACCGTGCGAATTATCAAGATGAAGTTGCAAAGCTTACAGTTTTATTATCCCACACTGAGTGCACTTTTATATGCTCACTCCGCACATTAACAAATTTTAGGTTTTTGAGCTCGGAGGCGCACGGGAGGTCAAGTGACGCATCATGTTATCATAAAAATTATATCTCCGCATAATTACTTTACAAAATTCAAGGACCATGAATTAATCATGTTGTTAAGATATTGTCTCTTTCTTTTCATTTATAGCATAGTACCCGAACACAAAGTTCCATGCCAAATACAATGTAGGTATCTGTGCGGGGGAGTGCACGAAGGTACCCACGGAGGTTTGTTCTGCAAGCATATCTACAGAGACTGACGCAGTGGAAAAAAGAGAAAAATGAAGAACAATGGACACGCGAAGATGGTTTTTCTTGCAAGATATATGAATAATATCTTGCAGTGCCTCAAGGCCAAAATATTCACTATAGTGAATAACGAAAATACAAGTTGAGAAAAATGTTAATGAAAAGACTAACACAAATAAGATAACTATTCACTAAGCTAGTTGTATTATGCTAGTAAACTCTCAACTATTAAATGCTCTTGCTTCGTCCTTGTTCTCCTTAAATAGAAGCTAAAACTTGATATTCAAGCATACCCCCAGTCCCCATGTTTGTAGCGAAGTAGTGCCTTCATGGAGCCTCATTCTATGATCTTCCATGCAGCCACAATATCTCCAACTGATTTGACTTGGCCAAATCATATATTTTTCTTCTATAAACTTTGTCAATTGATTAACACGTATTTTATGTACATGTTGAACTTAATTATAGTGAAATTCATGTTTAAATATGTGGAGTTTCAAGTGTTATGATTAGGGTTTCACTAGTTTGATTGCATTCATATTTTCCTCATTTTCTCGAGTCTTTTTATGCTTTTTTCAGGAATAATTAAGAAATTTTAATTGAACTATTCCATGTCGAAGAGGAGTTCGTTAGGAAGCCATAGCAAAAAGCGAATCGAGAATCGGAGTTCGAACGAGGGAGAACGAGCGAAAACGGTGAAGCTGCGCAAAAGGACCGGACTAACGGCGGCCCAGACGGCGGTTGGCTAGACCTCTGGCCAAACCGCCATTTGGGTGGCTGGATAACAGCATGAACGGCGGCTTGGGCTGCAACCTAGACAGTGGCCGGCCGGACTGCCGTCCCAACCGCCGTTTAGGCGTGCTCTTTCATTATTTGACCGAGTTAGTTCAACCAACTCGGTCCAACTCGACCTAAAACTCATTTTCAATGTATATTAACCCCAAATCTTCCCCAATTGGGTATCTTGAGCTAGAATATTCATATTAGAACCCTAATTCTACTTTCCCTATTTCTACTTTAGTATTTTCAAGATTTGTGGAGCATTACTTTGTGGATTGAAGATTCAAGACCATATTCTTCTTCCTTATTGAATTCTCTATCTTTTGATTATGGTTTTATGCATTTTCTATGGTTTATTTTTCTTAATCATGTCTAGCTAGATCTCTTTATGATTCCAATTATATGTAGATTAGGGATAAGTGATGAGATTAAGCTCTAGTTATGAATTTACCTTATAATTTCATGTTCATTTCTCTTGGGGCTATATTTTATTATGTAATTGTGATTGATCACCATAGTTGCATACCAAGTGTTTGATCTTAGGAGGCTTAGATTAGATGCTAGGATCAAGAGATTTGCATGCTAGAGAATAGTAGGGCTAAGGAACTCCATAAGCTATTGGGAGTTAAAGAATTGTTTAATATCTTAGTAGAGTTGAGCCTTTCATTAATCTACTTGATTTCATTACAATGAGAATTGAGTGAGCCATACTTAGGAGGTTTCCCACATAAAATTGGATTAAAATGGCTAGTTTTAGTTAGAGTGTTACATCCCTATCACTTAGACCTAATTGAAGTATAATTGGAGTCACTTTCATTTCCTATTGAGTTTATATCATTTAATTCTTGTTGCTTGTTTAGTTAAGTTCTAAGTTTGTTAATTACTACCTCCATCCCATTACATTAGTCACATTTATTTTTTGCACGTATTTCCACCGAAACCTAGTACGAGTTTTAAAATATAATTTTATAGTATCGTTTTTTTTATGGGATACTATGACACTCATAGTATCCCGTAAAAAAAACGATACTACAAAATTATATTTTAAAACCCGTACTAGGTTTCGGTGGAAAAGCGTGTCAAATAATGAATGTGACTAATGTAATGAGATGGAGGTAGTACTTTTTATTTTTTCATTAGTAAATAAAAAACACAAAAACATGTTAGTTGATAGTTTGAATAGTGATTAGGTAACTAGGTTACTACCTGAAATTCATACATTAAAATATTCCTTGTGGATTCGACTCGATTGTAATACATCGATTATCATTGCATTTCTCACCCTAAAAAAGTGAGCGATCAATTTTTGGCGCCGTTGACGGGGAATGTTTAGTGTGAATTTCAATAGTCGATTTAGTTATTAAGTTGCTAATTCAAGCATTTGTTTCTTTTAATTTTTGTTTTGTAGGTTTATGCATACAAGGTCCAAGGGAAGACTTGTTCAACCTTTGATCTTGAACTTTGAAAGAAGACATAGGAGGAGGAATTCTAGTGAAGATCAAGTAATGGGAGCTCATCATCAAGCAACGAAAGCTCTTATGAAGAAAATGGAAGCGTTTAGAGCATGGAAGGATGGGCAAGAAAGGAGGGCAAATGAGGCTCAACCACCTCCTCTCAACCATATGTTCCAATCTCCAACATAACAATTTCAAGGAGGAGAATGGGGGACGATCAATGCCAATAATTTTGAGCTCAAATCCGGACTTATTCAAATGGTGAAGAGTGAACAATTTGGTGGAAGTCCTAAGGAGGACCCAAACGCCCATCTCAGCACGTTTCTTGATATGTGTGACACCGTCAAGCTAAATGGAGTTCCTAATGATGCAATTCGCATGCGAATGTTCGGATTTTCTCTAAGGGAACGGGCCAAAGATTGGTACAAAGGATTGAACAAGGCCAACATTCACACTTGGGATGATTTGTGCAAGGCCTTCCTCTCCAAATACTTTCCACCCTCCAAAGCGCAAAGGCTTATTTCCGATATCTCATATTTCTCTCAACAAGGTGACGGAACCTTGTTTGAAGCATGGGAAAGATATAGAGAGCTTCTAAGGATATGCCCTCAACATGGTTTCAATGAGGGTCAACAAATGACCAACTTTTATAGTGGGTTAACACCGCATACAAGAAGCATTGTAGATGCTACTTCCGGTGGGTGCCTTCTCAATCGAAATGCAAAGGAAGCTTTGAGAATCATTGAAGAGGGCCAATGGAGAGGGCACCTTCTAGAAAGGGGTTGCTTCGATTGAGGATGATAGGTATGAGGCTCTAGCATTGGAGTTTGCTAATATGAAGAAGTATGAAGATGAAAGGAAAGCCCACATTCAAAGTGTTCAATCTCAAGGAAATGTGGAGTTCTATGGACGTGAAGACGTGAGCTATATCAATCAAGGGCTTTATGGCAATTATAACAAGCAAGGATTTCAAGGAAATCAAGGAGGATTCCAAGGAAACCACCAAGGAGGATTTCAAGGGAATCAACAAGGTGGATATTCTTATGGTTATCAAGGGGGTAACCCGGCTTACCACCCTTGTCACGATCGCGCTTTGCTAATCAATAGCTTAGCTTGGTAATTTGTGACTTACGGAAACATTACGAAGATTAAGAAATAAATGACGACGGAGAATTAATAACTTGACTCGATCATGTCAAAAAAAGTTTAGAAACCAAACAAGTTGTACGGAGTGCAATGATGACGTCATCAATCTAACTTAAGATACAACCAAATCGAATAACATTTGAATAGCACAGTGGAAACGGATGCATGTGTGAAGACATGCACCACCAAGAGACTTCGACTTCTTATGCTTGACAAAAGCTCCACCGGCCACTTCACTCCAATTCGCTCAACCTGCACATGGGAAATATGTACAGGGCTGAGTACTCTAGGTACCCAGTGAACACGTTGCCAAAACATTTTCTTTAATTGTCAGCCATGCAAGAGTATCACATAGGGTTTTTAGAAAAGGCCTATGTGTACTAAAACACTTGAAACTTAAAGCGACTGCAGTCTATGTTCTTTAGTAATCAGCCATATCCGAACTAAAATTTGCATCCGGGAAGTTGTATACCAGACCGGCACACCCTCGCTAGGGTGCCCTGCCACTGCGTGCACGTTAGTCCAAGTAAGATCACTATCTTATAAGGACCCGAATTCGATTCTTATAAATTTGGCCTTGGCCATTTAACAGATAGGCATCATACATAAACTTGAAAACTTTATGGCATGACAATTCTTTAAAAGAACTAATATCAGCTATTAAAACTCGTTTATTTTAGAAAGCCCACCTCGACAGCTTGTCTTCTCTTTTTCACTCAGCTGAGGTGCTTCCGCCACTACGGCCTCCTTGCGCTTGACCTTAATTAAAAAAATCAAAATGAGATTCTTGATTTGCTAATCGGCTTCATTGAATTGGTACTATTGCTATTTAAATTATTAAAAAAATTTCTTAATAATAATTGTAGAGGGTAAATCTACAATTGAAGTTGGATCCGACTCGTCCGGTTGAACGGGTTGGATTGATTAAATGGGTTGGCCACTAGCAACCTGTCAACACAAGCAACAGACGTAAGAGCCCTTCAAGAGCACCAGTGGGGGTGTCCGGTGAAGGGCCTCCGACGCTCAAGTCAGTAGGGCAATAGAGTGATGCGAAAAAGTAAATAAACTCAATTGAAATGATTAAGAGTTGAAAAGATAATGCAAGATAGTCGAATAAGCCGATTGATCTGGTTGATCCGACTGAGATGACTGAGATGACTAAGATGGAGGAGGTGGTCGTTCGTGCTAGTCTAACCAGTCAAACGATCGTAAACCTTTACTTCAAGAAGTATGAGCGTGTTGAGAGGGTAGAGAGCGAGAAAGCAAGAGTGGAGAGCGTGAGTGAATACGTGAGAGATTGGATGCCCCTGATGAACGTGATCAGTCGTATATATAGGATGGCCTCACCCTTTAGGGTTTAAACCGTTCGTCCTTATCTGCTGCCCCACTTTGCTCGTTTGTTCCGATTCTTGCGGAAGGGAGGGCTGTTGTTGACTCGTTCTCAACCCTAGCAGTAGGAGAAAGCGGCTTGACCTGGTCAAGCGTGCTGATGAATTAGTTCGCTTGGGCCGGACACCCTTGGGCCCAAGATTGGATATTGGGTTATTCCGTTCGGTCCAATTGATCGCATTGGGCCAGTTGAATAATTTGGGCTGACGAATTTTGCCCACTACAATAATAATAACTATTATTATTATTATTATTATTATTTTATTATTATTATTTTTTTATTAGGTTCTTCTTAATTAATTGAGAGGTTTCTCAATTCTTGGCTATAATTGATTATCTTAATCAATTATCTTGAAATAATAATTTAATTCTTGGTTAAATTATAAGAAGAATTAATTAATTACTCGAGTAAGTAATCTCGACTTTAAACTGTAATTTAACGGTAATTTGATTCTATTTATTTAGGTGTTGGGTAAGGAAAATAAATAAATTTCGGTCCAAAAGAATTAACTAGTCGGCCCATGTTTGAACTGATTCTTGGCCTACTGTAAATTAAGTTTGGCCCGTTTCTTTCTTCAGCCCAGATCCGGCCCATCCTCCATCCAGTTCAATTCTTCGACCCGAATCCGACCCGCAGTCGTCCCGGGTCAACAAAATCAAACTCGACCCTTGACTCTTCTCTCTCGCTCGCACGACACATCTCTCTCACTCTCTTTTGAGTCGCGATTCTCGTCTCTTCTCCTCTGCGCAAATTTATGTCGCTCTTCTCTTCGCCGGTGCCGGCATCGTCAATCGCCGGTGCGCCGGCGCTCCTTCTCCCTCTCTCTCTGTCCGCGCGATTCTTCCCCCAATCGGAGCCCTAACTTCAAGATTTGGGCAGAATTCGACCCTCTCCTTTCTTCGATCTTCCCGGCAAGAATCCCTCCGATCAGCGTGCTTCCGTTGCTGATTCGGGCTCCCGGTCGCTCCCTTTCTGTTAGCCGTGGTGGAGATGGCGCTCTACCTTCTCCAACGTGTGCCGTGAGCGGCGTAACTCCCGCGGTTAACCGGCATCGTCTCCACGATCGCCAATATCAAAATCCTAATTTCTGAAAATTAGGAGACATTCGCCCCTCCGTCTCTCCTCCTTTCGATTTCGGCGATGCTTGCTTCTTCTATATTTGTTTATAATCTTATTATTGTTTTATTTGATTTATTATTATTATTATTATGTTGTTGTTGCTGATTCTCGGTTTTTCTATTGCAGATTCGACGCGCGAGGAAGATTCGTCTCGGTTTGCTCCGCCATCGACGTCGATCGCCGTCTGTTGTTGCGTTCGACGAGGGAGGAATCCCCCGTTTAGGTAATGATCTTCCCTTCCCCTCGTTATTTACTTGAATGCTTGTAGATTTCAGAAAATAGAAGTATAGGTTTCAATGTTATTGTGTTCTTGCTTTGTTAGTGTTTAGAGACTTTTATTAAGAATCCTGCTCCTAGCTTCTGTTCTTATTAAAACTGTGATTAGGCTTGTATGGCTGCATGCAATAGATTGAAGGCTTGGTAGTGTATGTGTGAGCATGTTTGTGTGTGTTCTAGTTGAAATTTAATAAGCTCTATGTGGTAAAACATCAACATACTTGTGCTTTGATTTCCAATTGTTTTAGTCAAAACTGAAGTGGGGCAACATGCTATGGTTTATTTGGCTGGGTTCTTGAATAAGGAGAGAGAGAGCATGCTTGTATGGTTTATGCTTTCTAATTGAAATTATCTACTTGAATGGGTGGTAGAACTTACTTGAATTGTTAATACTGCAATGTGGAAGTAATAGGTGAGCGTGTATGTGGCTGAAATTGCTACTGCAAGTACTCCTTTCTCCCCTCTTGCTTCCTTACTCCTCCCCGAAATCTACTTTAAGTCTTATTATTCAGTTTCTCTAATGCATACTAAAGCAGACTAGCACTTAAATAGTGGGTGGTTTGGTTGATACCTTGCAGGGGAGGTGAGTTTGTGTTCTTGAAGGGGTGGAATGGGGCTGTAGTTGCCTGTTGCTTCAGTTCCTCTTCCTCCCTTTCTTCTTGTTTCTGAGCGTAGGGATTTTTACAAGGAGATTAGGCTCAATAGGACATGAAGATTGAACTTGTGAAAGGAGTATGTGAAAGGAGTTTGTGAGTAGTTTTAGCTATTACCTTGGAATGGAATGAAGATTTTGGGGCTTGGACAGAGCGGAAGGGGACTGAACTGGTTGCTAGTGGCTGCGGTCTTAGGTGTTTCTCCTCCCTCTCCTTTCTTGCTTCTCCTCCTTATTTCCTTACTCTCTCTTTTGCTACTGAATTGTATGTTTGAAAGTGTGTTTGTGTTCTGCAGGTATGAAGCTTTAGGGGTTAAGGGCATCTCCAATAGCTACTGCATACCCATTTTGCAGTAGCAATTCATCCCCAACCCTACTGCAAAACCCATCCCATTTTTGTGTTTTTGTTGTTTTCTCTCTCCTCCTCCTGCAAATTTGTGTGACACTGTAGCAGAAACGCAAAAATGCTTTTTAACTTTTTGATTTTGCAATGTAATCCTTCTACTTTTATTCTGTTGTATTTGTGGTCTGATGGAGAAGAGATTATAGAAAGAAAAGAAGAAGACATACGCAGAACTGTAGAAGAAAGAAAAAGGAAGAAGAAACACGATGAAGGAGATTAAGAAAAGGGTGGCGTTAATTTAGGTTATGGCTAATTGGGCTAGTTATTTTATATTTTATGCTTAGGCCAATTTTATTTTTTATTTTTTATTTTGAAAGAAGACCGACATTTTTTCAATAGTATAGTTTGCATAATTGGCCAAACATGTTTATTTATTTATTTTTTTATTCAATAAATGAGTAAATTAGTTAACTTTTATAGTTAGGACAATAAGATTATATAAGATTTTATAAGAGATATAAATATATAACAATATAATGAAAATGATTCCTTTATTAAATATCTCGAAATAACTTCAAAAATTTTATAAAAAAAAATGAAGATATAACAACACAATGATATTGATTCATTAATAAAATAATAGAATAGTACAACAAAATACTAGACATTAGTGCTAATACAACAATAAAAATAAAATAGATCACGAAATTACTAAACATTAAGCAACACACTTGAAAATTTATGTGGGAGGAGTATACCAATTCGGAGTATTGATTCTCGAAATAACTTCTTATATGCTTAAAATTTATGTGTATGCATTAATTATTGTATTTTCAATGTAATTTTTTTTTAAGCTGTGTAATTTTTTTTATTTAATAAATGAGTAAATTAACTATCTCTTTTATTTTTATATTAAAGATTATATTATCTTAAAACAATTTATTATTAATAGTTTTGTTAAATGAAAAGAATTTGTGGGTCTAAAGTGTAATATTCATAAGTATGTAGATGTTATTATAAAAATATTAAAAGTGGTATAGTAAGGAATATATAGAGAATATTTTTTTAGGTTTGAGTTTGAGTTTTTGGGTTGGAGATGAATTACTGTTTGATGTGATAGATATTGCAAAATGGGTTTGAGTTTAGCGTGGACCGCTGGAGATGCCCTAAGAGGGTGGATTTGGAACTCTCATCATTACATTGAGGGAAAAGGAGGGTTGCTGATTGGGTGAAGTTTGAGAGGGGCTGCAGAGATGGTTCAATGCAGGAAGTAAAATAAGAGTTGGTGGCTGTTGCAGGCTTCCTTTCTCATTTCCCATGTAATGTAATCATCATAGCTAATTTATAGGTTTTTGTTGTTTTATTTCTTAAGAGAAATCTGATTGTAATTTGAATTGTTTTTTTTTTTTTTCTATTTATTTATTTATTTGTACCCTTTTCTTTTCTTTTAACTTATTAATCGACTTTCTTTTGTATTTGGGAAAAGTGGGCCATTGGCCCTTGATTGGGAAGTGGGTGGGCCTTGGCCCAATTTTTCTTGTATTAATTTCCTCAATAGGCTTGGCCCAGCAACTCTATTTAATCGGGCTCAACCCGCTTGATTCTTGTCGGGCTTGACTCAAATAAATTCTCGAACCGGTTCCGGTTAGCTAAACGGATCGAAACTTAATTAATTTCTAATGGGCTTAATTCAAGAAATCACTAGTGGACCAAATGAACTTAATAACTTAAGACTTAAGGGCTTGTCCTATATGCTAATATTAAATTAATAATAATACTAAATAAATACTTAGGGTAAATAATCACATGATTATCTTAATAAATAAGTAGGATATTACAACCCTAGCAATAGGAATCATCCTAATCCTTCCTATGGAAATCCAAATAATGCTCAAGTTCCACCTCCCGGATTCTCCGTCTACCAAGGAGTCATTGGAGAGCCAAAGAAGAATTCTCCATCGATGGAGGAAATGATGAAATGATGCAACAAGTGTTGGCGAATCAAGCTCAAATGTCCTCTCAACAAAGTGCATTCATCACTCAAACCTGCCAAAAGGTCAATGCATTGGAGAATTCCCTCACTTCATTGTCAAAGCATGTCAAGATGATGGAAGGCCAAATTATCCAAATGGCTAACCAAGCTATCACTCAACACAAGTTTGGAAAATCCTCTAGCAAGGCTCAAGAAAACTCGAAGCAACAATGCAATGCCATTCATGTAGTGAGTGAAGTTTCTTCGACACCTTCACATATATCTTGTGGGAAATCTCCGAATCTTGCTAAGAGCAATCTTGTGGAATTTGATGAGTCCGATCCAAGAATCATAGATCTTTGTCCAATTATTCCATCTATAAAAGGTTGGACAAATTGGGATATTCATGATTACTATTCAAGAATGAGGATTTCCAAGGCAATTCCCTTTGATGAGCGTCTTGATACGCTAAATGATCTACAAAGAAGGAAGAATGCTTATGAAGCTTCAAAGTTGAGGAGTAAATTTGGTGCTCAAGAACCTATAAAGAATGAGAGTGTTCACAAGAATAAAAAAGGTACCCCTTCTACTCTATCTTCTAAAGTCTCTAAAGAGCATGTTGAGTCGAATAGCATGGTTGGTCTAGCATTTTCCCCTAGGTTGATTGATGAAACTATGCATGGGAGGAAGGGCGATTTGTTGGGTGTATTCAAGAAGTTGGAGATAAATGCTTCGTTGATTCATTTGTTGAGTGATATGCTGGATTATAAGAAATTCTTGAAGGATATCATTCATAAGAAGGTGAAATGGGATGATTTGAAAACCATTGTGCTTTCGGAGGAGAGTAGTGCTCGATTGCAAAAGAAGATCCCGAACAAAGAAGTAGATCCCGGAAAGTTCACTCTACCTTGTGAGATTGGACGTAAATTGTTTAAGAAAGTCTTGTGTGACTTGGGCTCGGGAGTTAATTTGATGCCCCTCTCCGTCTTCAATTGCTTGAATATTGGAAATCTTAAGCCTTCATCACTTGTGCTTCAAATGGCGGATTGCTCAACTTCATACCCCAAGGGGATTGTCGAAGATGTGCTCATCAAGGTCGGAAAGTTCATATTCCCGGTGATTTCATTGTTATTGACATGCCGGAGGATCATAATGTCCCAATGATACTTGGAAGGCCTTTCTTGGCTACAAGTCGAGCCTTAGTGAATGTTTTCAATGGAAGTCTCATCCTTCGAATGAATGGAGAGAAGACAACATTCCACATGTCGAGTGCTTTGGATGATCCGGAGGAGTCAAGAATGGATGAACCGAAGTTTGATGAGCTTGAGGATGAGTTGGTGCTTGATCGAGGTTGGACATCATTCAAAGTCCCTTGAAAAGGGTAAAGAGGTATCGTCGAGCTAACGATATTAAACTAAGCGCTAGTTGGGAGACACCCCAACAACTATCATTTTCTTTTTCATTTTAGTTAGTTTCTTTAGTTTGAATTTGGTTTTTATTTTTTATTTTTGATTTAGTTTTTTTTTCAAATTTTTCTCTATTTCTACGCTAATACTTCCTATTCTTATGTTCATTTCTACTTCACAAGTTCCATGTGTTTCATTGTCAATGCGCGAGGTCAAATCGTGATGGGAACGAGTGAAGGAAGAGAATCAAACCGATCAAACAAGCAAAGGAGTAAATGGATTTCAAAACCACCTTCAATATAGCTTTGGACCTTTGTAAGTGTAATTTAATTTTCTTATTATTCTTCCCTCCAAACTCATTTTAGACTTTATGATCTAAAATAAGTTTGGGGGAGGGGGTATGATAAGAAATTTAAATTACTTTACTCTTGGGTTTTTCAAGTTTCTATGTGATGTGGTATCATTGTAGTTTCATTGATTATATGCTTAGGCTTGCTTGATGATTGTGGTTGATTTGGGGTTAAATGGATGATTATTGTTGGTTTGAGTTGGTTGGTGACGAGTTTTGGGGTTGATGAGTTTAATTGATGAAAATTCTTTCTTTGGTTTGTTGGTTTGGGATGTGAGCTTATAATGGAGAATCTTTGGTGTAGATGATTTTGTTGTTGATTTGAGCTTGAAAGCGAAAATTTTTGGAAAGTTAAAAAGTTTTTGAGTTGAAAGGTTGAATGAAAGCTTGTATGATTGAATGTGAAAGAAATTATTTAGTTTCTCAAGTGCTTTTGGGTGAGATGCCTATGATTGATGCTAAAATAGTGACATTTTTGAAATTTCTCAAGTTAAAGTCAAGCATGATTATGATTATTTCATTGAATAGCTTGAACGATTGATTATGCACTTAGACTCTAGGCAAAAAGCTTGTGAGGCTTTTGAGCCTAAAAACTATGCATTTTACATAGTTGATATCCTTTCTTGAGAGCTTGGTCATGCATTTTATTTTCTTTACTAGAACTAGCCTTGATATTCATGTTAGAAGTGCTACATGTGTGCATAATTAGGAGATGATCTTAAGCCATCATTGTATAACCTATAATCCATAAACACTAACCTATCATTCATTACCATTGTTGTCCCATTTCGAGCTTTATAGAGCTTTTTCTTCTTAAACCGGATGATAGGGGTTGAAGGATGGTTAAGGGAACCTTGGTGAAAGTTGATAATTCATAAAGAATGGTGGGTGATGGTAAAGGGTCTTGAGATGTGCTTTGAGTTGAAAGAACACTCCTATAAGTTCAATGTTAGAAAAAAAAAGAATAAGAACAAAGTTCTTATTGAAAAAAAAATATCGTAAGAACAAAGTTCTTACAACAAAAAGAAAAGAATAATAGCATAAAGGAGTGTTTCTTTAGATTTGGTAGAAGCTTGGATTTCATTTGATAAAAAGGGGTTGAATAAGGTGGAAGATGAAGAACTTCATACTTTGAAAGGAGAAGAAAGCGGGTAAGGGTACTTGAATGCAAATTTAAGCACTTAGCCTAAAATTCCCTACCTTAACCAATGTCCCTACATTACAAGCTTAAGAAATACCTTTTTGATCATAATTTGTGCATGCATTGTAGTATTGGAAACTTGAGCTGATAGACAAGCTTATGGTTAAAGTTGTGTTTTGCATGATTTCGATGAGTGATTACATTGTTCCCTATATCGAGTGATGAGTGATACACACTTCTTGTGAGGTCTAGGGTTGAATGTGTTTGAGTGATTGAATTCTAAGCTAGGATAGTGGTTGATCTGATGAATGTTTGGCTTGACTTGTGAATTTTCTTGAACTAAAATGGTTTTTTAGGTGATATGATGCATTGGGGAACTCAAAATGCACACTCCATATAGTTCGTTCTATTGTAAAGGGATTAACAATGGCTTAAGTTTAAGGAGTGATTAACACGTATTTTATGTGCATGTTGAACTTAATTAGAGTGAAATTCATGTTTAAATATGTGGAGTTTCAAGTGTTATGATTAGGGTTTCACTAGTTTGATTGCATTCATGTTTTCCTCGTTTTCTCGAGCCTTTTTATGCTTTTTGTAGGAATAATTAAGAACTTATTTAGCCAATTAAACTATTCCATGTCGAAGAGGAGTTTGTTAGGAAGCCATAGCAAAAAGAGAATCGATAATCGGAGTTCGGACGAAGGAGAACGAGCGAAAACAGTGAAGTTGCGCAAAAGGACCGGACCAACGGCGGCCCAGACGGCGGCCGGCGACCGCCGGCCAAACCGCCATCTGGGTGGCTGGATAACAGCATGAATAGCGGTTTGGGCTGCAACCTAGACGGCGGCCGGCCGGACCGCCGTCCCAACCGCCGTTTAGGCGTGCTATTTAATTATTCAATGTATATTAACCCAAAATCTTCCCCAATTGGGTATCTTGAGCTAGAATATTCATATTAGAACCCTAATTCTACTTTCCCTCTTTCTACTTTAGTATTTTCAAGATTTGTGGAGCATTACTTTGTGGATTGAAGATTCAAGATCATATTCTTCTTCCTTATTGAATTCTCTATCTTTTGATTATGGTTTTATGCATTTTCTATGATTTATTTTTCTTAATCATGTTTAGCTAGATCTCTTTGTGATTCCAATTATATGTAGATTATGGATAAGTGATGGGATTAAGCTCTAGTTATGAATTTACCTTCAAATTTCATGTTCATTTCTCTTGGGGCTATGTTTTATTATGTAATTGTGATTGATCACCATAGTTGCATACCAAGTGTTTGATCTAATGCTTAGGAGGCTTAGATTAGATGCTAGGATCAAGAGATTTGCATGCTAGAGAATAGTAGGGCTAAGGAACTCCATAAGCTATTGGGAGTTAAGGAATTGCTTGATATCTTAGTAGAGTTAAGCCTTTCATTAATCTACTTGATTTCATTACAATGAGAATTGAGTGAATCATATTTATGAGGTTTCCCACATGAAATTGGATTAAAATGACTAGTTCTAGTTAGAGTGTTACATCCCTATCACTTAGACCTAATTGAAGTATAATTGGAGTCACTTTCATTTCCTATTGAGTTTATATCATTTAATTCTTGTTGCTTGTTTAGTTAAGTTCTAAGTTTGTTAATTACTTTTTATTTTTTCATTAGTAAATCAAAAACACAAAAACATGTTAGTTGATAGCTTGAATAGTGATTAGGTAACTAGGTTACTACTTAAAATTCATACGCCAAAACATTCCTTATGGATTCGACTCGATTGTAATACATCGATTATCATTGCATTTCTCACACTCAAAAAGTGAGCGATCAACAATATGCACAAAATAATATATATTTTGTGAAGAAATGCAAAACTAAAAAATAAGATATATATTCGAAAATAGATTTCAACAAACTCCTTTTTGCCTTTCTTCACAATACATCAAAACCGTGCTCCCCTCCGTGAAAGAATAAGTGCCTCCAATGTAGAACCCAACTTTTCAACTTTCATCAATGCCACATCATCATTTGGGCCCCACTCAACTTTTATTGTCTTTTTATTCTTCAACAATAAACCCAATTTTCACACATTTTGTAGAACCCACTATATATATACCACTTTTATATCTATATATATCTATTTAATCATTTTACTTGACTAGATTATTTTTATATTTTCTATTTGAATATTCTATGATATGAATTAATTTAATAATAAATTTATTAATCTAACTTAAAGAATAAGTAATATAAATTGCTAAATTTTTATTACACCATTAAAATTAAAATTACTGTATTCAAATTAAAATTGCATTAATGAAATTGAAATTACATTTACGAAATTGAAATTACATGACTTGAACTACAAATATTTTATTATAATTAAAATGCATAACACTTAAAGTACATTAAAAAACACTACTAGTTTTCTTTTTCAATCCCTAGAAATATATTGTTCTTGGATATGCATGGTTAGATTATTTTAAAAGAACAATTATAATAAATGAACATATAACAAATAAAAAAAATTAAATAAACTGCACCCATTTTTTTTGACTATTACGGTATTACCCAATGTATATATTCATCAATAATAAAAATAGGAAAAATGAAATGAAAAAGTTGCAAATAGGAATAGAATTGGTTAGTGGGTGCACGATCCAATCATACAAAGCGTGCTCCTCAACACTCTCACTCGCGGACCCCACATGTACAAATGAAATTGGCTTTCAAAAATGAAAGTTGGACTTCTAACTTTCATTTATAGAACCTGGTCCAACTTTCATCCAATGTTGAAAGTCACCGTTGGAGTTACCCTTAGTGTATCAAGTGTCGGCTCTGATACCACTTGTAGGTATTTATACGGGGGAGTGCACGGATGTACCCGCAGATGTTTGCTCTGCAAGCACCTCTACAGAGTCTGACCCAACGCAAAAATGAGAAAAACGAATAACAGTGGACACGCGAAGATGGTTTTTCCTGCAACATTTATGAATAATATCTTGCAGTGCCTCAAGACCAAAATATTCAATATAGGTTGAGAAAAATATCAATGAAAAGACTAACACAAACAAGCTAACTATCCACTAAGCTAGTTGTATCATGCTAGTGAACTCTCAACTACAAAATGCTCTTGGTAGCAGATTTATTCTTTTCAGCCCCCCCATCTTCTGCGTCCGTGTTCTCATTAAATAGAAGCCAAACTTGATCTCCAAGCACACCCCCACTTCCCACGTTTGAAGTGGAATAGTGCCTTCATGGAGCCTCATTCCATGATCTTTCATGCAGCCACAATATCTCCAACTAATTTGACTTGGTCAAATTATTTATTTTTCTTCTATAATCTTTGTACAATATGAACAAAATTATATATATGAAGAAATGCTAAACTAAAAAAATAAGAAATATATTCGAAATAGATTTCAACATACAACATCAATAGCATCAAGAAAAAAAGCTATGGAGTCCCTCGTGGGTGGCCCAATGGTAGTGCAGTACTCGTGTGGCCTAAATGGCCATGAGTTTAAATTCCACAAATACTTTTATGAGTTTGAGCCTGTCACACATATCCTCTCAAGTCTAGTTTAACTCTCTTGTATGGTTTGCATGGTATTGCACACGAGAGAGAGGCAGAGGTTTACGTCGTGCGCACCAAATGTAAAAGCTGCCGATTCCCACGATATTAAAAAAATAAGAAGCTTCGGATCACTTTGCTACTTCTTCCTAAATGAGAGAGCACATACAAGAAAATACGTTATTTTCATCGCTCGCCAACTTCAAAGGTTCCTCTTGATTTCTTCAGCGAATCTTAACTTTCAAATAATCCAAATCACACAAATTCACAGATTATAAGCAAATTTTCTCGAATGCCTATATTTTTATTAAAACGATCCTGATATATTGAAACTTTGCATCAATTGTAAATCACTGACCATATGGGTTTTGTAGGCATACACCGACATGTGATGCAAATTCCACATAACGCACATTTTAATAAAGTATTTTTGTGTTTGATCATTACTTTTCTTGGTAACTCATTTTCATGGTCATCAATTGTTGATTCAATTAACCAATTTTTATTTGACCTTGTAATTTGATTTGTGAACTTTCTAATATGGTTGTATGATTAGTTATAAATTGCTGGAGTTGAATCTGATGATCGATAATTTTTGGGATTCACAATCTCCACTTTTTGGGAAAAATCAGCTATAATTTAGGATATATATAAGATCTATATACCCTAAATAATTATACGAATAATAATATCAACTACTATCCAAATCTTTATATAAAATAGTAAACCTTTACATTCCAAAAACATAATCCGTTCAAAAAAAAGAAAAACAAAGAAATTTATGCTTAAAGCACGTCTCCATATTGAACGAAAGGCATGCATAAATTAATAGAAATTGTTGAAATATGATGATATGAACTAAACTTTGAGCACCAAACCTAATAAGTTTCTTCACCACCGCCGCTATATCCTTCACCCACCGCACCACAACCGCCATCGTAGTACGAACCTTCGTCAACAGTTGTAGTACCGTCCACAAAAACTCCTCCTCCACCTCCACCTCCACCTCCGCCTCCGCCTCCGCCTCCGCCTCCGCCTCCGCCTCCGCCTCCGCCTCCGCCGCCAAACAATCCCTGAAAAAGAGCCGTCGTCGCCGACTGAGCGACACCACTGGCTATGCCCTCTGCCGTTGCAACTGCGATCTGATTCCCCAGAGGATTAACAGGCCTACCACCTCCATAACCCGGTCGATTTACGTTTCCGTACGCCTGCGGCCGCGGCTGAGCCACTCCAACTGGATATCCGTTTCCCACAAATTGCCCCACCGCCACCGGAGGCGGCGCCCCGTACGCACCACCGTAAGCCCCCACATTCGGTGATGGATTATTCTGATGATTCGTCATCATCGGCTGATTCGTCGGAACGAACGATCTCGCAACCGTATGCGGCTGCTGCTGCTGAGGCGGGGGCGGAACCACGGTGGCGACGCAGGTGAGGTGGACGTCGAATTCGCAGGCGGCGCAGCTGTAGATCCACGTCTTGGAGCCTAGCTTCTTGCAGATATCGCAGGAGAAGGAATTGCCGGCGTAGGGGGCGGAGAAGGTGAGGGCGAGTGGGTGGAGGTGGAGATGGTGGGTGTGTTTGAGGGGCAAGGAGGCGCAGGTGGTGTGGAGGTCGACGCCGCAGGGGCTGCAGTGGTAGGAGAAGCCGGCGCCGCGGTGGCCGCAGGCGTCGCAGTTGAAGAGGCCCTCCGGGTAGACCGGCTGAGGGTAGAGCGTGAGCGCGTGCTTTTCGTCGAAAGGGTGCCTGATCTGCTGCGGTAGCTGGCTGCACTTTGGGTGGAGGAAGAAGTTGCAGTTTACGCAGGCGTAGACGACGGCTGCGGCGGAGGCGGAGAGCTTGCAGGCGGAGCAGTGGAGGATCTGGGCTGACGTTTGGGGATTGAGGAGGTCAAGAGGGTGCGGGTGGCTGAAATGGGTGATGGAATTAGGGTTTGACGGTGGCTCTGCGCTCGGCTTCCCCATTCTTGGATGAGTTTAATTAATTAATTCAGAAATGGGGGTTTGTTAAATGGATTTGAGTTTTGGGAGTGGGTTTTGTAAGAATGTAATAGCAAAGTTAAGCGGAAGAAGACGGAGATGGTTGACTTGATGATATGTGAGCAAAGTCAACCGTGATTTATTATTTTAGGATTAATTAATGAGCATGAATGGTAGGTGGAATTTGTTGAGGTCAACTTATGTTATTGTTATTATGGGGTGGAAGCAACGTGGACGTAGGAGTTTGACCTGGTCTACGTTGACTTATCGCCACTTGCTTATACTAAATTAATTAATTGCCAACCAATTTCTTTTGGTTTTGTTTATACAACTAACGCTGCATTAGTGTGTGTGTGTGTGTGTGTTTTTTCCATCAATTTCAGCACTTATTTACATCTTTTTATATTCTTTAGTGAGTACATTAATTTCTTATATAAAAATGACTAAGTCATATACTCCAAGTGGATGAGTGATTAGCCACGAATCAAATATCAATGGAATGTGAAAACCATAAACCTTTCTTTTCAAATCGAGAAGAGAATATCAAATTGATTTTATCCAGCTAATAACTCATGTCAAGAGCATTCTGATTAAATAAAAATTAAAGGCTATTGTAGCTTTTATTATATCTATACCGCGAATAATATTGTATTTTTAAACTGATAAAGAAAATGTAAACTAAAGGAGATAAAAAAAATTTACTCTTAACTGATCAATTTTACGAACATTATTGTTCCTAGCTATATTGTAAATGGTGAAGACGAGTCGAATCATTTAAGGATCCAGATGCAAAGTTGTGGATTATTTAAGAAAGGGTGAATTTAATGCACCATATTTGATTTGATGGCTTCCATAATTCCAAACCACAAACTAAAAATTTAAATATCCGGGATTCGCTTAAATTTATGGCCAAATATGCAGATTTATTCCATTACTAGCTATCACTCTTATTTCATATCTATCCCAAATTCTCACGTTCAATATTCAAATTCATCCCGACACAAAAAATTGCCATAAAGCTGACTAATTAAACCTTTTGAGAACTCAACTATTGCGCTATGATCAAATGAATATTTTTGATAGCATAAAAAATACTAAAATCTTTAATTGATTATAATTAACGAAATATATTTCGACTTATTTATTTGATTATATGAAGTTCTCAAAACCCCCATGCATAGTGATTTACAATTGGTTTAAAATCTCTACGGATATACATTTTCGTTTTAAAAAACACTTTCACCAAAATTTGGGCATTTTTAGTGGGAACTACGGAGGAAAGTTTGCTACTAGTGTGTGGATTTGTGTGGTTTAAGTTATTTAAAAGTGGAGAAATAAGATCATTTTTGAGAATATTATTTGCGATGAGGATAAGATTGTGAACAAAATAAAGGCTAGACTTTAAATATGGTGTTTGTTAGTTGTTACGAAATCTATTTCCTTGTAACCTCAAGTTTTATGAGTTGATGTCCTAAATGTTGTATTTATTTGGTACCTATTGGTCGTATACTTTGCGTACCCACTTTTTCTAAATAATATTCTTTTTCCTGATAAAAAAAAAAAATCGTCCAGTGATAGAGTTGAATAGTTTTATGAAGTAGTTTGTGATATATCTGATCAAATATGAAAGTTCTGGATAAATCGAAACAAATTTGATTGTTTGGGGGGGGGGGGGTATAGTTTTGTATATTTGACCTAAATTTAATTGAGAGTTGCTTACGAATATTGAGTGAAAAAACTTATAAGATGATCTGCACCAATACCTAGTTAATTAATGTACTACCTCCATCCTATTATATTGAAGCTTATTTCCGTTTTGGTCCGTCCCATTATATTAAAGCTCTTTCCTAAAATGGTAAAAAATTAATATTAACTCTCTCTCCTTAGAATTGATTATAGCCACATATCCATTTAGGTCCTCCCATTTCTTGGTTTTTGTGAGAGTCAAATAAGCTCCATTATAATGAGATGGAGATAGTAACTAAGAAAAAACGATCCAGATTGAGAAGAAACACGAGCTCTTCTATTTGCAATGGGAGAAGTTGATTATCTGCAGATTAGGGCAGCCAACAATTTACTTTAATTCTTCAAAATACATACACAAAGATCTTAATTAAGTAGCTCTAATTAGATCCTCATTCACAACCTTTAATTTTGTTTTCCCAAACTTGAGCAAATTGGAAGAAAATTACGATGCATGGCATCTTGGAAAGAGAAAATTAAAACGAATTCACACAATAAACCATTCTTTAATTTTCAGAGTATATTCAGAAAAGCCCTCCAAGTCCACCAAGAAAGTCGAGGCCGCCACCGCCAAGAAAATCAAGACCGCCGCCGCCTAATAAAGATTGCAGAGAATCCAATCCTCCACCGCCAAAAACATCCAAGCCAGGAATTCCGCCGCCACGATTGAGGGCAGACATCAACTGCATCATCTGCTGCACTCCCCTATCTCTTCCGAAACCGCCTCCGGCGCCGCCCATTCCGCCGCCTGCCAGTATCGCTTGAGCCATGGCGTTATTGTTTTGAACCATCTGCATAATTGCTTGTAGGGCCATGTTGTTCAGCCCGTTCACCCCAATAGCCACGCCGCCGGCAGGAACCCCAAAAGCAGCAGCACCCATCATCGGATGCGGCGGCGCCAGCGCAAAATACTGACCGCCGCCGTGAGGCTGAGGTGCAGGGGTTGATCTAGAGCTCGTAGCGGCAACAACGACAACGGGCCGCGTTGCAGCACTCGCGCACTTCAAGTGCGCGTCGAACCCACACGCGCCGCACCTGTACAGCCAGTGATCGGAGCCGCCGCCGCTGCACACGTCGCATACGAAGTTCTTGGTGTGGTAAGGGGATCCGAAGGTGAGGTGGAGCTTGTGCGCGTGGCACGCAGTCGCCAAAGACATGGGCGCGGCGGCGCAGAGTATGTGGAGGTCGATGCCGCAGGGTTTGCAGTTGTAGGAGAAGCCGGAGCCGCGTTGGGCGCAGGCGTCGCAGTTGAACTCTCCCCCGGCGTAGGCCGGCTTCGGCAGGAGCGTGAGCGTGTGTTCCTTATGGAAAGGGTGGGTGATTCTGGTGGGCATGTCGAAACATTTTTGGTGGAGGAAAAAAGTGCAGGTTGTGCATGAGTAGATCATGCCGGAAAGCTTGAGCTTGCATCCTGAACAAGAAGAAGATGAAGTGTGGGTTTGGTCGTGGGAAATTAGGGTTAAGGGGTGTGGGTGGCTCAAGTGGGATTCACACTTGATCTTTCCCATCTCTCTCTTAGCCTGGCCAATGCCAGAAACAGCATTTCTGATCCTATATATCTTTAATTGTTGGGATTAAAGGACTGGATATTAATTATATATGTATTGTTGTTTTAATGAATATATATATTCTATTGTTATTAGTGATGCGTTAAAGCTATATGTAGACTTGATCAGTATATTATGAAGCTTGACCTGAAGGTGTTGAAATAGCCTGCATTTTCAGTTAAGAAAGCTAGCTTATTAAATTTGAGAGATTATATTGGTGAGAATTTTAGTAATGGGTGGGTCACGATTATGTTTTGTGGTGAATATGAAAGAAAGAGAGATCAATTTTTATAGTTTGATCTGCATAGTTTCGTTTTTTTAAGAAAAATGCATCCATTACCATTATAATTACAACTTGTATTAACTAGCTATTACAACTTCAAATTAACTATTACGATCTCTATTATTAGTACAATGGATATACATGATTATACATCTATGTGTGGGAATCGAATCAAAACCCTCTCAACAAGGAGAGATTTGTGGTGCCTCGATCAATTTTTCCACTTGAATTCGATCTCATTGGTACCTGATAGAATGAGTGAAGTAACAACCCTATCAAGTATCAATACAATACTGATAGTAATAATTTGCAGATAGTATGATCCATGTACTTGATTCATTGCTCATAAAAAAAAATAAGTGGCCAACCAGAGGTGGACGTTTTCAAGATAAATGCGGTTCCTTTATTTTTTTTGGCTCAGTAATTTAAAGCGTGCATGTTTTGCATTGTCATTTGTGATTGGGGCATATATAGTTGGTTGGTTGATTGGTTGACTTTTAGAGGTCAACTTAGTAATGTTCAATTCCTGAATATGGGACAAAAATATTTTATGGATGTATTCTTTTTGATGAAAAAAAAAATGAGGGATAAAAAAAAATAGTTCATCATGTACACAAGTTCGGAGCTAGGTGGTCAAGGAAAGTTATATATCTTCGAAACTGAAAAGTAAGTGAAGCTTAACGGATAACACCATTAAAGAAAATTTCTAAGGGTGGGTTTACGGATAAAAATGACTCTCAATTACACTCCCAACTTCTTTCTCTCACGTTCTCTATTACCTCCGGCATCATCTCATTTCCTTCGTTGTTGGAATTATGATGCAGGGAAAGCGTCTAATCCGTTGATTAAGATCGATTGACAAAATACCGGAAAAGAATGCGGATAAAGTGAAATTCTGTTGATTCACAATTGAATACTAGAATAACACAAGAGAAGGGAAAACAAACCCTAATTTTATACTAATCAAAATCCAACTTCCACGATACATAAAGAAATCACATATAAATAGACTAACTAAACATGCCAAGCCCGTACAAAAGACATAATTAAATAAAAGCCCTAACAACTAAAATTAACAAATAAACTACTACCTCCGTCCTCCATTTAGTGAATCAAAACTTTAGGCACAAGTTTTTGGCATTTTGATGATATAATAATAAATCAATGTGTTAAAGTGTTAAAGTGGAATAATTGTGGGTCCATCTAATTTTTTTAATAGTATTAAAGTGTTAAAGTGTTAAAAAGTAGAGTGATAAAATGTTAAAGTGATTGTGGGTCTACGACCCAAAATGAAAAAGTTCAGTAAATGGAGGATGTCCCAATATAGTAAGAGTGTCAGTAAATGGAGGGCATAGGGAGTAATAAATAAATACTTCTAACCATTCTCCATGACATTAGTAGTACATGCTGCCTCCGTCATCGATCTCCTTCACATGTCATTATCTATCAACATCTCCGCTCTCTAAAGCGTATGAGGTTCTACGGGTGACACCTTAGCCAATGCTCTCTCCTTGGACTCCAACATGCTTTTGAAAACGCATCATTTCTTTAATTGTATACAATATGTAATGCTATTAGGCCCACCAATAATTAAGTGGAAGTACATATGAATAGTCATTCTAAATACTTAGGTGGTGCTTGGTATGGTGGAATGAGGATTGGAATGGAATGGTCAATCCAACCTCCATTCCATTCCTACGTTAATTTGGTATAATTTTTTATCGGGAATTATGATTCCGAACGGAATGCCCATTCCCAATGGATTGGGAATAGCCATTCCTTGAGCATACATGGTATTAGCCATTCCCAATCCCACTGAATCTATGTTTGGACAAATTTACCCTTATATATTTTATTATTCTTCAATACTATCCTAATTATACTAGTACGCCTTTTTCTTCTTATCACAACTTTCATATTGCTTTATCTATTTCTTTCTCATCCCTTCCTCTCTCTCTCTCCTCCCTCCTCCCTCTCGCTCCCTTGCGATCTCTCACTCTTCTCTCTTGCCTTCCCGCCTGAATTATGCCGAGTCACTGATTTCTCCATGCTCAGTCGCTGATTTCACCGGGATTCATATTTCCATATTCTACTTGTAAGTTTTCTGTCCATGGTTGCAATTACTTTTGCTGCTTTTGTGACGATTTTGTTGAATTGTTGATTTGAGTTCATGATTTTTTATTTATTTTATTTTAGGATTTTGAGTTTTATATTTTGCTTGATTTATTCTTTTGAGTTTTTTATTTGTTATATGCTTTGATACTCATGCGGTCATGCCCTGCTTTAATTCTAGGGTTTTGAGTTTCCATGTGTGAGTTACTTTGGCAGAAAAGTCATATTGTTTTCAACTAAGTAGAAAGCAGACAACTGATGTATTTTATCAATTTTCATTACTTTTAGTTGTTGGTCCCAAAGCGAGTAACACGCGTAGAGGGGGAGGGGGTGAATACGTGTGCAAATGAGTGTTTAACTCATTTTTTTGATTTTTGGCCGTTTAACAAAGTGGAGCGCTTTAAAGTGTTTTACAATTAAAAATTTCGCGCTTCGAGAGTGAGTGAACAGTGCGGAAGTGTGAACCCTTTTTCTAATTGCTTAGTTAATCTTGCAAAGCTTGTGATTTCATTTTAGAGCGTGCATGTGTGTATGCTTAAACAGATGTAGATATTGAAAGCATAAAGTAAAAGCACACAAACAGTTATAGTGGTTCGGAGCAACAACACTCCTATGTCCACTCGTCCACGCTCGGACAATTCGCTACACTTGTATTATACTTCCAAGTGAAGTAATTTAAAGCCAAACTTAACTTTAAATCCTCAGAGATTCCAGTGGGTTCTCGAGCGACCTAGACAACAACAATGCAATCTAGATCTCGACCTTCCACTTAAGTATAAACACTTAACCTTCACAATCTTGATCAACAACAAACATAAAACACAACTTACAAATCGATCTACACAATAGACACAAACTTGGGTTAGGGTTTTGGTTTTCGAAAATCCTAACTTAAGAATCCTTTTACAAAGGTAAGGATTATTCCTCTAGATTTTGGATGAAAAATGGGTTTTCAAATCTAGGGTCAGGGAATGGGTTGTTGCTTACTTAGAAACTCTTTATGGGTTCTAAGAACTAGACTACTACTTAGCTGAAGAACACTTAAAGAGAGATCGAACGTTGAAAGCTTTGAGTATTCTTGATGTATGCTTGTGAGTAGTATCAGTAGTCTTTAAGTGAGTCATAGAACTCCTATTTATAGTCAGAGATAGGCAATTTCCCGTTAGAAAGATAGTGGCACGTGCTCTTCAACTTCCTTGAATATCTGCGAAAAAGGTAGATCTCTTTTGCAGTCAATCCTGTACGACGGAATGTCTTCTTCTTCTTTTTCGGCACAAACCCTAGCTTTTGCTTGCTGTGCGGGTTTGGATTTTAGCTCTGTTTAATGATTAAATGCATTTACTTTCCGTTGAGCAATCTTGCGTTGACACCTCGACCTTTGACACTGCGACACATTTAATGATACGTACGGAGTGTGTAGGCCGCTTATCATTTTGAATTTGAAGCATGATTCAACTTATTGCTTTGAATGCGGGTTGCCTTGCACAATGAAGTATCTTTACTGATACGCTTCTCTCGAACTTGAAAGACTGCGCTACGCTTTAAGCTTGAGATGCTTCAGTAGACTTAGAGTGGCAAGTGCTGAGACGCTTTCAATCTTGAAGTACACTCTGTACTCTGAGTACGCCCTGTACTCTGATTACGCTCGAAGTCTTTTGCACTTTACTTGAACTGCTGCAAAAACAAAAGAATAAGCTTCCTAACATATAGAGCATTTCTAATATAGAGCGAATAATTAAGCTTGAAAATATCAAAAATAATAAGGGAAATTTTCTAAGGTAGGGTTTTGGAATCTAATCAAAACACTTCAAAACAAAGTATTGATTCCACTCTTAACACAATATCCCAACAATTTCTCTCTTTTTGATGATGCCAAAACCCTAAATAAAACTTGCTATCTAGGTAAGTGTAAAAGCATTTCTAGAAATTGATCAGGTGACTAGAGAGTCTTCTACTAACTTAGAATCTGGAAAATATAAGAGGGTTAGCACAGTTCAAAAATATGGAAAGCGAGTAAATAAGACAATGAGTTGTTGTCTTGTAAAAATAGAAAAGATATCATATATGATTGAGAGTTACAGTACAATATCTAGTTTAATTTTACAAGGATAGATTTACTCATCCTTTCTTCTCCTCCTCTCCTTCCTTGGACGCTTCGGAGGGCACCCTTGTGAAGTGAATCGAGTCCAGCTTCTCTCCATAAGCTCCGAACACACGTTTCTCAATCTCTTTCGTCTCCACAAAGTTACGTTTTTCGATCTTGAGAATCTATTGGCACAAAGTCTTATGAAGGAGAAAACTGTTACTCTATATTTGATCGATCTGCAGTGGGGCCTAAGTAGTTGGGTGGTTAGATATTCCACATGCCTATTCAGTTTTCTTGGTTCCTTTTTTGAACCATAGAGATGTGTGTGATATGCTGTTAATTTTGTGTATGCCCATTCGGTTTTCTTGGTCCAATAATTCTTGTTGCCATTGTTGCTGAAGCTAAGGCGTGTAGTTTATTGAAATCCCTTATCATTTATGGTAGTATTATTTTGCTTCGAAATGAAGAATTTTTGTCAATATCTACTCCTATTTATTTTGGTCGGAGAAAGTAGTGAACTGCATGCATATTCATGATTTATTTGTTTTCTCAATAGCAAAGTATATTATTTTCATAATTTTTGCCCCCTTTGGTTTCTTGTTTACACTAGAAGTCTTTTAACAATCTAACATTATGATACCCTTATATATTATTATTTGTTTGCAGCCATGACAAGATTAAATGTGTCATCAAGAAAAAAAGAAAAAAAAAGGAAAATTTGCTATGTCATTACTAGAAAATATGGCTTTGTCTACACTTCATAGACTACAGTTTCTCAAAAAAACTGTAGTCTATACGCATAGACTACGGTTTTTAGCATAAAATGTAGTCTATGTGCGACACTACAGTTGCATAGACTACAAAACTTATAAAAACTGTAGTGTATACTACCTAATAGACTACGGTTGTTTTAAGAGCCGTAGTGTATGAGCGTGTTTTATATAGACTACGGTTTTTTAAAACTGTAGTGTATGTGCGTTTCTTCTCATAATCTACGGTTTGTTTAAGAACCGTAGTGTATGAGCGGTTTCTACATAGACTACGATTTTTTTTAACTGTAGTGTATGTGCATTGCTTCTCGTAGTCTACGGTTAACTTCAAAAACTGTAGTGTTTACTTAAAAAAAAATTGAAAAAAAGAAAGAATTTATTTTTAAATTTAATTAGAAAATGTCACGACAGCACTTTGCTAATCGATAGCTCAGTTTGGTATAAATCATGACCATGGGTAATATAATGTGAATTTCGGAAAGAAGGAAAGAATATTGAACGAATTGACTCAATAACTTGATAAATAACTAGAGACGGCAATGTCGATGGTTTTTCCTCGAAATAAATGTCATGATTTTGACTTAGTACAACCAAATTGGAAGAGAATAAAGAGTGTACGCAGCGGAAATGTGTTTAAAACATATGTATGAGGACATAAGCTACCAAGAGTGAATACTTCTAATTTATTCTTGACAAAATCCTCGTCGGTCACTTCGCTTCGACAACAACTCAACCTGCACATCAGAAATTATGTACAGGGCGTGAGTACGAAGTACTCAGTGGACACGTGCCCAAAATCATTTATTTATTGTCAAGCCATCAATCAGTGAATCATAGGGTTTTTCTTGAAAATGCCTATGTTCACAAAAACATTTACATTCTTAAAAGCGACTGATCAGTTTGTTCTTGAGTAATCTACTATATCTGAGCTAGTTGTGTCTGAGGAGGTGGCCACCTCACTCGGTCACCTGATCGGTCACTATCTGCAATGACACGATCAATGTGTACACTAGTCCAAGCATGATATCTGATCACGCAAGGACCCGAATTCGATTCATAAATTTGGCCTTGGCCATTTAACAGATAGGTATCATACAAAAACTGAAAACATTTATGGCATGACAATTATAAAAGAGCTACCAATCTAATAAAACATGCGTTTTGTTTTATAGAAAGCCCACCTCGTTGCTTCTCTTGACTGCTACTAGACGATCTCCGTCTCAGCTACTGATCTTCCTTTGTACAACCTTCGATTGAAAATTGAGGTAAGATTTGTATTCTAGCGAATAAAATCTTATCTAAGATTCTAATTTTTTTTGTCTGATCGGAGGTCCTTCTAATTTTAGTAACGTAGTTACTGTGATTTAAGTTCGAGTTATAGATCCCGTTATATGAACGGTTTATGTATCTGTCTCTTAATAAATCAATAATTGATTTATTGCTAACTTTGAATTAATTGAGAAACTTCTCAATAATTAATTATCTTAATCAATTAATCGAAGGGTTAAAACAACTCCTAATTTATTTAACTTATTACAAGTTAATTATCAAAAAAAAAAAACAAAATAATGCCCTATGAATTATCGAAATCTAATTATGAATAAAGTATGATTTAATTAGTCGCGTCTCGGTCCCTAATTAATTAGAAAATGACTTGTAAATTAATTTGACGCATTATAGGCCAAGAGTAACAATTTCGGCCCACTTGGAAGGTAACTCGGCCCGTTCTTACTAAAACCCTGCCCGCTTAGATAAAAATAAATAAATAGATAAGTAACTAAATAAATAATAAATATCATAAATAAAATAAAAGAGGGAACAACCCCAATATTCCTCTTTCTCCTTCGCACTTCACGCAGCACACACATATCTCTCAATCATGGCGATTTCACGCCGGCGACCGGTCATCTTCTCCGGAGATTGTCGCTGTCGCCGGCCTATTCTTCCCTATTATTTCCCGTCGACTATTCCCCTCTCCGCCGTAGGTGATCGATCTTGTTTTCGTAGGTAATTAATGAACGCCAATTAGGAATAAATGAACACGAAAGTAAAAGGAACACAAAGGAATTACGTAGTTCGATCTATCGGAATAGATCTACGTCCACGGGGCGGAAAGAGTATAGATATTATTTCTAGTATGAGTATTGGTTACAAGATTGTTCTCCCCTCTCATTCTATTCTAAACCCCTATTTATAAATGCTCATATGGAGCTTCATTCTAATACAAAGTCTATTCTATAAGGACTCTTTAGGCTTATCTCCATCTTCATAGTAGACATCCGAGTCTTCTACACACTATTGGAGTCTGAGTTGTAGTCGATCAAGAAATCTTCCTTGCTTGGTGAAAAAGTCTCTTACTTGGGCCAAACTTACATAGGTCGAGCTTAATATCGGGGCTCATTTATGCTGAGCCTAATAATTGGGCCATATCCTATCACACCCCCCTCCCCCCCCCCCCCCCGACAAGGCCAAACCGTCGGATCGGAAGAAGGAGGATCGAAACGACCGAGGCCAAAGTTGGCGAAGTGCCTTCGACAGGCTCCAACGTGCACTACTGGAATCCAGGCTCGGACCTCGGCAAAACAAGGAACAAAGCCAATTCACTCCGTTGATGAAGCCAAGGACAGAGATCTACGAACTGCACACCGATATGTTCGAGAAGCCTTAGCCCATGTCGAGTGGAGGAGCGAAGCGCCGATCCAAGGAGAAGTATTGTCGCTTCCATGAGGATTACGGGCACGACACGGAGGAATGCAGAAATCTTACAGCAGATATAGAGCAATTGGTGCGCGACGACACCCTCAAGAGGTACCAAAGTCGTGGCCAATATGAAGCCCGACCTCAGGGCAAAGGAAAGCGCAAGCAGAATAGGGGGGGAAGCAACTGCAACCTCCACATTGATAAGAAAGCAAAGCGCAATGATGATGACGAGGACGAGGACCAACCTCAGTTCGACGGAATCATCACAGCCATCACGGGGCTCCCTCAAGGTGCAACGAAGTCCTCTCTCAAGGCCGAGACCCGAAGTTCCCAAACGGATGAGCCTTCCCATAAGAGGTTCAAAAAGGACGAGGCCATCACATTTTCTGAGAAGGACCCGGTGCCAGAAAGAGTACCTCATCAGGATGCAATCGTGATCAAAGCAGTTATTGCCAATAAGCTAGTTCAACGGGTATTCATCGACAGTGGAGCTTCGGTGAGCGTCCTCTTCAAAGATTGCTTTGAGAAACTAGGAATCGAAGAGGCACGCCTCACGCCGGCACCAATCCTTAAAGAGCTTCGTACAGCAAGACACGCGCACGGAGGGGATCATCCAACTCCCTATTATGGTGGGGAAACATCCGATGTCCTCCACCAAAGTGGTACCCTTCTTTGTCGTAAAAGCCCATTCACCGTACAACATTATCTTGGGCAGAGATTGGTTAGTTGCGGTGAAGGCTATATGCTCGGCGTACCATTTAACAATTAAGATCCCTTCAAAGGGAGGAGTCATTATGGTTTGTGGGGATAAAAAACGAGCCAAGGAATGCATACAGATTGCCCTACGAGGCGTTGGAACACCTCAGCATCCACAAGCATAGCAATTACAGAAACCAGAGTTGAAACTGGAAAAGATGTCGTCTGCATCTGATGAGCCAATAGAAGACGTCGTACTGTATGGAGACGACCCGTATAAGGTTATCAAAGTGTGCTTTGCTGGTGGAGCCGAACTCAGAAAGCAGATCGTCCAACTCCTAAGGGAATACAGAGACGTCTTCGCTTGGTCACCCCTCGACATGACCGGGGTCTCACCAAGTATCATCACACATCGGTTTAACATCGACCCGGGAGTGAAATTAGTTTGGCAAAAGTAGCGGGTATTCACCGCACAGCGAAACCAAGTCATATATGACGAAGTGCATCAGCTTCTAAAGGCGCGAATACTCTTCGAGGTCAAATATCCGAAGTGGATTGCTAACCCGGTGATGGTAAAAAAGCAAGGAGGAGGGTGGCGGATGTGTATCAACTACACCAATCTCAACAAACACTGCCCTAAAGATTACTACCCCCTCCCAAACATCGACAAGAAAGTCGAAGCTCTGGTTGGCCATAAGGTTTTTAGTTTCTTGGATCTATACAAAGGGTACCACCAAGTCCTGATGAGTTACGAAGACAACCTTCATCACGGACTTCGGCATCTTCGCGTACAAGAAAATGCCTTTCGGACTCAAGAACGCTGGAGCTACCTATCAAAGGATGGTCGGCAAGATATTCGAGCCTCACATCGGCAAAATTGTAGAGGTGTACGTAGACGACATCGTCATCAAAAGCAAGAAGTTAGCCACCTGTGTCGACGACCTCAAGATCGTCCTTGGCCTCCTGCGCAAGGTAAACCTTAAGCTAAACCCCCAGAAGTGTATGTTCATGGTCCGATCTGGAAATTTCTGGGGTGCTGGGTCTCTAAAGAAGGATTACTAGCCAACCCATCTAAAGTTCGAGCAGTCCAAGAAATGAAGGTACCAAAAACCATTCATGATGTGCACAAGTTGATGGGCTGCCTAGTCACGCTGAGTCGTTTCTTGTCAAGGGCCGTAGAGAAGCAACTTCCTTTCTTCAAGATCCTGAAAAAGGCGCCGGAGTTTGATTGGAAAGATGAGCATAGGTAGGCATTTGAAGACCTCAAGAAATACCTTGCCAATCTTCCAACCCTATCCGTTCCAAAGGAAGGAGAAGCTCTTTCTCTATACCTCGCAGCCTCGGACGAAGCCATAAGTGCAGTATTAGTGCAGGAGGAAGGACATCGTCAGCTACTTATTTATTTTATCAGCCGAGCGCTGAAAGGGCCAGAGACGAGGTACCAACCACTCGAAAAAGTCGCGTTGGCATTAGTTAATGCTGCAAGGAGGTTGCGACCTTACTTTCATGCACATCCCATACAAGTCCTGACCGACCTGCCACTTCGACAAGTGCTGACAAAACCGGAAGCTTCGGGAAGAATCGCCAAATGGACAGTTGAGCTCGGCGAGCACACAATCTCCTTTTGCCCTCGCTAAGCCATCAAAGGTCAAGCCCTAACATATTTCTTGGTGGAAGCTAAGTTCACAGAAGTGTCGAAGCCGACTGAATCTTCCTCAAGCAAAACTGATGCCGAAGCTCCGAAAGAACCGCCTAAAGATTATTGGAAAGTCTATGTGGACGGGGCTTCGGGGCATTCGGGAAGCGGAACATGTGTCATACTCCTCAGCCCACATAGACATGAGACAACTTATGCACTTCGGTTCGACTTCCCAACAACAAACAACGAAGTGGAGTACGAAGCTTTAATCACCGGACTTCGTCTAGCTCAGGCTCTCCAGATACGAGCTGTGCAAGTTTACAGTGACTCCCAGGTCATAGTGAGCCACATGCTAGGCAGGTACGAGGCTAAAGGCGACAGAATGAAAAAGTACCTCCACAAAGCCAGGACCTTACAACAGTACTTCTCGTATTTCGAGTTGATTCGCATCCCTAGGGGGAAAACAACCGAGCAGACGCCCTAAGTAAATTAGCGTCATCGTCTACGAACTCCCCCATGGAAGAAGTCAAACTCCGAAGTATAGACAAAGCTGAGGTCAACCTATTAACTGACGATGAGCCGAACTGGATGACCCCTCTTCGAAATTATCTGGAGAAGGGCGAACTACCCAGAAATAAGCTCGAAGCTAGGAAAATTTTGAGCAAGTCTCTAAAGTACGTTCTTGAACAGGGAGTGCTTTACAAAAGATCGTATCTCCAACCCCTTCTAAGGTGCATAGGACCGAACCAGGCAGATTACGCACTGCAAGAAGTACATGAAGGATCATGTGGGAGCCATATTGGAGCCAGAGCATTGTCAAGGAAATTCATGCGATGGGGATACTATTGGCCTACAATGTTCCAGGATGCAGTAGACCTCGTCAAAAAGTGTCCAAAATATCAGATACATGCGACCGTGCCGAGGTTACCTCAGAGCGACCTCACCATCATGCAAAACCCATGGCCATTCATGCAATGGGGGATAGACATCGTCGATCCACTAGACAAAGCTCCCGGCCAATTCCAGTTCCTCATCGTCGCCATCGACTACTTCACCAAATGGGTAGAAGTCGAACCCTTGGCAAAAATCACGAGCAAGAACGCCCTCAACTTCGTCTGGAAAAACATAGTATGTCGCTTTGGCATACCTCATATCCTCGTCTCGGACAACGTGATGCAATTCATAGACAGAACATTCAGAGAATTATGTGAAGAGCTTCATATTCAGCAGAAGTTCATCTCGGTAGCCCATCCTCAAGCGAACGGCCAGACCGAAGTCACCAACCGGACGATCGTTAAGGGACTTAAAGCTTGCCTCGATAAAGCTAAAGGAGACTGGGTAGCGAACTTACCCCAAGTTTTATGGTCATATCGCACAACTCCCGGACCTCGAACGGTGAAACACCCTACAGCCTGGTGTATGGAACCGAAGCAGTGATCCCGGTAGAGATCGGCCTGCCGAGCCCTCGCACTATCAACTTTTCAGCCGAAGACAATGAAGAGAATCTTCGAACCAACCTAGATATGGTAGAAGAAAAATGAGAGCTCGCCTACATAAGGGAAGCCAAGTACAAACAGCAAGTGACTCGATATTATAACCAAAGAGTCAAGTACCAACAGTTCTAAGTAGACGACCTCGTTCTTCAGAATAACGAAGTAAGCAAGGCTGCAAGGCTCGGCAAGCTTGAAGCCACATGGGAAGGACCTCACCGAGTTGAAGAAGTTCTCGGCAAAGGGTCGTACATGCTCGCCCACTTATCCGGTGAGCCAATACCCCGTGCGTGGCACATTACTCATTTAAAGAGATATTTTGCATAAGTGGCTGAGAGTAATGTTTGTCCATATAGATTATTTAGGTCGTATTTGTCAAGAGTCAGGTCATCCTTTTTACTTGTTAAACTTCAGTTTATCTATCAATAAAGTTTTTATTTTTCCTTTAATTGTTTGGTCTTTGCATATCGCATCTTGCACATCTCTCTTCTACTTATGCATATTATCTCATATATATATTTGAAAATCCTGACGAGGATGAATGAAACCCTAAAATAGGGTAAACTACAAACGCGCGTAAGGCGACCACCCCTATCAATACTTCTCGACAAATAAGGAACCTAAAGCCAATCCTTGTCTCAGGACGAGGAAGAGCTACTTAAAGCCTAAACTCGTCTTATGACGAGTATGAGCTACCTAAAGCCAATCCTTGTCTCAGGACGAGGATGAGCTACTTAAAGCCTAAACTCGTCATATGACGAGTACGAGCTACTTAAAGCCTAAACTCGTCTTATGACGAGTACGAGCTACCTAAAGCCAATCCTCGTCTCAGGATGAGGAAGAGCTACCTAAAGCCAATCCTTGTCTAAGGATGAGGAAGAGCTATTTAAAGCCAACCCTCGTTTTATAACGAGGACGAGCTACCTAAAGCCTATATTCGCTTAAAATAAGGTAAACTACCTTAGTTAAAAACGAGGATGAAAAGCTTGAATACAAGTACATAAAATTCCATTTTATTTCATAAAAAGGAAAAGTACAATTACATCAAGAAGACGAGGAGCCCGGAGGCTGGCTAAAGTTGAGCCAATTTTTGGCAAAATCTCTATTTAAGAGGTCGTCTCTACTAATCCTACCTCTACCTCTACCTCTACCTCTACCTCTACCTCTACTTCGGGCACTTTGAGTCCTCGTCCTCGGCCTCGAACATCCGCCAGCTGCCGCTCTCGATCCAAGAATTCCTGAGGATGGCGATCGACAATCCTCGAGTTGGAGCCGAGATTGGATGAACTCGAAGGCCCGGCCTCTTCAAAAATAAGTCGAGCCAACTTCGGACAGCGAGCTAGGGTTATCTTATATACCCCGGCTACTCGCTTCAGCTCGTCCACTTGCTCCTGAAGCTCCCAGGAACCTGCTCCATATTGCCTCTTGTAGCTTTTGCATCGAGCCATGAGCTCTTTCACCCTATCTTCCACTTCAGAAATGGTGAGCCCGCCAGCTAAGCTGATAATCGCCTCGTATTCAGTGTGTTCTTCGAGGACCTACTCGGCGTCTTCTTAGCAGATCTCCAGTCTCTCTTTTTGCTCTAGAAACCGAGCTTGAAGCTCGTCGAACTTCTCTTGTGCAGCGACCAGCTTAACCTCGGCCTCATCCTGGACATGGCCAATTTTGCCTTTCAGATGGAGGACTTCGACCTCTTTTGCCTCGAGGGCACGAGTTAATTGATGGATTCATTCCATTTAAGGAGATACATCAAAAAGCTCAGGAGACGATTATATAAAGGAGAAAGAAATTTTCAATAAAATTGGAAATTTTATTAAGGCCATTACGGCATTGGTAAAAGCGGCATCCTAGTGATGCCGTAGTACATATGGCCTATAAAAAAAAAAAAAAAAGGGAATCAACTGACCCCTCCAGTAGCCTCATCCTCCTGATGAGGTCCCTCCTGCTTGGTTTGTCCACCGATTTGTCCACCTCGGCATCAAGGCTGACAATTGCAGCCTCGAGTAGATCGTCCCTATCCACTGGACAGGTTTGGATCGCCTCAGCAGTGAGCACCGTAGACATGGAATTGAGCTTCTTCAGCACAGGGAAGGTCGGCATCCCCTCCGTCAAAGCTTTCGCATAGGAGCGAAGCAGATCTTCGCCGGAAGTCACTTCATAGCCGTACTTGGATTTATCCAAGTCCGGGTAATCCGCGGCTATCTCGTCGATCTTCTTCGACGCCACGGAGGTGTTCAGGATAGCGGCCAGCTCGTTCGCTAGCTCAGAAAATGCCCCCGACCTGAACAGCCTCTCCGCAAAAGCACAGAGTACCTGCCCCAGCGAAGCAGCCGCTTCAGCTTCCTGACGCCTAGCTTCGTCCACCTCGGCCTTCACCGAGGCCACCTCATCCGTCAGTAAGGCCACTTCAGCCTTAGCCACTTCAGTTGCCGCCAGCGCGGTGGCTTCCCTTTTCTCCGTATCCTGGGCTTTCGCCTCAGTTGCGGCCAACTTGCTGGCCAAATCATCTTTGGCCGCTTCCAGATCCCGAGCGACGTGAGCCATTTTGTGGTATTGAACGACCCCATTGTTGAAGAAGTTCGCCAGTTCGGCAACCATGTACTCAGCCCCCTGCGATAACATTAAAATGGCATCAAAATAAGGCATAAAAAGTAAACATAACGCACACATGGCAGTGTAATACATCGGGAAAGGCCGCCGACGAGCTGATGTTTGGCCAGAGGGTTGGCCAGTAACAATGGCACCCTCTGTGGAGGGTACAGTGAAGACCCACGCCTCTTTGCTCGGATGCACATTGGAACGAGGCGGGGGAGATTCCACGCCTAACCGTGGAGAGTCTGAAATGTCCACGGTTCTATCCGACGACGCTGCAGACGTCATCATCTCCAGTTCCAAAGCCGACCTCGGCCTTTTCTTCTTGCTGGCGCCGAAGTTCACTGCAACAAAGCAAAGGATGGATTAAAACAAACTCAGCAATTGAAAGAGGACGAAGTGCAAAACACAGAGTAGGGCCCCATCCTTCACCGGATCCACAATCGAAGTAGGATCGTAAGGGCTCAGCCCCACCATGGCGAGCTCGGCCTCGCAATATTCTTCGGAGACAACGCTGAGCTCCCCCAAACTCCTCTCAAGGTCACCAAATTTCTCTTCGGTGCCTTGGCCTCCTAACCCATCTATCTTCCAGACGAGCTGAGGGACCTCTTCGGACCGGCAGAAGAAAAATTTCCTCTCCCAGTTTGAGATTTTAGACTTCGTCTTTACTCTAAAGCCGAGGCTAGGGGATAGGTAAAACCACCCCGCACTCGGTTTGAATTGGAAAAACCTAAGGATCATCCCTAGGGTAAGAGGAGAACCGAGGCGAGCGGTCTCGACACCGAGACCCACTAATTGCCTAAATGAGTTCGGCATAATTTTCCCTAGGGTAATGCCGAACCTCCGTTGTAAATCTGCAAAAACCGGAGGCAAGGGAAGACGAAGACCGCAATTTAAGCAGTCCTCGTAGACGGTGAAAAACCCCACTAGAGGCGCACAAGCCCTATCTTCCGGACGAGGAACAATAAGGAGAGCGGAATTGGAAAATAAATACTTTTCTACTATTTTCCGAACCCTAGATGCATCTAAAATTGATGCAAAATCGCGAACCCTACCGGAATCCTTATCTATGGCAGAAATAGAAACCCTACGAATACTAGGAACAGGAGAATCGACTGTATAGCACTCTATGTCTACGTAAGGCGACTGACTCGATATCGCCGCCGGAGAACCCGACGGCGAACTGGACTCCTCACGGATTTCGTCGTAGTGAGAATGCCTAACACGAGAAAAAGAAGCCATGGAGGAAATAACTTACTTGTGTAAAGAAACTGCGGAAGTTTTGACGGTGGTGAGAGGCGGTGACGAGAAGGGCAGACACGAAACAGCGGCGGCGCTGGAGATGGCAAGAACTCAAATTTTTTTTAAAACTTTTGGAAAATGTGGGGAAATGGCGTATCAAAGAAGCTTTATCCCTATTCCACCTTTTCGCCTTCGCCCCACGTCCAATCATCCCCTGCTTTTTCGGGAATCCAATCGGTGCATTAATTAAAAGTGACCGACACACCCCATGTTTGACTTCGGCTAGATGATATGCATGCAACTTCGTCAAATTTATTTTTCGACGGGGCAAGACATTTCTTTTTTACCTCGTCTTTTGACGGGACGAGCCGAACTCGACTTCGTCGAATTTATTTTTTGACAGGGCAAGATATTTCTTTTTTACCTCGTCTTTTGACGGGACGAGCCGAACTCAACTTCGTCGAATTTATTTTTCGACGGGGCAAGACATTTCTTTTTTACCTCGTCTTTTGACGGGATGAGCCAAACTCTACTTTGTCGAATTTATTTTTCGACGGGACAATGTACTTTATACTACATTACCCTACCTCAACTATTTCCCCTAGGTCACACCCTCGCTTCTACATCTTTTTTTTGGGGGGGGGGGGATGTGATAGGATACGGCCCAGCTCCTAGGCCCAAGCATCAAGCCCAATATAATTGGGCCTCGACAGTTAAGCTCGGCCTACGCAGCTCGGCCCAACTAAGAAAGAGAAACTTCTTCACCAAGGGAACCAAGACTCTTACATCGATTACAACTCAAGCTCCAAGAGAGATATAGAAGCTCGGATGCCAACCCATAAGAGAAGATAATCTCAAAGAGTCCTTATAGGAATAGACTTTGTATTATAGTCGAACTCCATGTAATTACCTATAAATAGAGGCTTAGAATAGATTGAGGGGGGAGAACAATCTTGTAACCAATACTCATACTAGTAATAATATCCATACTCTTTCCGCCCCGTGGACATAGATCTACTCCGATAGATCGAACCACGTAATCCCTTTGTGTTCCTTTTACTTTCGTGTTCTTTTATTCATTATTGGCGTTCATTAATTACCTACGAAAACAATATCGATCAGTCATGAAATATAATAAATAAAAAATATATATTTTTATCAAGTTAAATTTGCAAGGTGCAAATCTCATAACAAGTTAATCACATTTATGCGAATAATATACATCTAAAGTACTTTTATAATGGTAAATAAATACAGTAGTCATTATATAAGATATGAACGTATGACAGTAAGTTCTTATTAAGGTGAAACCATAATAAGAATATCTTAACCGTAATACTAAATTTCAATCATAATATTCAATTTAGTTTGATTGTCCTACTCATAATATTAAATTTTAAACTGATATTCAGTTACAATGGAACTATTGAAGTTATATAAAACTAAAATAAGATTTTTTTTTTTTCTTTTAGAAGACTATAATAATATTTAAATGTATAAGCTTTACATTAAAGTTCAATTAATAGGAACAACTCATTTATAACACTAAAATCTTTTTACTTAGATTCAATTATAATATGTGTAGTCAACATACAATACCAATCATCAATTATAATAAAAGTACAACTTTATTAAACGTTAAATAAAATTTACTTAAAATGAATTTCACATGATTAGTCACTAATGGAGTCGGATCGGTGAAGATTATCGGATAATTGGTGAAATGTGATGTTCACTAGTCAAATAATCAATCCCAGATTAGTAGATTAGTAAAAATGAAAGGTGATTTCACTTGATTAGTCACTAATTCAGTTGAATTGGTGGAGATCCTCGAATAATTAGTAGAACGTGAAGCCCACTAGTTGAAGAGTCGATCCCGGATTAGTGAAAACGAAATGTGATTTCACTGGATTAGTCACTAATCGAGTCAAATCGATGGAGTAGAAAGTAAATTTCACTAGTCAAAGAGTTGATCCTGGATTAGAGGATTAGTGAAAATGAAATTTAATTTCACTGGATTAGTCGCTAATTGAATTGAATCGGTGGAGATCCCCGAATAATTTGTAGAATGTAAATTGTGTACCAATGGAACTTCAAATCTTCAAATACATAAAGCAAAACAATTTTTCCATTAGTGGAGTGGTCATTGAATTAGAATAAGAATATTGAAAGAAATTTACTAAATGAAAAAAATAAATTGAACTATTAATTGCAGATAATTAGTGAAATTGGAAGTAAAGTAGCGAATGATCGATCTCGAATTAGTGGATTACTGATAACAAAATGAAATTTCACTTGATTAGTCACTAATCGAGTTGAATCGGTCCAAATCCTCGAATAATTAGTGAAACGGAAAGTAAAGTAGTTGGAGAGTCGATCCCGGATTAGTGGATTAGTGAATATAAAATGAAATTTTACTTGATTGGTCACTAATGGAGTTGAATTGGTTGAAATTCTCGAATAATTAGTGAAACGAGAGTTAAAGTAGTCGAATGGTCGATCCCTGATTAGTAGATTAGTGATAATAAGTTTAAATTTTACTTGATGACTCGCTAATCGAGTTGAATCGGTTAAAATCCTTGGATAATTAGTGAAACGTGAAGTAAACTATTCGAAGAGTCGATCCCGAATTAATGGATTAGTGATAACAAAATGAAATTTTACCTGACTAGTGAATAATCGGGTTGAATCGGTTGAAATCGTCGGATAATCATTGAAAGGAGAAATAAAGTAGACGAAAGGTCAATCCCAGATTAGTGAATTAGTGATAATAATAACAACAACAACAAAAACAATAACGAGAACGACAACAACAACAACAACACAAAATGAATTGGATGTCAATAATAATAATAATAATAATAATAATAATAATAATAATTGAAAACGAAATAAAATAAGTTTTAGATAGTAAAAGAGAACAAATGGAACCCAACGACCGTCCACATCCAATGGTCGTTGGCCATCAAAATCTTATACATCAAAATCTTATTATAGTATTCTAAAAAAAATATTTATTTGATTTCAAATATATATATATATATATATTTTAATTTTATATAATTTCAATAGTACCATTATAGTTGAATATTAGTTTAAATTTTAATATTATAAGTATAAAATTAAATTGAATATTATGATTGAAATTTAGCACTATAATAAAAATATTCTTATTATGGTTTAACCTTAATATAAATTTACTATCATACGTTCATATCTTATCATAACGAGTATTATATTTATTTTACCACTGTAAACATACTTTAGATTTGCATGAATTAATTTATTAAGAAATATGCACCTTTCAAATTTAACTTGATAAAAATACTTTATTTTTAAAATTATATTACATAACATAACTTCTTATTGGAAATAATTATAAAATATTTTAACCGGAACCGGCGGTTTTGGAATCAGAACCGGAACTGACGGTTTGGAACTGTATGAGGAACCGGAGGAACCGCCAGTGCGGTTCCGGTTCCCTTTCCTAGGAACTGTGAACTGGCGGTTCCCGGTTCCAAACCGTGGAACCGGCCAATAATGTATTTTTTAATTTTTTAATTATATATATTATATATGTATTATGTTTGAACATTTGATTTATATTTGATGTTTAATGTACACTACTAATTATTTTTATGCTAATATGTTACATTTGAGATTGTTAATATTCTAATTTTATTTTATTTTAAATACCTTTCTAATTAGTTATATTCTAATTTTATTAATATTTTAATAATCTAATTTCATTATATTTGATTTGTATTTGAGGTTTGAACATCATACTAACTAATTTTATGTTAATATGTGTCAATTATTATTTTTATATAATTATGTTATGATTTTTTTTTATTCATTAGCTATTTAGTTTATGTTATAATTAATATTCTTGAATCGTATTTGAGGTTTGAACATCGTACTAAATAATTTTATGTTACTATGTGTCAATTATTATTTTTATATAATCATGTTATGAGTTTTTTATTCATTAGCTATTTTGCTTATGTTATAATAAATATTCTTGAATCTTAAGTGTTGAAGAAGACAAATTTTTCAATTAAGTAAAGATAAAATTATCAAAAAAATTGTTCAACTTTTAATGGGATGAGGTCTTCCAAGATGATCCACTCAGCACCACCGAAATAAAAACTAACACCGATGCCTCTCAAAAAACTGACGAGTTCGACGATGACAACAATGAATTTGATAGATCATGATAAAGATAAAAGAACTAAATGAAATTTTAAGTATTGTGTTTGGTTTTGTGATCTTATAAGATTGGATTTTAAGTTCTTTTTAAATTCTCAATACTTTGAAGTGAACATTTTGCAACTATGTTAGATAAATAATTATTAGTTGAATTATTTTTAATTTTTGATTTGGAGTAAAAAAAAAAAATGATAAACCGGCGGTTCGAACTGGAACCGTAACCGTAACTGACGGTTCGGAACCGGAACCATGGGGGGTGCCGCTTCAATTCCGGTTCCTTTCCGGTGGAACCGTAACCGGCGGTTCCGGTTCCAGTTCGAACCGGAACCGGAACCGTGACTGGCTCTAACACAAAGCTCGACTACAAGGTTATTTCTTTTACCTCATGCCTTATTTCGAGCATTTCTTTGATGGTAAAGTTAATTTGGCATCGAAATTATAAGGGAATGTTTATCTCGATTTGCTATTGACATCATGAAATGGTATTGTAATTGGAACGTTTCCTATTTTATTTTATTTTTTTCTTAAGTATGATGAATGAGATATCTTAATTTTTGTAGCTATGAAATTGAAGGGTCTTTCCGGTTTGTTATCATAAAATATTTAGCCCATATTTGGTTTACAAAAATTGGGGTGGAAAGGGAATCAAGTAATTGATTACATTAATTTTTGTTTGGTTTGAGTAGTAGATTATCCATTTCCCTTACTTGGGGTAACTCAATCCACCAAATTGTTACCCGTCAACCTCAAGGAGGAGAAGAAACAAGGAGAAAGGGAACCCCCTCACAAGTGGCTTCCTTTCTAATATTCAACCAAACACTCAATCCATTACATTATTACCCCTCAAGAAGGAGAGAAAACAAAGAGAAAATGAACTCCCTTACAAGTGACTCATTTCCATACTAGAACCAAACACTCAATAAAAGTAACCATTATCATTACCATTTCCTTACTTGACTTGATTTCATTCTATTTCCGTTATCAAATTTAAACCAAAAGACCCCTTGCTTGATATAGTTGAATCAAATGGGTGTACACTCTTTCTATGCTTTTTTGATTGTAGATGACGGAGTTGATCAAAATATTCTTTGGGAAGACACTGTTTATTTGCTTAATAACTACTACATGTGTCTTCCCAAGTTGAACTTTGAGGTAATCCCGATTTTTTGTACAATTTGTCCAAAGCAGGGTATGTAGGGGGTGAAATTAGTTTAAGACTTCATATTAATGATTTGTTTTTAGCTCCGAGTATAGAAATTAATGGAACTAATGAGTTTTGTGTAATATTTCCTTTTCGTTTCGTAATAATATAAGAAGGGTAAGACGAATATTTATTATTGTTGTTGTAGTATATATACTTTAACATGCATGCTTTGCAATAAAACTTATTGTTGGATTTCATGCATATTAAATTACTCCCTCCGTCTCATTATATTAGTATCATTTCTTAAATATATGTGAGGTATAAAATAATGAAATGAAACTAATATAATGAGGGTAGCATATAATAACCAAAGACAAATTGTATAATGATTATAGCCGCACTAATGTTATAATTATGAAAAATGTTAAGCGCATAGTATGAGTTTATAATAAGATATTTATTTTTGATAATTTGAATTTAACTTTGTATGTTAGAAATTGTTTTTTTTTGTTTTTTTTATATCACATTCTTTCATTAATTTTCTTCTAATTATATGCACTTGTGTATACTCCAGTTGTTGAATGATTACCAATGCAGAATGAACCAAATTCCTTTGGAAGAGGTAGAACTTAGGTAATTTTTCAAAGTATTAATTCTTAAAAAATATATGTAATCTTAAGTTATGATTTTAGATTTAATTTAGTTTTCTTTTATTTATTTTTTTCTTAATTTCTGTGAAGTTGAAATTGAGACGATTATAAGTTTCTCATTTTAAAATTAACATTGTTTTTATCAATCGACAATAAGGAAAATTAATTTACTTGTTGAGTAGTACGATTTTAAATATGAATTAGATATCAAAGTTAACAGATATTTTGATTGTAAGCTTTGAAATTGCTCTACATATATAGAGTATATTCTGTGTAGTATATTTTGTTTAAAAATTAATCCATATAAAATACTATACAAAATTGTCCTAATATTTTATTGGGTTGATGACAACAAAATACACAAACTTTAGTGCAATTTCTATTTTTTCCACAAACTACACGAACTTCGTCCTTTGTCCAATTTTTGCATGATTTCATTTTTCCCCAAATCCAAGCTGACATGGATCCTACGTGTATTTATAATTAAATTGGTTTGCTGAAGTGTGCTACTTGCGACGTGACGTCGTTTGCCTAATAGTCAAAATTGGATCCTCATCCCACTCTCTCCTCGAGTTCGTTTCGATCACATCCGACGCCCAATTCGGGTCCCCAAATAGCTCCCCGCTTGAATCTGTAACCCCGGTCACCACCTGTTCACCAAAGGAAGGTCCGAAGAGGTCCCGTTCGCCGTGGAGGCGGTGATTGAGCAGCCCCTGTTGAGAATGGCGTCGATGGAGAGCGAGGAGGTGTAGTGGTCGACATAGTAGGGGCGCTTGCTGTTGGATCTGTCATAGTAATTCTTGGAGAAGTCGGAGTCTATGGTTTTGGGGGCGAGGGGCGCCGACTGAAGAAGCTAGATGGCGCATGATTCAATGGTGTGGATTGATTTTGAGGTTTTCGCATGACATAGCATCATATAGAGAACGAATGGGGAGAAAGAGAGATTTTCAGTACCTAAATCATTGAATAAATAGGTCAAACAATTTGACATACGAGAAGAGGAAGACATCTTGCTCAATTGCCAAACGACGTCGCGAAAACCGATCTATACAATATATAAAAGTTCAATTGTTAGCAAAAATTACATTTATATCATTTTCCCTCCAAAAGTAACCATCTATTTGTCCAATAGTTTTAGAAGGATGATTTATAAAGATTTGTGAATTGTCTAATGGATTTGGTAATAAATGTATTATAATTGTAAATTGTGTTTCATTATTTGCTAATGTATCTATTTTTGCATTAAATTATTCTATTAATTGCTTTATTTTGCTATATCCATATGTTATATATTTGCATTTCCAATTATATTTTTATTGATAATTTGTGTAAAATTTTGTGACAAATAGAAATTGAATTTAGTCATTTTGAAGGAGATGCAGAGAATGAATTTGTGTTTAATCACATAGTCATCAACTTACTAGAAATTGATAAATAAATTAAAAAAAATAAAAATAAAAATCTATTTAGAAACCACTTTCCCCGAAGAATTTGATACTGAACTACTGAATATCTCTATTCAAAATCTAGATCCACATTAGGGTTTAATTCCGCCAAAATCTATATAGCAGAAATTCACAATGGGAATGATGAAATTATAATCCACAACAGAACGAAGGTAGGGTTTCAACAAATCTAGAACAATGGCCGATTTTCGCTGAAAAAACACCAACTACATTGACGATAAAGCAAGTTCAACAACCAAAGCAACACGAGGAGGAAATTATACTCACTTTCTGGTTTGTGGAAGTCCGAGTCGGAGCGAAGGCGTTGAATTTGGCGGAGGGGAGAGCCTCCACAAAAGCAACACTGGCGAAAGGGAGAAGCTCGCGGTGGCGTGTTGAACGGCACCACCTACTACCCAGTCGACGGAAGAAGGGGAGTAACAGCAAGCTCAAGTTAGGGCACCGAGATAGAGAGAGAGAAAAAAAAAAGGATAGTGAGAGAGACGTGAGCGATATACCTGAACGGCCGGGCAACGGGCAGCGGTGGTGGAATGGAGGGAGACGGAGGAGGGTGGAAAGGCGCGGGGGTTTTGGGAGGTTCTGAATTTCTGATATAGCTAGCGCAAGATTTGAATTAGAATTATTTGGGGAAATATTATTAATTAATTAATCTGATCTGCTACGGAAACCGTCGCTGTTTGGATATGGAAAAGTAAGCCATCACCGATCAATTATGGGCATAAATTCCATCGCCGACGTTTAACTACACATTCTCTGTCCGTTGCCGGTGGGTCGCGGATAACTACGGATTTTTGTATCCGTCGCCAAAATGGCTATGGCATGGCTGCCCGTCGCCGATCTGCTTTGGATAACCTCGCCCGACACCGTATCCGTCACCGTTGCAAAGTTTTTCTTGTAGTGTGTCATCAATTAAAGCACATGTGATATAGAAAAAATAAATTAAAATTTTGGATGACTTGAATATTAGAGATGACGGGAAGAGATAGAGAACATATATTTTTATTAAGGGGATAATTGCAATTAATGCACAAACTCCGACTTCTAAGATCATCTCCAACCATAAACTCTATTTTACAGTATGTTATACTTCAAAATGCAGCATTGCATACTTCATTTAGAAATTCATTCCAACCACTTACTCTATATACATACTCTATTTGTAGTTTTTCACATATTTTACATAATTAACATTTATTGATGTAACACAATTGAATAATTAATATAATTATATCTTAAATAATACTCCCTCCATCTCAGGTATTCCGACACTTTTCTTTTCGGCACGGAACTTAAGACGGGGGTGTTTAGTGATTTAAGTGTATTGTGTTTAGTTAGTGTAAAGTGTTTATGTATTTGTACTTTTTACTGTTCTTTAAATAAATAAAAAAAGAAAATTATTTTTATTTTATTTTTTTCGTCGAATTATTTATTTAATCAATTATTGTTCCTTTTTTTAATTAATTAAGGGAGAACTTACTCCATTTATTTTGTTCAAATTCTTTGCACCACATGATTAAAAAACAAAGGCCGAAATGCACAAATAAAAGCAATAAAACTCCAATTTTAACATTTCACAATGAACAAGTACACATGTCAGGAAGAGTGCCGGCCATTCAATCGCCGAGGGGTTGCCAAGAGCGCCATAAACGGCCAAGAAGAATGGGTAGCCGAATTTTGCTAGGACTGCGTGGGGGGCTAGGGCTGGAGTCAACCTCAAAAGCTCGACATTGAAAGGAAAGATGACGGAAGGGAGATCGGCGTCTGCGACCTATGCCTTCGGCGGGAGCCACCACGCGGCCTGCGGGCCCGCCGCGACGGATATTACGCCGGCATCTGCGGCCACCGCGATTCGCGGCGGGGGGGGGGGGGCACAAGTGGATCTCCACCGCGATGGAGGAGATGGGTTATCACTCGTGGGCGGAAGTGAGTCCATATCCACAGAGAGAGAGAGATGGAGGAGATTGAAAATGCGAAATTAGGGTTAGGGCTGAGGAGACGAAGAAGATGAAGATGGGGAAGAACTTCAATAATGGGGCTGAAATGGGGTGGATGGGGCGGAGGGTTAGAATTTAGGTCTTCAACATTAGTTTTAGGTGAGGAATTGAATGTGAGTTGGTGTGTTTTAATTTTAGGGATATTGTTGATTTATTTTTTTATTTTTAAAAATTATTTTTGGTGATTAAATGATTTTTATGTTAATTATAATAAGGGAAATTTAATTGTAATAAGGGATTGGCTAATTGTACAATTAGTTAGCTAATTATTTCCCAAAAATGAAAGGTGTCAGAATACTTGAGACGGCCCAATAAGGAAAGGGTGTCGGAATACTTGAGACGGAGGGAGTATGAATTAAACATATTGTAGATTGTTAATTTTTTGTTGATATAAATCAAATAGAGGAAATATACCCTCTTACCCCAAAAACATAAGGAAAATCAATACTTGACCCAAACATAAGGAAACTTAAATTTTACCGAAATTTTGTATAATGTTCCAAATATACCCTCAACTTTATTCTGTCTCCTCTCTCTTCTCTTCATCATTCATGTTGTCTTCTCTCCTCATTATCTTTTCTCACCATTTTCACTCCCGTCTCTCTCCTTTCCCCTCTCTCTCTATCTAAATTTCCAGAACCACTCCTCTCTACCTCTCTCATAGCCGTTGTAGATTTGGCCGGCACAGTGAAGATGTTCGGCGCGGCGGCGTGGACATAGACATCGAAGTCGAACTCAGAGCAGCACGGCGAACCCTAGCAGTCTGGTCGTCAGCAACCTAGTCGGGGTTTCTCTCCATCTCTTGTTTTCTCAAGATGACGGCGTCGGTCAGGTGGCTTCACATTTGGCTTTACATCAGATGAAGATCTAGGAAATCTTTAGATCTAGGGGTCCTCTCTCTCTCTCTCTCTCTTTTAGATTTGGGGTTCTCTTTGTAGATCTAGGGTGTTTTTTTTTCTAGCCGAATTTGAATGTTTGTAGCGCAATCAACGAGTGGGCTTTGTTCTCCTCGGAAAGATGAAGAGATAAGGGGTGACTCACTCATTTTGGTGGAGAAATGAGGGAGAGACACGCCGGAGAAGATGAACCAATCGCGTTGGTAAGAATTTATCAAATTCTTACCGTCTCTGAAATGTTCAGTAAGAAAATTGTTTGTTCTTATATTTATCCAGATGATTTGGTAAAAAATTGATGATTATTGTTGTTCTTCACTTGTTTTGTTGTAATAATTATAATTTTGTGATAAGAAAATGCAAAAAATATAAATTTGGTGCGTTAAAAAACCGAGTCTTTAGGGTTTACTGCTTATGTTTGATAATAATTTGTAAGAAAATGCGAGTTTGTAAGAATTTGACATATTATTATGATCGACTTGATAACCAAATGTAATTTGTAAGAAATTGTCAAATTCTTACCAAACGAGTTAGAAAAGGTAAGAAATTGACAATTTCTTACAAAGTTATTTAGTAGAACGTATTCAAAGATAATTCGTAAGAAATTGTCAAAATCTTACCAAACGAGTTGGAGAATGTAATAAATTTAATTTTTCTTACCATGTTACTGAAACACATACAAAATGTTTAATTCGTAGCTTCTTACAATAAAAAAAATAAAAAAATAAAAAACAAAAATAAAAAAAGAAGAGAGAAGAGAGAAGGAAAACTGGAAAAAAAAGGAAAAGAAAAAAGAAAAAAACAAGAATAAAAGGAATCGAGGAAGAAAAATTAAAAAAAAAAAGGAAAGAGAGAGAGAGAGAGAAGAGGAGGGAAAAAAGAGAGACTATGCACATGGGTTTAGGAGATAGAAAGTGGAGAGAGGAGAGAGAATGCATGTGGGTGATGTCATATAGGGGCAATTTGGACAAAAAATTAAAAAAGATGGTAGAATTTAAGTATTCTTAAGTTTTAGTCAAAATTTGATTTCCTTAAGTTTAAAAGGGTATTTTATTTTTTACCTCAATCAAATATGTAAAATTTAATATAAATTCCAAAATTTTAATAATAAATTAAATATATAATATATTAAATTATCAATCAAATTATATTAATAAAATTTAATTAAATTATTATTTTTATGGTTTAATATTGTCCAAATAGAGAAAATATAGTATATAGTATTACTGTTCAATACTCTATACTCTAACTGCAAAATAGAGTACGGTTGGAATGCACCCCGTACTCCAAAATGAAGCATGGGATGGAGATGTTCTTTAGGCATTTGAGAGTGGTTGGAAATTAAAAAAGAAATAAAGATTTTTCTTTGTTTCAATTTCTTTAGTTTCCATCAAGCTTTGAAGATAAAGAAAATATGGTATGAACTTACAATAAATTGCTAGATGAGAAATCATACATGAAATATTTCAGATGTAGAATTACAATTTTATCAAATCAATGGTGGTGTTGCGAATATGCATCCAAGATTGATACTCCTTTCGTTTCATTTCAATTTGCACAAAAAATAGTGGTACGGATTTTAATAAAATGTTAGGTGGTGTGGTATAATGGTAAATAAATAGAGATGATAGGGAGTGAAGATAAAGTAATTGTAGCGGGGTATAACGTTAAAAAAAAATGCAAATTATTTAGGGTAAAGTAGCAAATACAACCCTATGGTAGACACCCCTATGGCATATACAACTCTATGGTAAAGTTTTGTGCAAATATCCCCTAATGTCACAAATTGGGTGCAATTAACCCCCTACTGTCACAAAGTGGGTGCAATTAACCCCTCACACGTAATTAATATTTAATTGAATTTTTTTTTGGAAACATAAAATAAAAAAAATATTACACAAATTATCCATAAAAATATAATTGAAAAAAATAAGACATATATCTAGCAAAATAAAAGCACATAATATAATACTTTAATGCAAAAAAAAGATATAACTTTAATTCAAAAAATCAAGATCTAACACCTGATTTATTATTATTATTATTATTATTATTATTATTATTATTATTATTATTAGATAAAAGTTATAAGTAACTAAACATAGAAGCAACCAAAATTATATCTATTTTTTGCATTAAAATATTATATTATGTGCTTTTATTTTGCTAGATTTATGTCTTATTTTTTTCAATTATATTTTTATGGATATTTTGTGTAAGAGTCAAAAAATAAAACACCCACTTTAAGATAAAAAAAATCAAAATTAAGTATGGAATATAAAAAATACAAAACTTACCCAATTTATTGAAAATTAGACTAAAATGCTCTCAAGGCTCACCCCTAAGAGTACAAGGCCCACTTCTAGAATACAAGGATAATATCAAATTGTACTGTAGTACGCATTACGTTTTATGTTCTTTTAATACTGTTTATCAGGCGTGTTGGGCCGGGCCGGGCCAGGGTAGGTCGGGCCGGCGGGCTGGCCCAGGGTATGTCGGGCCAGGCCGGGTGGTCGGGCCGGGTCGGGCCGGCTAGGCTGGGCCTGGTTGGGTTGCTACTCTACCAACCCTATGGGGGATGGAAGGACATTTTTGTCCTCCAAACTTAAAAATGGGTATTTTTTGTGTAATTTATATTCCATACCTAAAATTGATTTTACAAAGTAAAAGTGGGTAAAAATGTGTATTTTCTCTTTGTGTAATATTTTTTTTATTTTATGTTTCAAAAAATAAAAAAAATAAAAAATCAAAGTTTCAATTAAACATTAATCAAGTGTAAGGGGTTAATTGCACCAAATTTGTGACATTGGGGGGGGGGGGTATTTGCACAAAATCTTACCATAAGGTTGTATATGCCATAAGGGTGTCTACCATAGGGTCGTATTTGCTACTTTACCCTTTTATTTACAGTTCCCTAAAAAAAAATAGAGGAATGAAAAATAATTTACATTCATCATTTATGATCTGCGGACAAAATTAGCTGGTGAATTGTAATTGTACTGAAAATACATTATAATTGAATGACTCTTGCATCATAATAGTACCGATAATGCATTATGATGCACTTTGCATTATACTTGAACATTAGATGCATTGTATTTCCCCATAAATTGCATCATTTTTTTTTATTTTTTTATGAAAAATCTTCTTACGGGATCTCAACTCATAAGTAGATTTTCTGTAAAATAAAATAAAATAATAAAATAAACAGTGATGCACATTATGCACATCCATAACGCATGTTATATATAGCTATAATGTATAGTGCATCATAATGCATTCTCAACACTATTATAATGCATCGTTCATTATAATGCATTCGCAGTATAATTATAAATCACCAGTTAATCTAGACCACATATTGATTTATGTTCTAGATCATTTCTTATTTCTTACGAAATCAGTATATTTTGTATATTATCTCTTCGCTATACATAGGGGTGTTCATAGTTGGGTTAAAACCGTAAACCAAACCAGTCCAAACCGTATTATATGATTTCGTTTGGTTTACGGTTCGAAAAAATATGATTTGGTTATTTATTTTTAAAAATTATGACTTACAGTTTAAGTTTGGTTTTTAAAAATATATAAACCAAACCAAATCGTAAACCGTAAAACTGTAATATAATTATAATAAATATTATTATCGTTAGTTCTGGAAAGAGTATAATTGGTGTATGGGGGGGAGGGAATACAACAATCTCCAACAGTTTTGCGAAAATACAGCTTTGAACTAATAGTAGGCTCTATAAAAGGAGCAAGCTCAGAGTTTCAGATCGATCTCCTTCTATTTCAGCAGACTTGCTGCTGATAAGGAAGGGGACCGAGCTGGATGTGGAAGTTGGTGGATTTGTTGAAATACTCTTTTAAATGAAAATCCTTTATGAAATCAGTTGGATGAATGTATGATACAAGATGGTTAATAACAGTGGGATTAAATCAACTGGGAAGATAAAGAGAGAGAGAGAGCGAGACAGTCGATTTTATCGTGGTTCGGAGAAACCTTCCTACATCCACGTCAAGTTCCGTCGAACTTGAGAATCCCTTTAACCTTTGGATCCTACTACTCTCTTATTTTTACTGGCTGAGGACCAGTCCTAGAACTCGATTCACTTGTCAAATTCTAAGCTCGATTCCTGGGTCGTGACCCTTAAAACTTACAACAACTAGACTAAAACTATAGACCAACAAGGTTCCTGATTTCCAGAGCTTGATCTTCTCTGAAAGTGGGGAAGCAGCAGAACTACTTCCTTCTTCAATGGATCAACTTCTTGACTTGAAGGAGTGGGTTCTGTCAAGCTCTTGAGCAGCAGTGAACACTCAAGAACTCAGTTTGAGTAACGATGGCGAAATCTCGTTAGGTCTCAACACTTAAGAATTATCTAGGTATTTCGAGTGTTGAGTTTGCTTGAATGCTTGAGATTTCTGCAGAGTTTCGGCTTGTTAATTGAAATTCCCGTACGAAACACCTTTGTAGATGAAGGTATTTATACCTTTAACCATCGCTTCTGAATACTAAAAGTTTTACTTTATTTAAACCTTTGATCAATAGAACTTGATCCTCGAAATTTTTAAAAAACAAAATCCTTCATTTTCATCCTACTCATTTCTCTGTATCATGGAAGTATTTCTTTCTCATATATGTGACGAATTTTCAGTTCAGTGACATGAAGACTGGAGCTTTCACACCAAGATGTGCCTTAAAGCCTACCATTATCGGATGTGGAATACTCTTAAAGCAGCCAGTCAAGGTTCTGAGGAAATGATTGAAAACAAGCTCTTTATGGCATGTAACAAACTTGATGAATTCAAAATGTTACAGGTGGAAATCATTGAGCAAATGAAAAAACGGTTTATCGAAATCACCTTAGAAATTTTTGCAATCAAAACAGACAAGTTCACCTAATGTCAACTTAACCAAAAGGTGATTCATGCTCTTCCAACTAGCTGGCAAGTGTATGCTACTCTCCATCCAAATCGACCTGACTTCAACAAGATCACAATTGAAGAGCTCTTCGATTACTAATTGGGAATGAGTACGAGATGATTCATGTTCATGGGGCCGCTCATACATCTAACAGCGGGAAGAAACCGGAGCAAGAAAGGATAGAGAATGATATAGCCTTCAAAGCAGTCGAAGGTAAAACTACCCCCTCTAAATATAATTTTTCTAACACACCCGATGGTAGCTGCTTTCAATGTAACAGACCAGGTCACTCCAAACTGATCTAACTCAAGCAGAATGTGACATTCTTCGTGCCAAGCGCGATCGCAAGCTGAAGGAACAGCGCGATGCATTCCTTGCTGAAGAAGCGTCCAAGAAGGAAGCTCACTTCTCAGACACTTCATCTGATAAAGGAATCTAAGCTGACAATGAGCTGAATGATGAAGAAGACGGTCTAACCATCATAGGAAGATGCTACCTCACTGATGAAATAGACGTAGAAGAAGAAGAAGAAGAAGAAGAAGAAGAAGAAGAAGAAGAAGAAGAAGAAGAAGAAGAAGAAGAATGTTAGATGGGCCTAGAAAACCCCAATTCGAATTCCACGTTAGTTTCTCCACCTACCTCTCTATTTCCTTCTGACATTGATAGTGCAAGCGAAAAACCAACCGAGACGGTATCTTGGGAGGAATTCAGCCAGCAAATGGATGACTACAAGAAGCTCTCAGCAATGTTCAAGAGCTGGTCGTAGTCGGAAGAGGTTGGAAGAAGAGGTAGAAAAGTATAAGCTCGCACTGAATGATCAATTTACTCCTTATGATGCTGATAAGGAGAATGAAATCAAAATTTTCAAAGTATAAGCTGAAGAGTCCATCTTGAGATAAGAACATTTGAAAGAATTGCTGGAGGACAAAGACAAAGAAATTCATTCACTTTCTGCTAAGCTGGTGGATCTGACAGCTCGACATGGAATCCTGGTTGAGAAAGAATCAAATCTTCAACATAAACTCAACCAGATGATTAAAGGAAAAGACAAGCTGGATGAGATCTACTCTATACAGAGAAGTCCAGTAATCAAGACTGGAATTGGATTTAATTGTTAGAAGGAGAATCAAAAGAAGAATGATTGTTGTATCTCCTTTGTCAAATCAAAAGAAAAGTCAAAGGATGATAAGCCAACTCATCGATCACTACCTGACAAAACTGTACGACTCATGAATCCAACTCGTCAACCCCAAGCCATTTTGATCAAAGAGCACAAGGCACCAAGCTCTAGCAGTCAGTCTGCTGAAATTCCTTAAAAGAAGAATGATTGTCCATCTGCTTCATCAGGACGATCTGGAACTAAGAAGAAGCAGTCCGCCTCCAAACCAGGAAAGAAGTAGCCTGCTTATTATCACTATGAGAAATGGCGACAACAACAACAATTTGAGTATCAATGGCCTTGGACTCACTATCATTAGTACTATCAGCCCGACTACTCAACGTACCAATATCAACAGCCATGGTACCCCAATCAGTGGTATCAAATTGGCTACCACGAACAACCCCATCATTTCATATATCATGCTGCCCATCCTGAATACTATGAGGAATCCTACTGGCAGGCTGAAGGATACAAGCCCACTTCTCATCGTTCCAGGAAGAAGAAGTCCCACAAGAATAAGACCTCTTCTCATTCTAAAGAACCCGTAACTACTAACATGACACCCATTTATAAGTGGGTTGCTAAGTCTATTTAATTGCAGGATAGGAATAAATGAGTCAGCTCGCTGCTGGCAAGATTGTCTAGATTTTTAAAGAGTAGCTGCTCCAAACGCATGAACCGCAACAATTTCTCCAGTTAGACCGAACAAGGAAAATGAGAAATCACTAATCAATATAGAATCTCACATTAAGGGGAACTAGGGCATCGTCTTCGAGCTGCACCGGGAATGCAGATGTAGTACATCACAAATCCATTCAGCTCGCTGGGAAAAAGATATTCCAAAAGTCAACCAGCTCCCTCTTATCCAACTCATTGTTGGGAACCCAGATGTTGGAGTAATAAATAGAGGGAATTGGAGAAAGCTGGCACTTCTATTCTTATCCTAGCAGATCGACTTCCGAGCTCGATCACTGATGTGCCACTAACTTCTATCCCGTTTGTTATCAACTAAAATAGAGAAGCTTGCTGCCGATTATCAAGTCCGTCATTGGCAATAGCTTGTGACTGCTGACCAGCTGGCCACCTAGTATCCAGCATACTCAAAATCAGTTGATCATTAATCAAGGGGGGTGATGTAGCAGCTGGCTGCTCACTCCAGCTCACTGTGGATTTCAGCTGGCTACTATCTTTTAAGCCAGCTCGCTCTTCAACAGCACGTCTGTTCTTTCAAGAACCTGCTAATCAATTAAGGGAGAACCTGGGAATTTGTATAAATCCCAGTCTAAGTGTTTAGCCTATTTTCTCTTGCCCTTACTGCATTGATTTTTTGTTAATTCTAACAACCTTACTCTAAGGTATGAGGAAAGTTACTGTAGATGAAGGGATTATCTGACTTAGAGCTTTATCCTTCAAGATTCCCTTTTGCTTGTGTCTTATCCATTCATTATTACACTCTAACATATCTACAGTTTTACCTAGATTTTATAGCTAGGAATTTGAAAGGTTTCTACAGGATTGAGGGGATTATAACTTAAATTCTGACGGTTTGAGTGAAAAGCGACGTGCGTGTGACCCATTTGCTCAACCACTCACAACCGCTACTTTCACACGAACCCACGATTGCACACTTCACATCCCCAACCGTCCAAATTTGCTCAAACAATCTCGACCATTGCATTTCATTCTATTTATTAGTTGAAGTGTGAAGAAGAAAGATCACTTCAAGAATTCTTGCATCCTTTCAAATTCTCGCTCTCAGAAACTTACTTCTTTTCTCACATTTTTTACAATGGATGCAGGCTTATCATTCACAGAGCAAGTTAAGTCTGTTATTCCGTCAATCTTCTTCGAGAAGATAGCTGTTCTCAACAACTATGGCTACGCAGGGCTGAACCACATCTTCGACTCCATCAGCCGTTATGACGGTTTCTTCAATGTCGTCACCGCAAAGCCACTCCACCGTCTCCCGAGGCAAGTCACCCAGTTCTTCTGCTCCTTCATTGCGGCGAATGGAGACACATAATCTGTGACTTTCCACCTCGAAGGCGAGGGAGAAGAAGAATCGGATATCTCCATTCCGGTACTGCCGCTGGTGCTTCAAGTCTACCATCTCTCCGATGCAGGTGCCATCTGCAAAATCAAAAAGATCCTTCTTTCCGCCGTCCATGAAGCCTATCAGCAAGCGCTGATCTTGCCGAAGGAGGAATACAATCTGAAGCCGTTCTACCGGAGCCTGTTGAAGCCGGAATATCGAATTCTTTTTTGAATTCGTCCACAGCGTCTTTCTATCCTACACCGGCTCCAACAAGAATGCCTCCCTGCCCAAGCTGAGAGTAATGTCAGTTGTGTTGTTGCAGTTGGATGTTAATTGGGCTAGGTTGCACATCAACCTACTGATCGAGGAAGCCAAGAGGATCTCTCAGGTCCTTGGTGGTGACAAGGTGGTGGTAGTCAATGTGAAGTACCCCCTCCACCACGGGACGAAAATCAGTTTCCTTTTGCACTCTTACTTGCCAGATCATGATTGGACTGACAAAGAAGAGCTCTCCAAAGTCCAGCTCATTCTGAACAATAAATTACAGCTGGAGATGCAGCTTGACGTGACTGCCTACATGATCGGTAATGCCTCTAATGAAGCCAAGATCTTGCTGCATGCAATGAAGGAAACCAAGCAGGCCCTTCTAATGACCCTCAAAGCCGACCCTGCTACCTCCCGATCATCCAAAGGGAAAGGGAAGAGGATGGCTACTGAAGAAGTCAGTTCCTCGGGGTCCAGGAGAGTTACTCACTCTCAGTTCTCTCTCTTGCACCCAGCTGCTCCCAACCCTACTGTCTCTCCTCCTCTGGCTGTCAAGCTTGAAGCCGGTCAATGTGCTTCCCCTCCTCCTCCGCAAGTCAAACCGAAGTCGGATCATCTGTACCTGTATCTCCTCAATCAGCTCGTGATCAAGCTGGAGATGAAGATCGGCTCATGAACTTTGTCAAGGCTGAATACTGAGGACGATGAAAAGGAAGCTCAATCTGCTACAACACGCAGACTTACAAAAGCAGAAGTTCATCGATGAGAAGATTGACAAGGTCGACTCAATCCTCATTGATGAGCTCAATGAACTCAACGCCAAGTGGGAAGCTCCTCAAGAGGCACTTCAGGTTCATAGCTATGGAGACAATGCAATCTAATACGCCTTCGATCATCGAAGCATACGGGCTTGCCCGATTAGCTGATGTTTCTGCCCTTGAACTCCATCTCTAGGAGTACGTAGATCAGAAGGTCCAAGCTCTCCAAGCTGAAAATGTCAAACTTTAGGAGTTCATCAGAACCTATTTTGATGATATCGAAAAGGGGGAAGATGGCACCTCAAAGCTTGTCGAGGTGAAGAAAAGTCCATGAAATTCATAACGAGGAAGGCACGATCTTGGTTAGACAATCTCAAGATTGGTGTCACAAGTGGGAAGCTCCTCAAGAGGCACTTCAGGTTCATGGAGTAGCTTGTTACAGAAAGGAATATAATCCACACCTCTTGTAACAAGTAGATAACACTTAGATATGCTAATGCTCTATGAAATGCTTATACTTTATCTCTGCAAGATATCAAGTAGGAAGCAAGATACTGAAGCCGATAATTAAGGATGAAGATGTTTGCTGAAAAAGGGAGAACTAACATGTTCTCTCCCAGAAAGCAAGCAGGTTGAAGATGGAGGAAGGCTGTTAGATTAGATTAGAGTTTAGGAGTAGAAGTTAGTATCTTTGTAATCCAGTTTGCTCCCAAGCTGTCTTTTATCTGGTATTGTAAACTGAGTTGCAGAATGAAATTATTATTAAAGCCTTGATGACAATCTCTCTTTATCCAAGCTGTGTTAACTTCTTTTAATCTGCCTTAGTTCAGTGTTGGTTTCAACATCATAAAAAAGGGGGAAATTGTCGGGAACCCACTGCAGTTATTTTGATGATGTTCTTCGAAACCACTCTTAGATCTAGCTTACTCCTTATTAGAGTATATGTGATAGGAGCTATCTGTATTTGTTAGGACAGATGTAGTTTAGAACAAGTTGATCGATCCAACTTGTAAAGGAGGAGATCGTTTTATCGAGCTCTCCTATGGGTGATTGATCTAGCATCCTGCTCCTGCTTCACCAGCTGCAGACAAATCCCAACTGATGAAGGTGACTCAGCACCATCGGTCAGAGTCTCAATGGCTAGAATCTAAATTCTAGGCCTATAAATACCTTCATCTACAAAGGTGTTTCGTACGGGAATTTCAATTAACAAGCTGAAACTCTGCAAAAATCTCAAGCATTCAAGCAAACTCAACACTCGAAATACCTAGAGAATTTCCAAGTGTTGAGACCTCACGAGATTTCACCATCGTTACTCAAACTGAGTTTTTGAGTGTTTACTGTTGCTCAAGAGCTCGACAGAACCCACTCCTTTAAGTCAAGAAGCTGATCCATTGAAGAATGAAGTAGTTTTGCTGCTTCACCACTTTCAGAGAAGATTAAGCTCTGGAAATCAAGAAGCTTGCTGGTCTATAGTTTTAGTCTAGCTGTTGTAAGTTGTAAGGGTCACGACCCAGGAATCGTGCTTAGAATTCGACAAGTGAGTCAAGTTCTAAGACTGGTCCTCAGCCTGTAAAAATAAGAGAGGAGTAGGATCCAAAGGTTAAAGGGATTCTCAAGTTCGATGGAACTTGACTTGGATGTAGGAGGGTTTCTCCGAACCATGATAAAATCGACTGTCTCGCTCTCTCTCTCTTTTTATCTTCCCAGTTGATTTAATCCCACTGCTATTTAACCATCTTGTATCATACATTTATCCAACTGATTTCATAAAGGATTTTCATTTAAAAGAGTACTTCAACAAAACCACCAACTTTCGCATACAGCTCGCTCCCTTTCCTCATCAACAACAAGTCTGCTGAAATAGAAGGTGATGAGACGGGACCTAGCATTGAAGAAATCAATCGGGACTTGCAGCTCGGGGGACCAGTGACGAGATCAAGAGCTAAGAAGCTGCAAGGATATTTGCAATGCTACATTCCGAAGAGATTGGAAGATGAAGGAACCGGATGTCATCATTACAAATTGGTGAATTTTACAAGTGTAGAAGATGATATTTCGGAGGCCCATTAAGAGGAAACGAAACTGAACTTATAATTATTTTATTTTAGGCCCAATTATCACAACATGTTTAGGTGATTAATTGGCCCATTTTTCTTAGGCCCATTACTTGGTATTTTCAGCCCTCTTAGATTAATATTTATGTTTAATTTTCGTTCATACTTTGGCAGACTTGATTGAATGAAAATAACTTTCATGCTATTCTCTTGTCTCGCAAAAACTGAAGATTCTTGGTAGGGTTTGTTGTTGGCACTTCAAACTTGAATTCAATCGACTCGTTCGTGATACCTTGTAGTATCCGGGTTAGTCGAGCCATGAAGATTGCTTGATAATCGCGTTTCGAATCCTTGTAGATTCGGGGTTCGATTCTGGTAATTTTCATCCCTTTTAATTTCAAATTTTGTTAATCCTTTGTTTGATTTTCGTTCTCAGCCATTCCTCATCTTTCATACATCACAAATATCCATTACCCATCGTTCGTATAACCATCCGATCCCAGAAACTCTTAGATTAATTCTAGATCCGTTTTTGAACCCTAAAACTGTCCCAAAAATAACCACCGTGCCAAATCAAAAACTACTCGTGAGTTTTCGCTGAATTTTGGATATGTTCTTCATAACCCTAAGTTTTAACTCGTGTTAAAATTTGAGATTAATCGGAATTGAATTGCTTAGGTTTCTGTCGACGCCTATTCAGTGTGTTCGTGGGTAGAATTTCAGATTTCAGGGAATTATCACTCATAATTCATAGTTGTAATTTGGATTGAATCTATCATAATTGACGTGTGTTCGATTCGAAGCTTCCGCATATTGTAGATCGCATCAGAAGGAGATCGATCTGAAACTCTGAGCTCGCTCCTTTCATAGAGCATGTTGTTAGTTCAAAGCTGTATTATCGCAAAACTGTTAGAGATTGGTGTATCCCCTCCCCATCACCAATTATACTCTTTCCGGGACCAACAATAATAATATTGATATCTTTCCCCGTGTTGCTGAGACAATACCTCCTTGGGATATATGGAGATCTTTCTGGCCTATATCACTTGGGGGATTCGATCTCAGATGTATAGGGATATTTCATCCTATCTTTTATTTTAGTTTATTTATTTTTGACTCCAAAGCTATAAAAAAAAATCAAGGCCTCTCATCGGAAAAGAGAGCAGGACGTGCCCAAGAAGAAGACTACATCGAAGTCTCGTGTTGAAAGATAACCACGTTCTTCAAAATTCATTGAACAATCACCTTCTTCCAGCGTTCATGTCTTTAGTAATCAAGCCTTAGTTTTTTCACTTGAAAATAAGCATCAAGCTTATCTTAGCTTAGTCGAGCATCCCTATCTTTTGTATTATTCTTCAATGTAAATGGATGTCTCATTAGCTGGAAAACCAATTATTTCCTTCAAAAGAAAGAAGATGTGTTTTGGCTTGGTAGCTGCCGTTAAAGCTATCCTCTTTTAAACTCACTAGTTTGGCTCGTGGGTGTCTTTTGTAAACCCACGGTTTGTAGTGAATAGAGGTGCCAAAATAAATCCTCAAAAAATTCTGTAAGAATTCATCTCCGATGGGAGAACATTGGATGTAAGCTGTTTATGGCAGAACCACTTTAAAAATTGTGTGTCGGTGTGTTTTTTGGCTAAGTACTCATTTCAAACTGCTTTCCATAAACTGCATAGTTTTCATAGCAACAAGTCGCTGACCACATTCAGCGACTCGCAATCCTTTCACAAACATTTATGCATTTTGCACGTTCTTTGCATTAAAGGAAAACTAATTTCAGCAAACCTAAAATTGAGTAGACGTAGGGCTCACACTCCCGCGCACACAAGGTACTGAATATAGCTTGTTGATCTTCCCCAAGTTGTCAATAGGTTGTGTTCAGCGCCTCAGTCCTTAGTGCATCATTTCTTCTAACTGTTGTTAAGTAAGTCAGTGTGCACTATAAGAGGCTGAGTAGAGGGCAAAGAGGGTAAAAAGTTGTCTCTGACAACACACATGTATTAACCCCCCTCTACACATCTGAAAACATGCTCATCATGGGACCAACACTATTTATATAATAAGGTCGATTAGTTCAATTTTTTTTTTTATCATATAAAATTTTTACAGGTGTTACAATCTCCGTTCTTAATTTGCATGCGCAATCCGTTACTTATGATTTGCTTTTATTGCTTGTTATTTTGATCCGAGTACTTCTTAGCACTAACTTGACTTGAGCCGTCTTTATTTTTTCCAGTCTATTCCCTTCATCCATCATTTACTGACACTACTACTATATTGAGACGTTCACGATTCATTGAACCTTTCCATTTTGGGACGGAGGCCCCACAATCACTTTAATACTTAACACTTTATTACTCTACTTTTTAATACTTTTACATTTTAATACAATTAAAAATATTAGATGACGAGCCCTCAATTATTCCACTTTAACATTTTAACACTTTAATTTATTAATTCATCATCAAAACACATTAAACTTCGTACCCGTATTTTTAGTCAAGTAAACATGGACGGGGGAGTATCAAACATCTAATCAAATATTCCCTCTATCCATTAATTTTTTTGCACAAATTTTCTTGTCGGTACGTCCTCAAATAATTTGTATATTTTTTGTTTAACACTATACTCCACCACAATCACTTTATCTTTACTCTCTATCATTTTTATCTATTTACCATTATACCACACCACCTAACATTTTATTAAAATTCGTTCTATTTATTTTCGTACGAATTGAAGTGAGACGGAGAGATTATTATAAAAGAGAAGTTTCTACTGGATAATATTAATATAAAAATTAGGTCCTTTTCTAGCTAGAAACTATCGAGAGCAGTTAGCCCAGTTATGCCATGCCCCAGCGGAATGCCCACGTAATTGTGATTAAGACGGAACCCACCCACTTGATACTAATTCAACTGCTCATACTTAAAACACTCTACTTTTGGATATGCTACAAATATTATAAATTGTGTGAATAAATAAAATCAATTTATAAAACAACTTTTATTATTATTATTACGCACAATTGAATTCATTCTAAAAATTGATTGAGAGCGTCCGTATAAATGTTTTGACTTAAAAACTTTGAGTACTAATATTAGTGAATTATAATCCTCCGGTAATTTACACAATTCCCTACTTCTTCTATGACTATGACATTAGTTGTCGCATTGTCCGTAATGTCATGGTTATTGAGTAATCACGTTTTTGAAAGGTTTTTTCTCCACACACACATTACGTAATGTCATGGCCTATCCCATTATTACATGATCATCGATTAACGCCCAAAAACATAATAAATATTAAATTATTTCTATATTCCGAAATGGATTATTGTATGAAGGGTCATGATTTTCAAAGACTTTAGTCTTTTTATATCTAATTTAGTTTATTTCTATAATTTATTTAGCTGATTTTTGTTTTTATATTTAATTTAGTTTAATTTCTATATTTAAATTAGTTTATTTCCATATTTATAATCATAATAAGTAACAAAATTAATGATATCAATTCTAAATTTTCAATTGATTTGTTTTCAAAATTAAGGGCACATTAGTCAATAATTTAAAAAAAAACTAGAAATATAAGAACCGATAATCAATTTAAAATATATATATATATATATATATGGCATAGAGACTGGAGAGACATCATGTACAAAGATCATTTCCCATATATATTAAATTTGGTTTCCTAATCAACATGATTATCAGACCAAATTCACAATTCTCATAATCTACCATAATTATTACAATTAAAATCAATTTCACCATTGACCCACCTAAGTTATGAGGTTCCACCAACAATATTTAAACCAGATGAAGAAACATTCAACAAACACACAAACTATACGCCCTCCACTTAACCATATTATTGGTATGACGAATTCTGTCTCATAGCACATCAAGTTAAATCTCATACAACGATTTTTTTATTAACGATAATCACAGAACAAAAAAAAAAAGAAAAAAAAATACATGACTACAATACATTAGAGTATATATCCTGAACATTATCAATGATAAAGTACATATTAAAATTTTGTATGACATGATCTAATTTAGCTGACTCACATAAAATAATACGTCAACGTATTTGTAATTAAGACTCGCGCCACTTGAAACGTGGGGACTTGTATTACTAGTTGTTGTTTGTTTGTAGCGTCCAAAATATGAAGCTGCATGTTTCAATCATTCCAATTTATTCCAGTTTTCGGTGGCTATCTATATTTAAATATGTAAATTGCAAATTATTCCACCTATATATATATATATATATATATATATATATATATATAGGCCATTTGACATAATCAGCCTTTCCTTTTCCCTTATAAAAAATTCAATAAAACGCGGATCATGTTCAATTTAATTATGTGTATAATCACATAATAGAATCAATTAAATCTACATATGACGCCGCGGAATCAAATAAAAATAGTACTAAATTCATCTTTCTTAATACAAAAAACATTACTCCCTATTTCCTCCATTTACTTATCATGTTGACTTTTTAGATGATTTTGGAGCTTCGTAATGATGGATTTTAAATTGAATTTTTGGAGATTAATTTTTTTTACACACTACTACAACACTCGTAGTATCTTGTAAAAAAACTAAACTTTAAAAATTTAATTTTAAATTCATCATCACAAAGCTTTTAAATTATATTAAAAGTTAACATAATCAGTAAATTGAGGACGGAGGGAGGAAAAATAATTACGGGTAAATGACAAAATGGGAATGTCACCTTTGACCCACCGAGTAAGGCACGTGTGGCCCCACCCATAATTTATAATAAAATAAATAAATAGAGGAAGAAACTTTCTCCCACTCTTATTATATAACACACACACACACACTGCACATTCAAAGTTTCCCAATCCTAAGCTGAAAACTTCCATTAATTCTACACCTCGAAAATGGCTCTGGTGATGAACATTTCTCATGATGAGAGAGAATCAATTAAGGGCGAGAAGCAGCCGATAAACCATTTCAGCCACCGCCACCCGTTGAGGGAGGCGGAGATCCACGAGGACGACGACGGCGGCGGCGTCTGCTCCGGCTGCGAGCACGACGTCGTGGGCCCGGCCTACGTCTGCACCAAATCCAAGTGCGATTTCCTCCTCCACGATCTCTGCTCCGACCTCCCCCGCCGCATCCGCCACCGCTGCCACGCCAGCCACCCTCTGCACCTCCTCCCGTCGCCGCCGTACAGCGACGGCGAGTTCACCTGCGACGCCTGCGGGCGGTCGGGGCACGGGTTCACCTACCACTGCGGCACGTGCAGGGTAGATCTGCACGTGGAGTGCGCGGCGCTGCCGGAGATTGATAAACGGAAGGATCATCAGCACCCTCTGCTCTTGATCTCAGATTTTGGCGGGAAGAAGAAAACGGAGGGTCAGGATTTCGTGTGCTACGCTTGCAGAGATCCTGTGGCTAAGGGTGGCTGGATGTATTGCTGCTTGGCTTGTAAATGTGGTTTGCATTTGGGTTGTGCTGAAATTTTCTGAAATCTTTTTTTTTTTTTTTTTTTTGAAATTCCGAAATGTTTTTATTTTAAATGACGTGTAAATTAGTTGGATTTGCTTAGTGTTTTTGTTTCACGTGTATGAAAGTGAACGCCCAAAAATGGGAGTCCCTTTTGTGGAGCTGTATTGTGAGAGAACTTTCAACAAATGTCTATTCTATCTACAATTTCTATCTAATGCGCTTCTTTATTGTTTGGATATTATCACGAAGAATATTGAATAAATATCATTGGTATACACTAATATTTTACTCCTTAAGTCTCAGTGAAGGTGACATGGTTGAATATATGTAAAATATAAAAAAGTAAAACGATTTATCTCAAATGATTTATCGCCCTTAATTGATTCTCTCTCATCATGAAAGGTATTAATTAGCATTAATAGTTACACTATTTATTGGTTGTAGAAACATGTTAGTAATATATAGGATGATAATGGGCCAGATACCCACTCAATAAACATTTCCTAAACCTGAACAAAATTTTTACGAATTAACAAAGTGAACTTACAACTAATACTCATCTACTCATCCCGAGCCCATCGGATAATACTCACTAATAACATGATAAAAACTTCAATGAAGCAAACATTAATAAAAGATTGAAAATAGAAAATGGAAAAATATTATCAAAATAAAACAAATTTAAAATAGGTACTTACTAACAAATTAAACATTTTTATTTTTGTTGCGGTCCAGTTTTTTTTTATTATAATTTATCTCATAAATATTGAATGAAATCAAAATCAACAAAGTAAAAATACACACACGCGTGCGCGCGCGTGCACACACACACACACACACACATATATATATATATATAGTGAGAGAGAGAAAAAAAAATGATATGCTACTCACTCAATGGTAGACACCTTCGTGGACACATTCGTCGTTTCTTCGATTTGACATTATCTTGTACAATTTTTTCAATTGTTTTATATTCTAGTATCAATCGAAAAAATCGTACAAAATAATGCCAAATCAAAAAAAGACGAATGTGCCCACGGAGGTGCCCACCATTGGGTGAGTAGCATATCATTTCTCTATATATATATATATATCAAAAAAGTTTACGATCCATATTATTAAATAAGAAGAGAAAAAGTATAACTATATATTACGTACTATAAAATTAGGTCTTTCACAACTCTCAAACCGCGAACATAAGATATTTTTTTTAACATTTAGGCTCAATATGCATCTTTAGACCATAAAGTCATAGCTCAAGATGATCTTTTGACTTCTCACATCAAGATTAAACATAATATTATTAATGGTTGTAGTTATATTATTTATATCAATTATAATTATATATATATTATAATTTTTATATATATATATATAATTATGAATACTCTTCCCAAACTCATCGCGGTACCAAGTTTGCTTCCCAAAGTAGGCACCTTCATAAACCCGAACCATTGACATCCTTACTAATATGGCTTCTTTTTACTATTTCCCTCCGTCTCTTTCAAGTTGAATCATTTCTTTTCAGCATTTGTGGCAAACGTTTTCAAGCGCCTTGATGATAGGTTTTAAAATAAATTTTTGTAGTATTTTTTCTTTTACGGGATACTACGAGTGTTGTAATATCCCGTAAAAGAAAAATTCTCTAAAAAGTTATTTTAAAACTTATCATCAAGACCCTTGAAAATACTTGCCACAAATATTGAAAAAAAATGACTCAACTTGAAAAGGACGGAGGGAGTATCTTATTATACATGTAAGGTTAAATTCACGACGAAATGCAGTTTAGTTAGGAAGACATTTGTATGTTGGGAAAACAAAGACCGCGAGATCATGACTAATCATTATTTTAGTAATTACTATTGATTTGCAAGAGATTTTTAGATTAGTTTTCAAGATTGAGCGTAGATGAAGCCAAAAATAGATTCTTTTGTTTGTACCAATACAGTACCAATACAGAGTACTGTATTGTAAGAGATGCGTCAAGAAATATGTCACTGCAAAATAAAGTATGTAATATGAGCTCTCAATTTAAACGTCGAAAAAGAAGAAAGATAATATTGTCTATTTTAATTTCAAATAATGACAAAGATATTGATGCCAAGTTGCAGACCTTTTATTTAGATTATAAGAGAAAATAACAGCAAATTAGAAGCGTTACATTTAGCTTATTTTTGAATTTTCGGCCTCTTACAAAGCTGGACGCTTTGAAAGTCTACGTGACTTTCAAAGCTTTAAGCTTTGCGTATGAGTGCATGCAGAATATGGTGAGCTTAACTCACATGAAGTTATTTTGTAGTTTTAAAATGTTTTAGTTATTAAGTGTGTGGCGTATAATATGAGTAAACAAAGCGTAAAGAGCAAATAACACCAGAGCTTATATTGGTTCGGAGCCAAATCTCCTATGTCCACTCTGTCCTCGACGGAACGAATACCTTCACTTAATACTCCTTGTTTTATACTTCCAAGAGTAAGTATTTCAAAGCCAATAGCATATTGTGGTTTTAAACCTCTGGATATTACAGGCTCTCGAGAAGCCTAACACGAATAACCTTAGATCTTAACCTTTCACGTAAGTACGCGAACTTAAGCTTCATAATTTTGATCTTACAATTCAAACTCAAACATAACTTACAACTCGATCTAACAACAACGATAGACTCAGTTTTGGGTTAGGTTTGGTTTTGAAAACTTCTAACTTAGAGAATCCCTTTACAATGAAGATCAAGTAAAAGGGTAGGGATTCTCGATCTAGATTTTGGATGATAACTGATTTCAATCTAGAGTAGAAAGGAAAAGATTTTTACTACTTATACTTAAGAACTCTGTGGTTCTTAAGGACATACTAACTTAGAGAATTTTGAATGCTTGAAACTGTTGAGTTCTTGCTTGAGAGTCTGATAGCGTAATTATTGTAACCTTGTGTCTAGCAGCAACACCGGTGTTTATAGTGAGGAACAAGCTTCTTCCCTTTAGAGAGGAAGCGGCGCTCTATTCTTACCTTCCCTTCAAATTTTGCATGGTTTCAGTCATTGCAGAGAGTCAGAGCTTGAAAGTTTGTTTCCTTCGGAAAGAGAAAACCCTAATTGCAGAAGCAATCCATTGACTTTGACAAACATGGTTTTCCATGCTTCATTTTAGTATAAAGTTGATTAAATTGGTGTGAGTTTGTGCTCGTTTGAAGTTCATTTGGGGTGTATTGTATTTTTGTCAAACAAAGTACTTCTTGGATTTTTTTGATCATTTTTTAGGAAAATGAGAGATGTTTTGGCTAGAAAAACAATCTCACGTCAAAGTTTAAGTTGAGAGAAGTATATAGGAAAAAAACAAAAGTCAATTTGGAGCTCGAAGGAGGGAGAACGAGTCAAAACAAAATTGTTGCGCAAGGCCTGAGCGGGCAGATGGAGCGGCTGCGTGCCGGAGAAGGAAATTTGTTCTTCGGTGAGCAGTCAAGCCCAAGATTGAGTCGACCGCTCATGCAGTCAAGGACAGGATGAGCCAAACAGCAAGCCATAGTTTTAAGTTTCTTCTTCGACGAGCGGTCAGGATGATCGCCTGCTCCATATCTTCTTTTCTTCCGGAAATTCTCATTTTGCACCACATTTTAACTTCTCCTAATTACACTTTGCCCCCCTCCCCCCCAAACACCAACATATATATACTATCTCGCGCATCATTTTTTAGGTTAAGCTCTCCTCACTTAGCCCCTTTTTACATACACTTCACCTTTTTCACACACTAATCTCTACAACATCCTCCATAGTCCACTTTCATCCATTTTGGAAGAGGAATCTCAATATTTAAAGATCATTGGAAGAGGTGCATCAACGATATAGATTCAAGGCTCAAGAATAGGATTTGATTTCTCAATTTCTCTTTCTTTTGTATTGTTTCATGATTTCCTTTGGTTTGAAATTTTTGTTAGATATGAACATGTGTAACTAAATTTCTATATCCTATGAATTGGGATAGATGGATTTGTGATGAATTGAACTTGATGTTATCAATCTATGGTTTGATTATTACTTCTTCTTAGTGATCATAGTCTTAATTGCTTGGATAGTTGATTAGCTACCAAATATGCATATCTATTGTGTTGGGCCAATAATCGGGAGATGAGGTTCGATAATTAGAAGTGATCATTAAGCATTTGAATTCAATACACCGGGATGTTGAGAGTTTAAGTGAAGGTTAATTAATCTAAGGGTCCTTTTGGAGTTATAGGCAAGATTTTGATTGAGGACAACAAAACTAGTTCTTAATCAACAAGATTAGTCATCTAGAAGGGGGCTAAGCCTAATTCGCGATCACCATAAGTAAGTAAAGTTAAAACATAGATTGTGAAGTCAAGTTTGGTCCATTTGCAAATCCATTGATGCCAAGTTCATAGGATAGTTTCTCACCATTGTTTTTCACCATTTTACTTTACTTGTTTGCTTGTTTATTGTTTTTACCTGTTTAAGTAGTTAATCAAATCAAACCAAATTCGTTAGCTTAGATAAATTCAATGAGCTCAGTAATGGTAATTATGTTTCTTTCGAATTAGTCTCCGTGGATACGACCTTGCTCTCTACTTTACTACATCAATCCCATACACTAGTGGGTAGCTTAAAATAGTGGGCGATCAGATTTGTCTTTTAGCAAGCTTTCTCTGACTTTGTTGTATTTACTTTCCTTGATAAATCTTGAGCGGACACGTGGCTCTGACACTGTGGCACATTTAATGATACATACGAACACATCATACTGTGTATCCATTCAAATTGAAAGCCTTTGTCACTCATTGCTTTGCACTGGATCGCTCTAGGGAATGATGCTTCGAGCGGCAAACGCAGGAGCGACTTACGAAACTTAAAAACGTACTCCATCGGCTATAAAACCAGCGTGTTCTAAAGCTAAGAGACTATGAGAGATTCTTGGGCACGAAGCGGGAGACTGCTACACAGGCTTTCGAGTCTGGACACTTTACTTCATGAACGACTCCAAAGTTGCACTTAAAAATTTGAAAGCTTCCTAACAAGTAAGCTTCACTAGACGTTCAAGCGTACGTACAATGTAACTTTTTAAATTCATCAAAAATCACAAGGGAAAGCTCTATGAGAGTTTTAGAATCTAATCAAAACTTATACAATGTTCCTCCAATTCCCCCTTAACATAATATCCTAACAATCTCTCATCTTTATCCGTGTGTTTATGTCTTCAGATTTAATTTGACATCTACTTTTACGAAAATAGCAATACAAAAAACTCCAATATTCAACTAGGAAAATCAGAATTTGCAACCTAAATTTAATTTTATTAACATGCTATAAGTATTGGTTAAATTAAAAGTTGTGGGGCTTAACAAATCCTTTACCACTAACCAATTTAAATTACTCCTTATATACCCCATAAATTTAATAGTGACAATAGGTAAATATAGTCACTTTGAAAAACCAAAAATAAATATTAGCCACTTTTTAGATAAATATATTTTTATACCCATAATGAAATTAAATATAATTAAACTAAATCTTAACCTAGTAATGAGAAACTGTCGCCCCACGGCCAATCAGCTCTTCCAATTTCCTCATCCCACTTTCTCTCTCCTTCTCTTTCTTAAGATCTGCAGAACCACCATCAATTTTGCATCGCCACCACCGCCGCCTCCACCTCCAACCAGCCAATAATGTCCACAATCAATTGTTCAGTAACATATATATGAGCAAAATGAATTCGTGTATATATCAAATATTCATCTTCATCCTCTCCAAAAATTACCATTGTCTCCATCATTTCCTTTCTCTTTGAATACACGACTCAGCTATACATGTATTTAAACACATCGCACGACCAACTATCGTGAATATCCCAAATATGTTGTACCCATGATTAATTGACAATCACGAGCAAAATTTAACTTATGTATATGTAAATAGATAGCGAGGCTGCAACACACGACCTACAAATACAAGAGAAAAAATCAACTCGTGCATTAATTATCAACGCAGTGACGGCAATACACAATCGATGAATATACAGAAAAATCAACTTGTGCATTTGATGTTAATAAAATCAACTCATGCATTTGATGGTTGTGTATTCATTGGTAGTGGTTGGATTGCAACGCGATGGAAGACTAGTTTTTCTATTTAATTCTTTTTATATTTATTTAGAGGGGCATATATGCATGTGTATGTGTGGCTACATTTTATCTTTTTAAAATTAGTGGCTACTTTTTATCTTTCATTTATGAAAAAATTTAACTTTTTTTTCATTTAATATCAAAATGCTAGATGCGAATGTTAAGAATTTTTTTTATAATAAAATATAAAAGAAAAAGTAGTATTTTTGAGGTACTTTTTAATCAAAATTACAGATAAAGTAAAGTAATTTTTGTGGGTCACAATGACATATTGTGTAATTACGTAAAATATTGAGAATGCTTGTTGTAGGTAGTGAATGTGTTAGTATCCATTTAATGAATGATGCTAATTAAATTTGTGAGACGACCCAAATTAGTAATTGAGACTAAATTTGTGAGACGGAATGAATTATTTTATATGATTGGCAAAGTGCGTAGAGTTGTCAATTGGGTTTGACCGAACCAACCCGACCTATGCCCGTGTTAGGTTACCAAAATATAAGTCCTACCCAACTCAAGCCCACAAATGAGTGCTTACGCACATGTCAGGGTGTTGTCATCCCTACCATATGAATCACAGACGTATTCCCCGCTCACAGGTTCTCCCTTTTCGAATTCTGTCTCTAGGATAGACTCTTCTAGGCTAGGGTTTGTGAAAGGAGGAGAATCAGAGGGTGGAAAGGAGTGGGGTTCCCAACTCATCACGACGGCAAGCTAGAGATTGGCTGAGAACAGTGTTCTGAAATCCCCGCCTAGGCGCTAGGCAGCACCCCGCCTCCCGACTAGTGCTTAATCGATCTAGGTGCTAAGCGATGCTCTAACTATCGGCCGAATTAAAGCTTAATTAGTCTCTATGTGTGAACTAATCAATACTAATGGCAATTAGACTGTTCTATACGTGATTTGGACGGCTAAACGGATTTACGGCTAAATTATATTACATATATTTCAATAGATATGGATATTATGTTGCAAGTTAGAAACATTTATTGTAGGCTATGAAGTTTATGAAACTGGCTATTAATATCAAATTCTTTGTTTTTATATTTTTATATGAATAATATATGTTGATATAGTTTGTACCTGTAGATGACATGATGTAAAAATAATAATAAAAAATAATCATTTGGGTTATAATCCGCCTAAGCGATAGCCTCCCCCCCCCCTTCCATCCACCATTCGACTAGCGCTTAGCGATTTTTGAAACGTTGGGTGAGAGGGTGGCTGCATCAGAAGAGAGACAACGTGGTTATAGAGAGAGAGAGAAAAAAAAAATTGCAAAGGGCATAAATGGGAATGAGGCAGAGAGGCTGAAATAGGAGAGTTAGGTGGAATCGGGGTTATGGTTAATTAGATATAATAGGCTTTAATATGTTGCTAATGGGGCTATGTCAGGCCAAATAAGAAAATAAGTCAAATAAGGTGAGACACCCCATTTAGAAAATCAGGCCAAATAGACTGGGACACAGAGAGTGTAATGCATGCTTCTTGCACATGTAGAATTTCACTTATTCTTAAGCCAGACCAGATCACTTACTTGAGGAAAGAATGAATCTTTGCTCCAAGGTATATAAATAAATTTCATTGAATGTGAAGAAATTAATGTAAACCGCCAATCAGTTTGGGCCATTTGGATTGTAGGGATTTTACTCTGAGAAAGTAATATGATTCCACATTATTAAAATTAGGTGTTTGGTGTTACAAGGAAAGTAGATTCCAAAATTTTAAATTCCTCTGTTTGTTTCACTTTTGATAAAATCTGGGAAAGTAATATTAAATTCTGAATACAAGAAAAATAGCCTAATATTCTAGGATTCTAATTCCACAGCTTAACCCGGTTATTATTTTTCCTAATACATGAGATTTTAACTGAAACACGACAAATTAACTCTCTCCGACACACAAAATAAAAATAAAAAGAATCATTCTATGTGCTCTCTCAGTCTCTCTTGAAATCTTTGGCCGTCGCCGCGCCATTTGCGTTGTCCCTGGCCGCGTCGGCGTAGTTCCCGGTCTGCTCCTTCGTCTCGTGGCTGCGCTCTCTCATCGCGTCCGCCGCCTTGTCCCTCACCCCCGGGCCTTGTCCTTCACCCTATCCATGGCGTGGGCCCCGTTTGCTCCTGCAATTTCGTAAATTATTTTACCATAAATTAATAAATTCTAGACAGAGAGAGAGAGATCTAGAGAGAGAGATGCATGCCTGAGCGTGACCCTTGGCTTCACCAGCTCTGTAGCCTTGTTCATGAGATGAAATTTTTGGGGGATCCGAATTTGGTAAATGAGTTCGAAGATTGAAGTAATAGTAAGAAAGAAAGGTTGAAGCAAGTTTTATTTGAGTTGAGATGATGAAAAGGGGGGATTGCGAAGAATAATTGAGTTTGTACTATACTTTTTTATTAATGCTATTGATGAATTAATTATATTTGTTAGTTGAAATTTTTGAATAAAAATTTAAAATCCAGACTATTTTCGTGATGATTTCCAAACAGTAGATTTTTAATTTATAAGAATAGCCAAAATGATAAAGTAAAGGTTTATTTTAGCCAACTATAAAAGAATAGTCTAATTCTAGCCATTTTTGACATAGAATGACACTTATACCCTTAATGAAATTCATTAATAAAATAAAATTAAAAAACATAAATGTAAAACCTAAAATCTACCCATCCCAGCCATCACCCCCACCCCTCATTCCTCTCTATCTTTCTTCCTCGCTTTCTCTCCCTCCTTCTCTCCATCCCAGTGCTGGAATTTGTATACCTAAAGCAAAACCAATGTTTTAGTGTATGCAAAGATTATTCCACTATTTACAATCATCTATCTGAAAGTATATAGTTGAGATTGAATAAGTCCATTATCTCATGTTTTAGTTACCATGCCAACTGTGTCTGGAGGGGATCACGTATTTCGATGACTCCTGAGATATAAACGATTATCATAGTCGAGATAACTTGGGCAAAGTTATCTGATTAGACGCAACATTAACAGTAGTGGTGGGTCTCAATCACTAGTTATGCTGATATCGTGGAACGTATTGATAGGATCGCAAAGAGATAACGCTCTTCTAGACTGACCCTAGTAATAGGTGAAGAGCTAAAGATCTCAGGTCTTAGTAGCTTGATCTTAATCCCGATAAGCTATTAGGCATATACACGTTCTTCACTGTTGCTTTGACATACTCGGAACGGGCCTTGTGTACGGTTCCTTAATTCCTTGTATCTTGGATAACATGGAGGCACGTATGATGTCTAGTTGGTTGTATCAAGACACTGTGTCAGTAAAGGTTGAGATATCCCCTTAGGGAGTTCACAATGTTTATTATACCAAGTCTTTTGCAAGCTTGATTAACTTCAAGGTATAATAATAAGGTTGAGCAAGTACTACCTAATGAAGTAAAAAGAGGTTAATTAATTAGGAGTAGTCGGATGAGCTCTAATTAATTAATGGATATTAGGATTTTTAAACACGGGGATCGCACTAAGCAAAATACCAGCCTCGATCTTAGTAAAATAAGACCTGTAGATTACTTCTCCAAGCTCGAAGGTATATTTCGATCTATATATGAATTAATTGCATTAATTACAACAACCAATTCAGATCTGAGGGCAAAATCGGATCGCCTTCAATTGGCGTTTCCATCACCCAGCCACTATCCTCCGCCGGCTGCCACTCCTCCGCGTCGTCGCCGTCGCTGCCACTGCATCTCGCCCCTCGGTGCTGCCACGCCACCTCTCCATCCCTCATCTTCTCTCTCGCTCTCTCTCTCTCATGCCTGTCACCACCTTCGACATCGCCGTGAAAATCTCTCAACACCGCCATCGCTACCAATATTGCTTGTCATCGTCGCCACCTCAGTGTCTTCCTCCGACGGTCTTGTTCTCCAATGGTTGTGACTAACATAACCACAACAAAATCATAAATTTGATAGGGTTGCACAATTTTACGGTTGCTCGTGTTCATGTGCACGATAGGTCTTCACCCTCGTTTTTTACACAAACACGCTTGTTTTCTTCGTGTTCGTGTGCACAACCGTACTTCACAATCATTTTTGCTCGTGTTCATATGCACGACCACGCTCATTTCGCTCGTGTTCATGTATGGCTAGTTCACTCGTGTTCGTGAGCACGGCGAGTCTTCTTCTCTGATTTGTTGCAGAGGTTGTGAGGATGATATATGTTGCTAGCCGGCGACGGCTGGGGCGGTGACGCACAGAGAGAGAGAGAGATAGAGGGGCAGAGAGGTGTTACGTACTCTTTGATGCTGGGAGAACAACGACGGTGATAGCTTCGGCGGCCACGATGGTTCCAGCAACGCGACAGGATTAGCAGGTGATAGACAAGGAGAGAGAGAATAGAAATGAGGATTGGAGAGGGAAGAAAAAGATGCAAGTGAGGAGGGAGAATTAGTTTTTGCAATTTTTTAATAATTGTATTTCATTAATGGTATTATTGTCAATATAAGTAAAAAATGGTTAAAATTAGACCATTATTTTATTGTTAGCTGAAAAAAACTTTTCTTTTATGAAAATGGCTATTTGATGGCTTGCCTCTTATTAGGATTCAGATTTTGAATAATCATATTCCACATAATCATATTTCTTGAAACTTTACTTTTCTGCCACAAAATCATATTCCTTGGCAACTATACTTTCCTAACAACCAAGCAGGTTTAGGGTAAATTGAGATGATTTTGGATCAAGAAAACGAGCCTTCTTTCCTACTACGTGGCTGTTTCCAACCAGGTATCCGATCCCGATTGAAGACGGGTCAACGGTGGGGGTGCTCCGTGCGACATATTATATGCGGTTTTGAGTTCATTTAAGGATTAATAAATTTGGAATCAGAGATTAGGGCTTCTTATTTCGAATTGGGCGTAATCTTAGCTGATATTGGCATATTGCTATCAAGCTATGAACTTTCTTATATTACAAATTGACCCCGCAAAGTAGCTGATATTGCAATCAAAAGCTATAAACTTATTGCCCGCTGATGCCCTACTATTACTGAGTAACCCCTAAAACTTCTTAGAACCATGTGGTTAGTTTTACATTTTCAATGATTATCTATATAAATTGTTTTTAATTCATTACTATAATGGTTAAAAATAGCCACGTAACTTAACAAAACTTAAAAAGATATAAATTCTAGCCACTTTCTATGTAAACAGACAAATATACCATTAATAAATTAATAAATAAATAAATAATTATTATTAAAATAGAATACAATAAAAAAATAGACAAATCAACAAATAAGATAACTCGTAACTAAGAAACCCTACTCTAGTGTCAACTGCCGCCATCCCCAACTGCCCAACCCCACCCCCACTCTTCATCGTGTTACATCTCTCTCTCGCTCTTTCTATTTTTCTTTCTCTGTAAGTGCAATTTATGGCAGCAGATCTGAACCAAGGCTCGGATGGAGGGAAACATGAACAGGCTCGAGATCTCTCACACTACACCTGCAATGATCGAAATCCATTTGACCGGCTTGATCGGACAAGACGGGCACGATCGAGCCCTTTCAAGTCAAATGATGCTCGATCGAGTCCACGACAGTTTGATCGACTCCCAATCGTGCATAGTTTCAGTTGAAAGCTCGGGCTCGATCAAGCCAAATGAGGTTCGATCGAGTTACTTGTGCTCGATCGAGCATACTACGGTGGATAGTCGATCGACATTCTCGAGCTCGATCGAGCCTACTGCAGCAGATCGACTAAGAATGAAACTTCATGGGCTCAAACATATCTCAATTTAGCCAATCGAGCCATACGAGATATTTTTGAAACTGAATACATCTACGTTCACCGGACTCTCCTCTTCACCACCAGAGTCGGACTGATGTTCTGAACGCGCGGCGATGATGGGCTAGAATAAGGTGGCTCGGATGTCGCGCGGCGATGTCGATGGACGGCGGTAATGAGTAGTTCGATTGTTCGGCACATCGAATGGTGACTCGATCAGGACATTGAATGACGATGAGGGTGACTCGTTCAGCAACGACAACAGCTCGATCGGTGGAGACATGGAAACTAGTAGAGGCGTTCCGACAGACGGCGGCGTGCGGTGGCAGACAGTGTAACTCGATTGTGTTTTTTTTTTTTTGGTTCTTTTTTTTATATGTTTCTGAAAATTGGTACTCTGTAATTAATTAAAACGAAAATTGGAAATATAGTTATAAGGGCAATTTCGTCTAAATGAATTGAAAGTGACTAGAATTTATATGTTTTTAAGTTTGTGGCTAGTATTTATTTTTCACTATTTTGCATTCCGCCTCTTACTGTTATATTGCGTAAGTCGAAGAATATTAAAAGACTTGCATCCATCGAACATGCAAAGTCAATAAATACATCTAAGCCACTCTTCACGCATTGCTATCCAAAATTATACAAATAATTGGAAGTCAGTCAACTCAAATTTTTCATAATAGAGAAGTGGACTCATTCAAACTCAACTCCCCAAATTGCTCAAGAATCCCTTAAGTTGGCATTCACATTTCTTTTACTCCAACTTGCTCTTCTACATCTTTGAAAAATCCATGATCCTGATTTAATCACCACCAAACCCATCCTTCATTTCTATCACACAATCAAAAACCAAACAAGAAATTTCCAATGGAGACGAAGCATTTCAGCCACCACCACCCCCTAGCTTTCCACCAAGTGAATCCGGGCTCCCAAACCCATTGCTCCGGCTGCAAATCTCCTGCCTCCGGCAACGTCTACGTCTGCTGGCAATGCAGCTACTTCCTCCACGAACACTGCTTTCGAGCCACGCGCTCTCTCCACCACCCCTCTCACCCCCTTCATCCTCTTTCTTTGGTCCCCTTTCCTACTTATCCCTCTGCTTCCTTCTTCTGCAATTCTTGCAGTTTATCTGGAGATGGATTCTCCTACAGTTGCTCTGCTTGTGATTTCGATGTCCACCTCCATTGCGCTCTTATGCCTATTCTCAATCCCAATCCCAATCCCAATCCCAATCCAAATTTAGTTCCTCCCCATAATTATAACATTAATCAAAATCCTCTCTATCCTCCTCCCAATCCGATCCAAGCTTATCCTCCTCAGCCTCAACCTTTACAGAATCACAATCAAACTCAAAATTATGCTCCTCAGCCTCAACCTTTACACAATCAAAATCAAACTCAAAATTATGCTCCTACTGGATATCCACAAACTCAAGAACAATATCCTCCTACGGCGTATCCACAACCGAATCCACCACCACAAAATTATGTTCCTCCGCCCCAACCTAATCCACCGCCTCCGATCTATAGTACTGCCACCACCGCCGCCGCCGCCGCCATCACTCCACCACCCCAACCGCCGCCACCACAGCCCTCACCTCCTCAGACTAGCAGCCCTCAACCAAAACCTAATTCCTCTATAATTAAGCATTTCAGCCATCCACATGTTCTGAAGCAGATGGAGATCGAGAAAGGTAAGGCGAAAGTCTGCTCTGCTTGTGAGTGCGAATTGAGCGGCGCCGCCTACTGCTGCACCGAAGCCTACTGCACCTTCAATCTCCACAATACCTGCTTCGATTCGCCTCAGGAGGTGAGGCACAAGTCACACCTCGAGCATCCCCTGAAACTGCTCACCGCACCCCCTTACAGCGACGGATTCACCTGCAACGCCTGTTTGAAAGACGGAAAGGCGTTCGCCTACAATTGCGCCGCCTGCTCCTACGATCTGCACATCGACTGCGTCCAGTGGCCGGACACGGTGCGCCGCCCCGATCACGAACACGATCTGACGCTCTACTACTCGTCGCCGGCGGCGGCGGAGGCGAGCGCGGAGGCGGTGTTCATGTGCGATGTGTGTAGTAATCCGGTTCACGAAATGGCGTGGGTCTACTTCTGCCGGGAGTGCGATTTCGGGACGCATCTGGAGTGCGTGGCCTCCGGGATCCAGCAGCAGAACGGCGGCGGCGCTGCGAAAACTGAGGATGAATTGCTTAGGGAAGTTGAGCTCAAGTTCGCTGTGCTTCAGCTACTGCTGGGAGCGCAAGGACGAAATGCAGCAATCGATATAATTTGACAAACTTTTTATATTTCATGTTTTGAGATTTTTCTGGTAATTTAATTCATGATTTACGATTGAGGTTTTCACTTTCAGGCGTTTGTTTCCTCTTTCGCATTTATTCAAGAAAATTACAAGAGCAATAAAACTTTAAATTAATGTACTGTGGGCTTTAAGTTTCTCCAAAGCATTAATTAGTAAAAGATGATTACATTTTTGTAATTGCTAGCAAACAGGCTCTTAGATCCGAAAATTTTAACTCCAGTTTTATATAGAAAAGTAATACAACTTTTATGATAATATCTTCTTGTAGTTGTTAGTATTTTTGTAATTAATCAAATTAAAAAAAAATTAAAAAAAATTGATTATTCACATTTGATAATTGTTACAAAATATAGCGATCATCAAACTGTGTCTCATGTTACTATTTATTTCAATACTTATAAAGTTTCATAATCAAATATTTATGAGAAATTTTTAAACTTATATGCCCCTAATTTTGCATTTTCAATTATAATTTAACTAATAAAATTAAAATTATATGCTAAAATATAATTATAATTCTTTGTGGGATTAATGAATTCAAGTTAATAATCATAGACTTAAACTTTTTTTATAAGGCAAACACAAAATACTCACACACACACGCACCTGAGATGATTCGAACCCTCTTACCAATTGCACTACATTTCATTGTTAAACTAGATTATAATCTGATGTACTCTCTTCATCTCATTCTATTTGGCGTATTTGTATATTTTACATTTTACATATACTCAATATGTAGACCAAATAAAACGTGAAGAGTAGTTAAAGCGGAGAAAAATGCATCAAAACTAAAAAGAAAAACGTTGACTTTTTGTTACTATTATAATTGCATTAGGCCTAAATTGCGGCCATATCATTTACTTCAGAGTTCAGACGGTCATCACTACCTTGCATTTTGCAAGTTGTGAAGCAAAATATATATATATATATATATTTTTTTTTCCATTTGAGAAGCCAATCTCCACGTCATTTCCTTATTTTTTATGTCCAAAGACTTTCACTATGTTGAGCAAGTCAAAATTTAATACTTGTGCGGCTGTGCACATCTTCACTATATATCCAGCTCTTCAAATAGGGGTGCTAATCGGTTTTCGGTAATTCGGGAGAACCGGTACCGAACAGGAAATCGGAATACCGACTACCGGATATTCCGATTCCGGTCCAGTAACCGGTTCTAATGTCCATTTATAATTTCGCCGGGTAACCGGTACCGAACCGGGTACCGGTTAAAATAAAAATATTTAATATTTTATATAAATTTATATAATATAAAATTATATAATTAATTTTGTAACTTATAACAATTAAAATTCCAAATCTCTAATTCTATATTGTTTATATTGTTGTTAAAAATCCCAAATCCCTATAACAATTAATTTTTATATTGTTTGTTTGTGAAATTATGATTTTAGACTTATTTATATTTGTGTTATTTATGTTCGTTTGTATTAAAAATAGAGTTTAGTGATTTTTTTTATGTTGAATTGTGTTGTGAATATGTATTAGGCTTTCAATATATATATATATATATATATATTGAATTTTTTTTATAAAAACCGGCTCCTTAAGCGGTAATCCGGTAAAATCGGTTCCTAAAATTCAGGAAATACCGGTACCGGGTATCCGGAATCGGACCGGTTAGCACCCCTATCTTCAAATGTATTTTTCAAGTAAGTTTACAATTCATTTTACTTCCTGCATTCAAACTAGTGTTTTTTGCTCAAAAACATGAAGATTTTCATGAATTAGCAAAACAAGAATATGACAATTACTATTAAATGATGATTTCCATAGTATATATATATATATGACAATTACTAGTGATATATATATGTATGTATGAAATGATGATTTCCATAGTATCCATGGCAACTAATAAAAAAAATATATTAATTAACCGAGGAAACAGCGACCAAGTGCAAGTGTGCAACTATATTTTTTTTTAAGTGAAATACAACAACGAAATGAACAACATATCTCGAATGGAATCACCTCTCTCTCCCAATTTGAGTATCACAAATCACAATCATAAACCAAATTAATTGCTTTACCTTTTTATAATGTTTATTGTAAACATTATTTTTTTTTATAATATCACAATTACTATTTATATTAAAAATATATATTTTTAAAAAGTTATATATATTCTATTTTCAATTTATCAAATTTTTTCTAACTTATAAAACTAAAACTAAATGTTAAAAAATAATGCAAATCCTATTTGAATTAAGGAATCCTGTTTTAATTTATAAAGTTAAACTAAATAATATATCAAAATTGATGGAAAAATGCATAACAACTAAACAAAATGATTTTGAAATTAGGAAAGATTAATATATTTTTTATTGAAAAACTTATAAATTTAAAAATCGTGCAACGAAAGATCCAAACCTGATACATTTAGCTCATGTTTGGTTCGCATTTTTTTGGATAGAGAAAGTGAAACAATTAAAAAGATTTTATTACTTTTTGTTTGGTTTGAGTTATATGTTATTAATTTCTCTTACTTGGGGATAACTCAATCCATTAGATTGTTACCACTTACCCCTCAAGAAGGAAGGGAAACAATGAGAAAGGAAATCCCCTTACAAGTGACTCATTTCCATCATTGAACCAAACACTTAATAAAAGTAACCATTATCATTATCATTCTCTTACTTGACTTGATTTCATTCCGTTTCTGTTACCCAACTTGAACCAAACGACCCCTTACGTTTCAGACACTAACATTAAACCCTCTATCTCTATCGTAGACCAACACAAGCACGAGATAGATTAATATTATTGTACTTGCCAATTGTTTGTTTGCAATGATATGTTACTCGAGTTTGAAGGGATATTATTGTCTGACTTGTCTTTGGCTAGGGCGTGAGTATTATCATGTGATTAAAAACCCTAATTAGGTCATGCATCTTAATCACTGACATAATAGAATTCCGACCGATTCTACGTCAACATCTTCAAATGCATCTATATATACACAATCAGATACATCAAAAACCAAAAACAACCAAAAAAAAAAGAAAATAAAATGAAGGCTATAGGCAAGCAGCATTTCAGCCACGACCACATTCTATCACCCCTGGACAAAGAAGAAGACGACGAGATCCTTTGCAGCGCTTGCAGAGAAGCCGTCTCCGATGAACTGCCTATGCACGGGTGCTCCGACTGCAAATTTTACCTCCATGAAAGCTGCTTGGAAGCTCCACGCTCAATGGAGCATGCTTCCCATCCTCTCCATCCACTCACCCTCCAACAAACCCCGACCTACCCTAACCGGACCTACGCCTGCGACGCCTGCGGAAGAGGCGGCACGGCTTTCAGCTACACCTGCGCGCACTGCGAGTTCGATCTCCACCTCCTCTGCGCCACCATGCCGGAGACTATCACGGCCGAGGAATTGCACCCCCACGAACTCACGCTGGTTTTTGATTTCTCAAATGATTCACATGCAAGAAAGTTGATTGGTAGATGGACTTTCAAGGCTTCTATTCCTCTTCCCAAACAAAAGTAGCCGCCCACCCTATCTTCTCACTCTCTAGCTTGGTGATTCATTTTAAGAAACAAGTCTTCTCTCTTTTTTTGTCTTCTAGTGGTTGTCCTATTAGGGGAAGGTTTAAATGTGCACATACACACACTCATACATACATATATATATATATATATATATGCACATCTAATAACTAAAAGCTTTGGTTCGTTTATTCAATTGTGGTACTTCGTTTTTCACCCGAAATAAAATTATGATCGAGTAACTCGATGGGAATAAAATTTTTGGTTCCAACGAGCCTAATATTGGATATAAAGTCATCGATGAAAATTTTAAAAAATTTTGACGGCCATTGTACAAATTAAATAATCAAAATCTCATAGACACATAATCGTAATCACATTTTCACTCATCGAAAATAATATTTCAAACACATAAATTATGCAATGCATGATAAAAATGAAATTTTTAAAACCCTTTGATTTTCTTATATGAAAATAAAATCCTCTTTAACTTATAAAGGAAATATTTTCATTTTTCTTCGGGAATAGGGACCTTTCTAGGATTGTCTTTTTCTAAAATCGAACATATATGGGATCAAAAAATCAGGGTTTTACATTATGTGCTTTTATCATGAATTAAATGAGTAATAAAATTGTATATAAAATATATCTATATAGTTTGTATATCGGGATATAGTGTAAAAATCGTAGTAGAAAATAAACATTATAATTCTTATCCATCTAGGCCTGGCCTTCCACCATCGTTTGATCATATATTTTCACCTTATGATTTTTAGAACATTAGATTTGGGGTGCATTTTTTTTTAGGGTAGACTAATCTATTCATACCAAAAGTGATCAATTTTAGTTATTAAAACTAAAGTTCTGGTTAATGTTTTATTTTGCTGAGATGACCGACTATTTTTCTAAGGTCAATATCTATTTTGTTAGATGCAAAATAGCAAATGCAATATATTTATAAACAAGAATTTCCAATTATAATTCCGATAACGTGTCAATATACATAATATAAGATTAATAATGTATAATTCTTAGTATTATAAAAAATGAAATGCTAAACAATTAAATAGCTCTACTAAATTTTATTTTCCTAAACATGAAGAAGGCCCCGTATAAGCATAGTACTTGGTACAGTATGAAAGCTACTTCCTACTCTTGACTTAAAAAGAGTTGACTCTTGCTAGCTCAAGTAGCAAATGAACGATCGTTAAGTTAATGAGTTGAAAACTTGAAATAATCTCTTAGCTGTCATATTTTCGTTTGAGATATTCAGGGATGTTTGGCTAAGTTTATTTGTTATGATTTATAAAATGTTTGAATAGTTTATAAGATGTAAAAATAAGTTGGGATGAGAGTTTTCATTTTAAAGGAGGTTATAAGTTTTTACTCCCTCCGGCTCAAGATTACTGGCCCCTTTCTTTTCGGCATGTACTTTCACGATTTTTGTTGATTGGGTTTTAAAATAATTTTTTGATGTATTTTTTCTTTTACGGGATACTACTAGTACTTAACTATCCCATAAAAAAATTATTCACAAAAATATTTTAAAACCCATAAAAAAAATCGTGAAAATACTTGCCGAAAAGAAAGGGGTTAGTAATCTTGAACCGAAAGGAGTATATTTTTTTTTTTTTTTTTTTTGAGCTTATGAACTCTTTATAATAATTTATTTTGCCAAACACATTTTCATAGCTTATAAATCAGAAATTAATAAACTTAGCCAGACACTCTCTAAATATCTTGCTAACACTAAAATTGTATATCCGCGATGCAGAGGTTTGATCTATAAATAACATGATAAATATATAATGCTTACTTTTATTTTCAATTAATTTCTACTCTATTTCATAAAATGACTAAAGAAAAAAGTATTTCTATATACATGCGTACTCTAGTATATTGTGTTATATTTGATTATATGTATATACACATTTTATATGCATGTGTAAATTTATAGCTCGTTTTCAGAGATTGTTTGATTAAACATTTAAATATGGATCAACTTCATAATTATAATTCTATAAGGCTCCTCACATAACTAATTGAGTTACCTAAGTTCACTATCAATTATTGTATTATTTGTGTGTATAAAAATGAAAAATGAACATGCATATACTAATATATTTTCAATTTTCATAGTCAAAGAACAAAAAAATAAAATATAAAATATTACATTAAATTGAGAGATGTTGAGATAGTAAAATTGAGATTCACTACTTAGTTTTAGTATTTAAATCGATTATTCAAAAATACATTTATAAGAAACAAATGAGTAGAAATTAGCTAGTCAAAAAAAAAAAAATCCAAAAAGAAAACAATTTTATTAGCAAAACACGAGACCAGTACAAGAAGTACCCATCCACAATCACACAAACATTGAAATTACAGATTGTTCCACTGCTCCACAAGTTTACGGTTTGCCCAAGCAGTGAAACTCATATTTGCTTCCACCTCTCCCCGGACCGCACACTAACTCCAAAACCGGCCCTTGATTTCTTCCAAAAGCTTACCCAAGATTCACGTCTTCCCGCCGAAGAGCGCATCATTTCTCCATCACAACACCCAAATAGTGCAAATCCACAAACCACCCAATTTCCTCTTCCACCCTTTACCACAATCACCCAAATAGCTAGTCAAATTAATATTTATACTTGAAATTTAATGACTGTGCTGAACTTTTATTAAATAAAAATGAGTTTTCATAGAAATAAATGCATTAATTAAGGTATTGCATAGAAAATAACATAATATATTTTAAAATATGTATAACTTAGTTAATTTAAAAAATTAAATAAGGCTTAAATATCAAAAAATTTGAAGGGAAACTATCCTAATTTCTTATAGAGATAATACTCCAATCTACCTAATATCACATAAGGAATTCAATTTTTAAGGCACATATAAGATTGTATAAATAATACCCATATTTTTATATATGGGACTAAAATATCCTTGCATATATACTTTAACCCTCCTCCTCCTCTTTTCATTATTCTTCATTCTCTCTCTTCTTAGGATTTGAAATCTCTATTCTCTCTTCATCTCTCTCTGGATTTCGGCAACAATCTCTCTCGTCGGAGAGCTCTCTCAACGGAGCAAGGGAATCGTCTTACTGGCTGCGGCGTGGCGGAGGCGTTGACCAAACGGGCGGGCGACGGACGTCGAACTTCTGGGTTTCGGCATTTCCGACCCAGATGTAGGCTCCCTCCTTCCTCAAGCTCGACTTGAAGGCTCGTGGCTGCAATAATGCTTATCCTATACTTTTAATTATGCTGGTAACTTTTCCCCCTTTCGTGGCTTATCTTTTATTTTGTTTTATCAATTTGGGCTTCTATTCACCAATTCTTATTTTATGCCTATTTTTGGATAATTAATGGATGAATTTGGTGTTTAGTAATTAATGGGCAGTGGCTCTTTATTAATCATTTATCTCTCTTTTTTGGTTTTTTATTTGGGTTTTTTTGGTCTTCTTCTGCAGGTGGATTTTCTGGAAGGAGGATTTGGGCGACTGGAAGGAGGATTGATTGGTTAGATTAATTGATAGGATTTGTTGTTTTCTTCTTTTCCTCTTTTTTTTCTCTTTTGTTTTTTTTTTTTTTTTTTTTTTTTTTGCAGATTTGGGAGAAGACAAATTTGTGTAGACTTTTTACTTTTTTTTCTTTAATTTTTGATTCTTGTTTGCTTTTATGGGGCTTTGTTTTGTTGTAATTTTTTTCAAGAATAGACTTATTTGTATTGCCTTCTTTGATTGTTGTAATTGGACAGTTTTTATGTTTTAAATTTATGTTGGTATCATAATGATTTTTGCATATAACTTGGCAAGACGTTATCGACATCCTGCCAACTATCTTACTATGAATGACAAGATTTCATCGATATCTTACCAACTATGTAAAACATGATGGTATGAATTGTTGGGGTTATATACTGCAAAGTATACTTTTATGCGTGTATATTAAATGTATCTTCTTGTTTTATGGAAATAAATATTGTCATATGATTTTCATATTAATTTGTGTTATGGTTATGCAAATAAATGTCCGGTAATATATATTATAGATAATATGGTGTGGGTAGTCGCACGGAAGATCATATTATCACATTCTTATATGGTTAAATGGTGTTTGCAACCTAAAGTAATCTTGGACAAATTACTTGTCAAGGTTGTAGTATAATGTTGGATAATAGCTGGTCTTGGTTATTAGCTTATACTAGTGCATAATCAGTTTGCACTGAACAGGATCGCGGTGAGATAAATCCTTCTATACTGACTTACATATAGGATCACGTCTCGGATGATTATTATTTCTTAATTCTAGTTGTCATAATATTCAATTATATATTTATAATTATTATTACATTGATTTATCATGAGTGAGAGTTATAACAACTCAAATATTCTCTGTATCTTGGGTAATAATATTATAGCTATAAATCGTGTCTCGGTGTGCCGAGTTGATGTTGTCCCCTTGAGGCGTTCTAAGGATTATTATATCAAACCCTGTAGGTGGATTAAGTTCCGATATAATAATGAGGTCGAACGGGTACTACTCTCAGTTTAGAGATTAATTAATTAAAGTAGTCAGTAGCTTAAATTAATTAATGCACATGTGATATCTTAAACACGGAAAATAATGTAATTCAAAAAGGAGCCCGGAATGTAATAATTTGGGATTGGACGGCAGTACAATATTATTTAACTATAGTGGAATGACTATAATATTAATATAATTAAATAGAGTATTCAGGGCTAGAGAATACTTGGATTATTTAATTATATTGGGAGACCTAGTCCAAATCCTCCTTAAGATTCCTGGAGTAGCCCAACAGAGCATAACCTGACCCATTAACCAAACCCTAGCTTCTCCACCACTCCACTTCTTATCTATAAATAAAGGATAAGTGGAAAAGGAAGATACGTGATTCTCACAGATTGGAGAAGGGGGCGCTGGTTCTTGGGTAGGCAGAGAAGATAGATTTTCGCCCACTTGAAATTCTTCTCGTTGCTAGGGAATACTCTAGAAGATCTCAAGTCTACATTCAAGAGCTAGATCTCGTGTGCAGAGATCTAGTGTGTGGAAGATCTTTTTCTCTACTCAGTTTTCTGCCTGATTTATGCAAACAGGTATACGATCTTAGATCGGTTTCCGTTTTCAAGATCTATAATCATATGATAATAATTATTGAAAATAATTAAATCTACATCCGAGGGATCCCGGATCCAACAACTGGTATCAGAGCCAACTCGGCTCTGTAGATTTAATTAAGTATAATTATTTGTTTCATATTATTGTATTGGATGCAATTAACTCGGTTTTGCAGAGATCCAAATGTCATGGTAATATGAATATTTTTAGTTTTAATTTTGTATTAAAATCAGTCTGTTTGTGGCTACGTTTGTAAACACACGAGGGTTGATCGTGTTAGATTAGATTTATTTTAGATTTTATTTGTAAATCCAATGTAAATCTGGAAATCTATGTAATCGATTGAGCCACCATGAACGGAGAATGAAGCAATCGGACATGATGGACGTCTCATTGGACGTCAAGATCATCGGAGGCGCTATGGCGGCGTTAGGACCGCGACTAGGGTTTCGGCCCAATCGCGTGTTCCTAGTTGCGCTGGGGACCACATCGGCTGCAGAGGGTCTTTCTCGACGACGGTGATATTTCGGAGACTTACGGAAGCAATGGGAGCAGCGGGAAACGGCGTTCAGCTACTGCGGGACAGAGACGGCGGCGGCTAGGGTTTCTAAAACCCTAGCGGGCTGCGGCGGCTCCAGGCGACTGCACGGCTGGTCGGCATCTGTAAGGCTGTTGTCTGGCGTCCTGTTAGACGCCGATGTTGTTTCTGGATGGGGGTGAGGTGATAGGAACGACGACGGTGTTCCGGCTAGAGGTCACGACGGCGCGTGTGGTGCACACATGGCTCGGCGGCGGCACATCGACCGGATGGTGACCGGCTATTGAGTAGCCTATTCAACAAGTTTGTGTTTATTCGGAAAATATTTGTCTGGATAGATATGTTTCTATTTTTAAAGATTTGATGTTATTTAGGTAAATATGATATTGTCTGATAAGATTTAATCTTATCAAGAAATATTTGATCATATTTAAAGGAATATGTTTATCTTTAAAGATTTGATGTTTATCTAAGTAGATATGATCTTATCTGATAAGATTTAATCTTATCAAGAAAGATTTGATCATATTTAAAGGGATATGTTTCTATCTTTAATGATTTGATGTTATCTAGGAAGATATGATCTTATCTGGTAAGATTTATTCTTATCAAGAAAGATTTGATCATATCTAAAATGATATGTTTTCCGCACCCTAGTAAATCGAGCTGAATAATGGGAGATCTCCGGCGGGTCTCCTCGACCTCGGGTGAAAATGGCAGCGGCAGTGGCGGCTGATTTGACGGCTAGGGTTTCGGCGGAAGTTAAGGTTTCTAAAACCCTAACGGGCTGATCCAGAGGCCCGTTTCTCGGCCCAATGACCACTCCGATATTTTTCAAGCTCGTTCGAAGAAACTGAAGGCCATGATAATTGAATAATTATTATTTTAATTAATTATCTTGTGCTTGTTTATTCGATGTTCGTGGATAGCATGATTGTTTAATTATTCGCGATTTTTAATTACATGCTATGCTTGAAAAATGAATTAAAACCTTGGTTTAAAATTACTAAGTGGTATTATATTAATTTTAATTTTAGATTAATTTTTGTATTTTTTGAAAATTATTATTAATTCTAGCCTCCATAATTGGTTTAAAAATGAAATAATTAGCATTTGCTCACTAATCCGAACGTATCCCTACGGAGGTGCTAACTATGGATTTCATTGGTTTAAACTTCTTAAAATTAAAATGAAAATTTTATATCACTATCACCTCCCTACGGTGGGATAATCTTATAAAATTGGATTTTTTTGGAATTTTATAAAATGAATTAATTAACATTCGCTCACTGATCCGAGCATATCCCTACGGAGATGTTAACTATAGATTTCAATGTTTTAAATTTCAAAGGATAATATTGAAAAATTATTTTATATCGATATCACCTCCCTACGGTAGGGTTATTCTTATAAAATGGGATTTTTTGGAATATTAAATTATGGTATTCACTTAGATGTAAATTAATTAATTATTTCCCGACAGAAAGGTAATTAATTAATTTGCATGGCTAGGAGTGACCAAATGTTAATTTCATCAATCATAAGGTGAAGGTTGATTGGATAATGAAATTAAAGGCCTAAAAACCTACTTAAAGAGATTGTATGTAAACGTCCACCCTACGTGGCTTGCATATAAAATCTTAAGGAGTCGGGGGTCGTATTTTATATTGATTTAAGGTTTTACAATTTAATAATGCTTCAAAGTATATGACATTAACTTTGTGATAGTTATTTTATTTCCAAGCTATACTATGTTTTTCGATTCACTTGTTTAAAATACTCAATGAAAAATAAATCCGAGAGTTCAAATTATCACGATTGGAAATGTAACTTGGACATTATCTTGACTGCTAATGAACACAAGTTTGTCCTTACTGAGGAATGTCCTTATGTGCCAACTAAGGAGAGTATGCCTAAACAGTGTGAAGCTTAGTTTCACGGAGATGTTTAGTCATCATGGATACCAAGTTTGACAAAATATTCTTTTGTCAATGAAAATGGTTGAAGGTACTCCAAATAGGGACCATGTTGTTAAGATGATCAATTGTCTTAAAGAAATGGAGGTTCTAGGTGTTGAAATCGATGGGGAAACTTAGGTCGATATCATAATAGAATCACTCCCTATGAGCTTTGATGTGTTTCGGCTTAACCATAATATGAATTAATTCATGTACAAGTTAACTTAATTGCTCAATGAACTCATCAATGCTGAGATGTTACAAACCGGTTCTCAAGCATTGATCACCACAACTTCTGCACCTTTTAAACCAAAGGATGGTTAAAGGATGAAGAAGCAATGTGGTGGTGGTTAAGGAGGTGACACTCACAAGGAGAATAACTACTCAAGGTGGGATAAAGAAACCAAGAGGAAAGTGTTACTGTTGTAAGCAGAAAAGACAAATTATGGCGGCCTATCCTCATTTGAATGGAGGCAATGGTCAAGGTATTTTTTAAAGGCGGACGAGATTACCATCACAGTGGGAGACGCTACGAAAATGGCGGCCATTGCAGTGGGAGACACTACGAAAGTGGTGGTCAATGCAGTGGGAGACGCTATGAAAGTAGAGGTCAATGTAGTGGGAGACGTACATTAGTTGTGCACAAACTGCAGTAAATAGCACAACATCAATTCTTTGAATGTAAAGAACCTTCTAGTATGAATCAAACATATATCTGGTATCTAAAGTTTTGGTCACCTTAGATCAAAGGACAATAGATCAGAAAGTATATTGGATTTGATTCATACGGACGTTTGTGGTCCAATGTCGGTACAAGCTAAGGGGTGTCTACGAGTACTTCATCATTTGGTTGATGATTACTCAAAGTTTTGGATATATGTGATGAAACAGAAGTTCGAATCCTTGATGAAGTCAAGGAAGGCTGAAGTTGATTATCATCATGGCAAATATATCATATATTTTTGGTTTAATCAAAGAGGTGAATACCTTAGCGGTGAATTTTTGGAACACATGTCGAAAGCTGGAATCACATCCCAGCTTACTACGCCAGAAATACCACATCAATGTGGCATGGCGGAACGAAAGAACTGAATATTCTTAGAAGTGTTTCGGTTGATGATGAGCTATTTTGATTTACCTTTTACATTTTAGGGTTTACAAATAACGGCGTATATTCTAAACCTGGTCCCTTAGGACCTCGTATTGACATATGGTTGTTTGTATGATACCTTAAGGTAACGAGAGGTGATCTATTCTATAGTCATGTAGTCCAAAAGATCGGAATTAGCACAAACGCTCGATTTTTGGAAGAAGGCTATGTGAATAGTTAGAAACCCACTAGTGAGATCATTTTAGTGAAATGAGGGGAAAAGGCGGTGCCGGAACCACCCGTACTAGATGTTACACCATGAACTGCACCACGTGTTGACACTAACACAAACTCTCAGGTAGAGCCTTGTTGTAGTGGGATGGTCATCTTTTCAACCTGAAAGATGGTTGTGTTTGGGAGAATCTTCGGATATCTTACCAGGTAAAGATGATATTAACCCATGGACATGTATAGAGGCAATCCAAGAGGAAGATGCACAAGTTTTGGCAAGTTGCAATGGATTCTGAAATTGAATCCATGCATGATAAAATATGTATGACGTTGTAGAAACGACCTTAAAGGGTAACTCCCGTTGGATAAGGGAATCTACAAATGTAAAAGAGGATCTAACGGTAAGGTTGAGACCTTTAAAGCTAGGCATGTGGCGAAAGTCTCACCTGTTGCTATGTTTAAGTCTATCCGGATTCTCTTAATCATTGCGGCTCATATAGATCTGGAGATATGGCAAATGGATATAGAGATTATTTTTCGAAATGGTAGTCTTGAGAAATCCATTTACATGCGCCAACTAGAGGGATACATTGCCAAAAGGGAATGAGCATCTGGTTTGCAAATGACGAGCCCAAATTTGTGCTCTATTTTTCATATGTTTGAGTTTGTATTCAGGTACCTTGGGCAAGAAGTAAGGGAAATCGGGCAAGTTCTGGAGCTGATTGGGCAAGTAGGAAGAAGGGCAGAAGAAACTATAATGGGCAGAGCTATGAAGAGTGATCATGGGCTATACGACGACCAGCGCAGGCTAGGGTTGAAGCATCGGATGAGGAAGAGCTTATAAGGAAGGAGATTTACCTCAAGATTCTTTCCTTTTTCAAGCATGATCAAGAAAAGCAACAAATCTGTGCAATAAGGCAAGTCCCCGATGTAGCCCTAACAGCCGCCAAAGATGGGCCTGGTCCATGATCCGATCTATGAGTATAAATATGCAAGCATCATTTCAAAGACAGGGACACGGAGATCACGAGAGATACACAGTGCTGCATTTTATACTTTCCCATTTATGCTTTCATTTCGAGTGTTGTGAGGAAGAACAAGTCCTACGGGCAAATTACTATTTTATTATGCTTTAATGTTTATGGCCGGCGTTGGAGTTCACCCCGTTTTAGATATTGCTTTTTATTAATCTCTTTCAAGTACTTACTTTATCTATGTCTTCTTTTTATTTATTTGTTGTTTACTTTCGAAGCATGCTAGCCTAGATCTATAAGCTCGTCTTGGGCAAGATGAATTAACTGCAATGTAACTTGAACACTTGTGAGGTCATGGGTTCAGGCTTAATAATATATGCATGTGTTCCCGAGTTGCTAGGTTTTGATTCCTAATTCATGTTGGGTTTGGTTGGGTATTCGGCCGGTATCAAATCGAGTCAAGCATGATTACAAATAATAAATGGGTAACAAGTGTAGAGAGATCTCACTCCATATAGTATGAACTAGCACAAGCGTATGTGGTTGTAGGTTCATTAACTTGCTATTGGCTATTCCGGGTTCACCATAAATCTTAATGATGTTTGGGCAAAGGCATGACAACTAGTACTTGCATGTTAGAGTCTAAGTTAGGGAGTACGTGGTGGAGGTTTCATCATAGTAACTCTAAGTGGTAAGGGTGAATTGGACATGCTGGTCAAGGCACGTGACGCGTGACAATAGGGGGTCTTGAACAGAGTGACCTATAACTGGATGATGCATGTATGTATGAATATATTAAGACCCGTGATCAAGTCAAGTTATGTGTAGTTAAGGAGTCTGCCCAGGGCGAGTTTACCTTTTAATCATTGTTTACTGTTTGCTTTTATTCATTCCTTTTATTTCCTTGTTAAGTTGTGATCGACTTGGGCAAAGCCCACCCCTTTAAAAGTGACAATTGAACTCGAAAGGATTGTTGACCAACTCCTCGTGGGATCGACCCTGTGCTTACCACTACTATACTAGTTATAGGAGTCCGGGCATAGACTTATAAATTTATTGACCGCGGCTAAACGACGGTCGCGTCAGCAAACTTAAGCGATCCATTTATGGACTTAAGCAAGCATCTCGATCATGGAACATAAATTTTTTATGAGGAAATCCAATCATTTGGATTCATTCAGTGTGATTATGAGAGTTGTATGTATAAGGAGTGCAACAGAAATATTGTGGTGTTTCTAGTACTGTATGTTGATGACATACTCTCCTGATTGGCAACTACGTGGAGTAGTTATCGGACGTACGGATGTGGTTGTCCAAGAAATTCAATATAAAGGACTTGGGAAAGGCTGTTCACGTTCTTGGGATTAAGATCTTTTGTGATCGTAAGAAGAGAATGTTGTGCTTGTAACAAGCGGTTTATTTTGATACGGTAGTAAAGTGTTTTAGCATGAAAAACTCCAAAAAAGGCTTCTTGCCATTTTGATAAGGAGTTCATTTGTCTAAAGAAATGTGTCCTAAGACACAGATATAGATAAATGACATGAAGGCGGTTCCATATGCCTCTACAATAGGAAGCCTCATGTATGTTATGCTTTACACCAGACTTGATATCTGTTATGCCATTGGCATGGTCTCCAGATACCAATCAAACCCTGGTCAAGGGCAATAGATTGCTGTAAAGAATATAATCAAAGATACGAGATTATATGTTGATCTTTCAGTTTGACAGCCTATTCCCATTGGGTTATACTGATTTCCAATCAGATAGGAATTATTCAAAAGTCTACCTCAAGATGTGTTTTATACTGGGAGGTAGAGCCATTAGTTGGAAGGCTGGATGGCTCTGGAACTTCATGTTGGACATGGATATGATTCTGAATTTTCCTTAGACGATTACAATCTATTGTGACAAATTCTGGTGCAGTAGCAAATTCAAAGGAATCATAAGACCATAAGGCCAGTAAATACATCGGAAATAAGTACTTTATATTACGACTAATCGTAATGAAAGGAGACATTGTGGTGTCAAAGATTACGTCAGAAGATATCCTGATGGTTTCCTTCACGATTAGCATGCCATTGAAGGTTTTCGATAAGTGCATGAAGGGAAAGGGAATCAGACTTGAGTATAAGTGGGAGAAAATTTAGTGTGGTGGTATACTTAAAAGCATGCTTTGAGTATAAGTGGGAGATTGTTAGGGTTATATACTGCAAAGTATACTTTTATGCGTATATATTAACTGTATCTTCCTGTTTTATGGAAATAAAAATTGTCATATGATTTGCATATTAATTCGTGTTATGGTTATGCAAATAAATTTCCGGTACTATATATTATAGATAATATGGTGTGGGTGGTCGCACGGAAAATCATATTATCACATTCTTATATGGTTAAATGGTGTTTGCAACCTAAAGTAATCTTTGACAAATTACTTGTCAAGGTTGTAGTATAATGCTGGATAATAGCTGGTCTTGGTTATTAGCTCATACTAGTGCATAATTAGTTTGCACTAAACAGGATCGCGGTGAGATAAATCATTTTATAATGACTTATATAAAGGATCATGTGTCGCACGATTATTATTTCTTAATTCTAGTTGTCATAATATTCAATTATATATTTATAATTATTATTACTTTGATTTATCATGAGTGAGAGTTATCGCAACTCAAATATTCTCCATATCTTGGGTAATAATATTATAAATATGATAATTAATATTATAGCTAGAAATCGTGTCTCGGTGCGCCGAGTTGATGGTGTCCCCTTGAGGCGTTCTAAGGATTATTATATCAAACTTTGCAGGTGGATTAAGTTCCGATATAATAATGACGTCAAACGGGTACTACTCTCGGTTTAGAGATTAATTAATTAAAACAGTCAGTAGCTTAAATTAATTAATGGACATGCGATATCTTAAACATGGGAAATAATGTAATTCAAAAAGGAACCCGGAACGTAATAATTTGGGATTGGACGGCAGTGCAATATTATTTTACTATAGTGGAATGACTATAATATTAATATAATTAAATAGAGTATGCGGGGCCAGAGAAAACTTGGATTATTTAATTATATTGGGAGGCCCAATCCAAATCCTCCTTAAGATCCCTGGAGTAGCCCAATAGAGCATAGCCTGGCCCGTTAACCAAACCCTAACTTCTCCACCACTCAACTTCTTATCTATAAATAAGGGATAAGTGGAAAAGGAAGATATGTGATTCTCACAGATTGGAGAAGGGGGCGCTGGTTCTTGGGTAGGCAGAGAAGATAGATTTTTGCCCACTCAAAATTCCTCTCGTTGCTAGGGAATACTCTAGAAGATCTCAAGGTCTACATTCAAGAGCTAGATCTCGTGTGCAGAGATCTAGTACGTGGAAGATCTTTTCCTCTACTCAGTTTTCTGCCAGATTTACGCAACAGGTATACGATCTTAGATCAGTTTCCGCTTTCAAGATCTATAATCGTATGATAATAATTATTGAAAATAATTAAATCTACATCCGAGGGACCCCGGATCCAACATGAATGTCTTAATTAATTACCTTCTCTGTATTGCCTTTCACATACATGTCATATAACCTTATGTTTGTTTTTGTTTTTCTTGAAATTTAATTGGTGACTTTTGCATTTCTTGGAAGGCAATTGTAGATTTAATTACTTTTTCTTTGTTTCTTGGTGTAGCATGTTTTTCCACTGTTAATTAGAATTAATTCACATGTTTTCTCTTTTGTATTTGGCATTGTTATCAAATGAGTGTTTTGAATTGGGTTGAAAATAATTTCTTGTCTTATTAAGGCAAGAAGTAAACCATTTATTGTCATTTGTAAGTAAGAGTTTAACCATTTTTGCCATCAGTAAGTAAGAGTCTAACCATTTTTGCCATCAGTAAGTAAGAGCTACAAAATACCAACTATTCTAGCTTTTCATTACTTGTCTTCTTTGTATACGCCAAGAAGTTCTTCCTGCAGACGTGCCCCAAAATCCATTTCTTTGGACAATACCAGCACAACCCCAAACGATTTCTCTCTGCCTTTTCTGCTGAGGAGAGGCGAACGATCGATAATTTAGAGAAATCACGTGCACGGTGTCCGGTGGACGGAGCTGAAGATGGTTGGGAGGTGTCGACGGCCGCGGTTACAGGCTGCGCTGGGAATGACGAGTTGCGCGTATCTCATCCTGGCCAAGGCCGACGCGAGGATGCCCCAGCACGATCCCCGGCGCTCTCGAACTCTGTGGCTAAGGCCATGGCCGCGGCGACTGACGGTGGGTGTTGAAAGCGCACTTGATTTTTGATTGGCTGGCGCAACCCGCCCAAGTAAATCGGCAATAAGGTGGATTCAGGGAGGCCATGAATATGATTCAGCATACTCTTAAACTCGCGATGGTAATCAGCCAACGACCCCGTTTGTGTAAGCTTGGCGATGAGCTCGATATAATTGACAAAATAATTGGGGTCAAAGCATCGACGCACATCTTCCAAAAACTGAGTCCAAGAAATAAACGGATTGTTAGCCCCATACGAGAAAACCCAATCTGAAGCCGGCGGCGAGAAGAGCATAACAACATAGTGGAGCCGTTGATCGTCAGGCAGCATGATATGGTCGAAATAATACTGAATACGCGTGACCCAGCTCTGAGCGTCCGACCCATCAACCAAAGGGGGATCCATTTTAATGAGGCGTACCGGATCCAAAGGAGAAGCCTGGGTGCTGAAACGAGCTGAAGCCGGATCCCATGAAGAACGAGGACCGGTGATGTCCGAGCCAAACCGCTGCGGTGGAGGATCCCATGATGACGAGGGCTGAGTAGGGAGTGGCCTGGGGGCGGATCCAAAAGTGCGAAGCCCTTGTGGTGGCCTCAGACAGTTTGCCGCGACAATAGTCGAGAAGGGCGTGGCTGCGGAGGGTGGTAGGGTCGGCACGGTGACGGCCACCGAGGGAGAAGACAGGCTCAGCGGAACCCACGTCGGCGACTGCCAGGACAACGGCATGCCGTAAGGCGGGTCGGGCTCCGGGCATGGCGGAATCGACATCGTAGCCCACCTTTGGTCGGACGTGTCCAAACGAGCTTCCATCCGATGCATCATCGAGAGGAGAGCTTCCATGGAAGCCGGCAATGGTGCAGATGCCGGGGTCGTGGGTTTGGGCGGCGGGATCATAATGGGTGGCTGCGTCGCCGAACTGGTGGGCGGCGTATCCACGCGAGTAGTGGTCGAGGTAGATAAGGAGGACATGGTTCAGGAATGAAAGCACCAGTTGATAAGGGTTTGGATCCCTTATCGAGCCGCAACGAACAAGAGCTCGCGTACACGGATGAACTACAGCGACGTCGCGGGCGTGCCCCGTCGATCAAGCCACGAGAAATCGGTAAAAGCATAAATAGGGTAAAACTAGGGTGAATTTTATTGATGATATAAAATTGCACTAATTCCCCTTCATATAACTAAGGACCCTGGTTGATTCGACCATACGATTCGGGAAAGAATCAACAAGAAAACCCGAAAAGGAGCTTATAATCTTGCTCGACCCAATTAAATACAAACGGGCTTAGCCCAACTAATAAAAATAAAAGCTAGTTAATTAACTTAACGGTAAGGAATGAAATCTCGATACTTCTTTGGCTCACAAATCCGTCTCTTAGTTCGACCGCTTCTTCCTTCGTCCGCACATTTCTCCTCAACATCGCCACTTGCATCGAACACAATGGGCAACGACTCCACCACTACTCTCTCTTCATGCTCATGTACCTCGTGAGTCGACGAATGCGTATCAGTGCAACCAATGTATCTCAGCACAATCCATGTTGATCTGTTGGAAACTGTGTGTTGCTTTTGCCACTTTCATTATCTTCACCATTTTCCCTTTTTTTGGGGGGGTGGATAGCTTCAAGGAGAGTAATAATGTGTAATTTTATAAAATGATTCTCTCTTGTTGCAGGAATCGATAGCCTCGAACTGATCACAACACAGCAATGTCACAAGCCTACTGTCTTCTTACACCGCGTTGTTGATGTAAGAAGCCATGGTGTCTGTATAGGACTAATTGAAGTAAGGCTTCAATTATTTGGCCATGATTATGAAAGCTCTTGGAATTTTAGTGTATTATAGATAGTGGTTGAGTTTGATTTTAGAATTAAATTGATGTTATTGTGTTAGGGTGGAATCATGTGACATTGTAAATAAATATTGTTGTTGTGCAGCTGTGCTACTATGAAAACATGTGATTTTGAAATTTTTGTCGCTTTGCAAAGTTTGGAACACACCATACATATTTCTGATATTAGTGAACATAATCAGAGGTGTTTGCGCAAAAATATAAGGATGTATATCTTGTAATAACTACAAGTTTTTGTGACAAAAATAAGTCAATTGTGAGGATTTTTTTCGTAACATATAATGAGTTTATGTGACAAAAAAAATAGGACTATTGTGAGGATTTTTTTTCCTCACATTATGTCATATGTGAGGAAACTACATTTTCCTCACATTATGTCATATGCGAGGACCCTAATATGACGACCTTATGATGATTTTTTTTCCTGACAAATAACCTATTGTGACGAAAATTTAACCTTTTGCAACAAAAAAAAATCGTTGCATTTGCAACTTTTTTTTTGTAGTGAGTAGGGATTACGCGCGTTGCACGCAAACCATTTCTTTTTTATAAATTTTATAAAAAGAGCAATAATAATAACTTTCATAAATTGTACTATTTGTATAACATAAATTTTATTTAAGAAAATTAAATTGGTTGCTACTAATAGGAGATATTGAGAGTTGAGATTTTGATATACAACTTAGAAGAAAAAAAAAATCTATATTAAAATTAATGAATTGTAATCAACAATTAGTGACACTAAGAGTATAATTTGGCGAGAATTAATAATTTATTATAATAGTTAACGTAACAGAGAAAATTAATAAGAGTTATCCATTAAAAAAAAATCCAATGTTATTGATATTTTTAAATTATATTATTAACCTTAAACTAAATTATATAGTAGGGACATAAAAGGCAAATCAAATTTGTAAAACAACACACTTTTATAATAGGGTATATATATATATATATATATATATATAGTAAAAAAAAATTCAGAATTTACTGCAACAAGCTGGGAACTCAACTCAACCATTCAAAACAAACATAAATCAAAGACTTCTTAATGAAACTAAACGAACTCGGGAAAAAAAAAATAAAAAAATAAAATAAAATAAAGAGCTGGTAATTAAACACACCAAATAAAAAAGATAAACATCACGATCAAACTTAGAAAGTAGTCCTCCATGAATTAGCAAGGCCGTTGACGAACTGCGCATTCCGCCTCGCCATCTGCATTTGAAACTCAAGAGTTGCCCTCTGGTTCTCCATGCTGATTCTTGCCCTAGCCAGTTGCAATTCAATTGGCTCTTCTTCCCCTTCTTCATTCTCTTCTTCCTTCTCTTCTTCTTCCTTTTCTTTCACAGCTTCAGCAAACCTCCCACACTCTAAATCAGCAACGAAATCGCAGTCCTTGCAGTAATAAGTCCAGTACCCTTCTGTCACGGCCTCATCGCACACGTCGCACCGGAAAAAGGTACAACCCTCGACGTTCGCCTTGGAGGTACTATAGTAGAGCTCGAGATCGTGCTCGTGCGCTTTGCACTCCACTGATTCCGGCAACAATGCGCACTTCACGTGCATGCTGTAGTCGCATTCGTCGCAGTCGAAGGCGAAGCCTTTGATGAGATCGCCGCAGCCGTCGCAGTCGTAGTAGATGCTGTGCTCCGGTGGCTCGGAGATGAGAGAGAAAGCGTGTTGAGGGTGGGATTTGTGTTTGAACTTTTTGGGTAGTTCGAAGCACGACTTATGGAGGCCGAAGTCGCATTTGCGCTTTGTGCAGGAGTAGGACTCGCCGGAGAGATCTTCCTCGCACACTGAGCAGATTTCCTCGCCGGAATCCTCTGCCACGACGGTGGGTTTCAAGCCATGGTTGTGGCCGTGAAAGAGCTTCATTTCTTTTTTTTATTTTTTTGGCCAACTCTGAACGTGTGTGAAATTTTGTGTTTGTGTACTGTGTATTTATATTGTCAGCATCCATCAATTAATTCTTGTATACTACCTACATCCCATATAAAATGTCCACTTTAAAATTGGATCACAAACCAATGCATTTATGTAATAATGTGATGTGATGGGTTGAAGTGATATTAATTTGTGGTAATAAAATTACTTTTGGGATAATAAATGTACTTTTGGGCTAATAAAGTTATTTTTGGACTAATTAAAGTGTGATGAGATGGACTGAAGTGATTTTAATCCATACCACATTAGGAAAGTGGACTAAATTTTGGGATGACTCAAAGAGGAAATGTGGACATTTTATATGGGATGGAGGTAGTATTATTGAGGGTGTACTTACTTTTTTAATATATTTTTCGTTTATTATAGGTTTTTGAGTTGGCAAATTAAAATTTATGAGCTTTAATCAATATTTTAAAGTTAAAGCATAATTAAATAGAGGAATACCCTATATCTACCCACGACTCACATGTCGGCAATATATTTAAGAAAAATTATTATTAATATATCTAATATAAATAAAGTCTTGAAAAAAACTAAATCCTAAATAAAAAAATTATTAATGTGAAACTGTCACGCGCGTCAGTTGTAAGTACATTAAATATGTCTAAGGTGAATAGGGGAGCAATCCTATAAATTAAATAGTATAATATACTTTGAATGTGCCTATGATTTGTGGATTATTTCATTGATGATGTATGTTAAGTTGGTGGGTATGTAGCTTAATCAATCTAAAATACTAGTATTATTACTTTTGGCATTCAAATTGCCATTTATTTTGTGATAGGAACCAAATTTCCTGAATAAAAAGTCAACAGAATAATTAAGCTCATCATTTTGCTATAAAAAGTCTGGCTGTATGCTTATTAATTAATTGACAATTTGCAAATACAATATTAAGTCAATGGAAGAACTAGATCGTACAGGTTCAAGAAGTCAATCAATTTGTTTACTCTTGTAATAATTTCATAAAATTAGTTGACCTTACTTTGGTGGCCATTTACCCGAGGAATTATCAGTATTAACGATGTAATCCCCGCCTTAATTAAGATGCTTTTTTCTGACCAGTTGCCATGTTACTCCGGAAAAAAATATTTTATTATAATATACTTTTTGTTTTGTTAATTTATAAAATTCTTATATACTTTATTGTTCTTGGGTGAAAGGATGTTATGGTATCGTCTCTCCCAAGTCCCAACTTAGTATCTCAACCATATACCAATTATTAGGACTTGGGAGTTGGGATCCTTTGTCCCTAACTCGATGTCATAATCCTGTCCCAAATTGTGATTTCTATTAGTTTTATACATTTTTTTCAATAAATTTAATTTATAATGATTTAATTAGTTTAATTTTATGATTATTTTTATGGGTTCATCCATCCAATTAGAGTTTATAATTATTTTTTAGCATTTAATTTCACTTGTATTAGTTATGTTGGTCCCAAGTAGTCTCGCTAAACACGCTGGGGGGTGGAAACAAAATTTTACGGCTAAAAAGAAACTTTGCCCCTACTAAAATATCAGTACCTTGATTTAAGAAAAACACTTGTTGATATGCTGACTTGAGTCAACTTATCACAAAGTTGGTGCGGAAAATGGTGAGCGTGCCTCAAGGATAATTACCTATGTGAAAGTAATACTATCTTGTATTTAATGAAAACGGTAAGTGTGAAGAATGTATGCAATAAATGAGCAATGAAATAAATGAAAGAATTAAAGAGTAAAGAATACAGAGATTTATAGTGGTTCGGTCGGATCAAGACCTACGTCCACTCTTGCTACCTTCACTTAGTGACGAAATACCCTCCTTAGAAAGGATCGAGATTACAACGGCTCCCGATAAGCCTAAACTGTGAGTTTACAACGGGCACTCACAAAACATAACCTTCCTCCAGGAATGTTACCTCTGGAATCTCAGTCACGACCACAACTCAAACACTCAACTCTAAACTCAATCTAACACGCAGCTTAATTTGGGGGTTCGGTGTGTAAACACTCTACCAACTAATAGAGAAATCCTTACAATGAAGAACAAGAGTAAGGCTGGATTTCTCTTCTAAGGCTTAGGATAGTTGATGAGTACTACTAGCCTATTAGACAAGAGCGAGATCTCTTAAGAACACTTAGTTTTAGAAAACTAAGAAACGAACTGTTCTTGAAGATATGAATCTTGAGAGCAGATCTTTTGTTAAGCTTGATGACTTGCACCACCTGTAAATGTGAGAGAATATTTGCATGTAGAGTGAAAGCTTGAATGTTCGTCTTACTTCTTCCTCTACGTCTCTTCATATTTATGCTGGGAGAGAACTTCATAATATTCTTTGGAGAGATATGGAGTTCAAACTCTCGGCTAGGGTTTCCAAGGTGATGGGTCACTGTTGAAGTGATAGCTAGAGTTGCTTCTTCCATGCTGCCTCTGCGAGTGGCCGTCTCACACGCTCTGCCGCATACTAAACTTGGTACTTTGATGGGATTGAGAGTGTACGGTTTCTGAATGTTCCCGTTGCTTTGTTGGCTTGTGGCTCCATATTGACTTCTCTTCAAATCAGATTGCGCCACGTATCTTACCAAGGACAGTGAATTAAATGATAAGATCATTCAGATATCAAGAATGATCTTTCTCTTATCACTTCTTTATGATGATAAATTTCAGCGTCTTGTATGTCGTTGTTGACCATTTCCTTCCATCAGCGTCTTCTTTGGTCACCAGCTCCTAAACTAAAAGGTAAAAGCTTTTCTAATTCTATTGTTGATGAGATAAGAGGAGGTTTTGGAATCGAATCAATATAATTTTATTAAGGTTTCCAAAGTGTCCCCCCTTAACAATATATCCCAACAAGTTATATAGAGTAGATAATTTAGGGTATATAATTTTTTAAAAAAAAATCAATTTTTACTTATAAATGTCTATTATGATTTAGTATGTTATTGTATTTTTTATTTTTATAAAATATAATATAAAACTAATAGATATTGAATTTTGGGACACGGTTGGGACACTAAGTTTCGGACATAGGATACCAACCGAATTATTAGTTTTTATCAATTTTATAATCTTTTTTTTTATAAAAATTAAAATATTAGTATAATATATATTAAATTATCGTACTAATTAACATTTATAAGTGAAATTGATTATTTTTTACATTTATACATCCTAAAATTCAACAACTCTAATTTGACGTATAAATCTAAATTAAATCATAAACAATAATCATAAATTAATTTTAATTGGATTGGCTAGTGAGTCCTACTTAATAATACTACTTCCATGTCGGTTGAGTATGTACATTTTAGTCCAACACAAATTTTAATAAATGCTAATTGAGTGTGTAGTTAGTGGAAAGAGATCCATTTAAAATGGAAAATATTAAGTGGCCAACTTTAATAACAACGGTGTGTTAAATGAGGTATTTTTATAAATAAATGGCGATACTAAGGTCATATCATAAGAAAACAATGGTGGAATAGTGTTTAAAAATGAAATACGCATACTTTGTTGGGATGACCTGAAAAAAAAATGTGCATACTTAGCAAAAATAGAAGAAGTATAAAATTAAACTAAATCATAATCTACCAAATGTAATGTCCCGACCCCCAAGGCATATAAAAATATCACTCGGAGACAGGGCACTATGGGTGGAACGTGAGAGGGACTTATCGTTCGAAAGAAAAACTGTACTTGGCTTACGATTATCGAATGAGGAGGCTACATGGTGAAGGCAATGCAATGAATAAATAAACTATGTGAAGAGAATGGATGATGGGAATGTTGTCATATAAATATTGTTAGGAACCACTTGTAATTACCACCAAAATCTAAACATATTCTAGCCTTTTGGAGATAAGTGCTCCACTCTATATTCCTTCTATATTCCATACACTACTCTACACACTACCATTACTAATATACTAAGTCCCCTTCTACACCACTTCACTACCATTACTCTCTACATCCTAAAAACCCATAAATACTTCTCATTTTCTAACAAGTGGCATCAGAGCCTGTTCGATCATTAACGGGCGTTATGGCATCATCAAGCTTCTCGGTATCAACTCCAATTTTCAATGGAGAAAACTACGACTATTGGAGTGTTCGTATGAAGACTTGCCTAGAGTCTTATGATCTCTGGGATGTTGTTGAAGAAGGCGTCACCATGCTGGAAGGAGAAACTGACAAGACATCATCTCCTGAGGTACGTAAGGCGTTAAAGCAACAAAATGCTAAGGCCCTTTATCTTCTTCAACAATCTGTTGTCAATACTATTCTTTCAAGAATAATTCGGGCTACTACTGCAAAAGAAGCTTGGAATATCCTTAAGGAGGAGTTCCAAGGGAGTGCCAAGGTACGTACGATCAAACTACAATCTTTAAGAAGGGAGCTTGAAAATTTGAAGATGAAAGACTCTGAGACTGCAAAAGATTATTTCTCTAGAATTATGGAAATAATCAACCAAATGAAATCATTTGGAGACAATATCTCCGATCAGAGAGTTATCCAAAAAGTCTTGATCACTCACACAGAGAAATACGACCTAATAGTAGCTGCCATTGAAGAATCAAAGGATCTATCAACGATGTCCGTCGCTGAATTGATGGGGTCTCTAGAAGCACACGAGCAAAGACTATGTAGGCGCCATGAAAGCTCACTTGAAAGCATTTTTCAGTCCAAGCTCAACGTCAAGAAAAATAATTCAAGAGGCGGGAACTTTCAAAATCACAACAAAGAAGGAAGCTCCAACAATATGGAGAGAAGAGGGAAGTTTCTACCATGCGGTACGTGCAAGAAAACAAACCAGTTGGAGAAGGATTGCTTCCATCGAGGAAAGCCGCAATGCAAAAACTGCAAGAGGTTCGGGCATGAAGAAAAAGATTGCAGAAACAGAAGGAATTACCAGGCCAACTACTCTGAAAATCAAAGGGATAAAGAGTGTCTATTCTTCGCTTACCACTCTGCAACAACGGAAGCAAAAAAAGAAGAATGGTTCATCGACAGCAGATGCAGCAACCACATGACATCCAACGAGACCATCTTACGTGATCTAGACACTTCTATCAAGTCAAAAGTCAAGATGGAAAATGGAGAACTTGTGGAGACGAAAGGGAAAGGTACCATCACCATAGAAATAAAGAAAGGTACGCGATTCATTAGAGATGTTCTCCTCATTCCGCATCTTGCAAAAAATCTATTAAGCGTTGGCCAGATGATGGAAAATGGATATGCCCTCCATTTTGAGAAAAATCCCTGTCGAATTTACGACATGAAAAATAATCAAGATATTGCAGAAGTAAAAATGGGAAATAATAGAAATTTTCCCATAGTATGGCAATATCCACAAAAGGCGATGCTTGCCCAAATGGATGATACAAGCCTATGGCATCGAAGATTCGGGCATTTCAACCTATATGTGCTGAGGCTACTTCATCATAAAAATATGATGAGAGATATGCCTCTTCTAAATAAAAAGGACGGTGTCTGCGAAGGATGTATGTCTGGGAAGCAACACCGATAGCCAATTCCATCAAAGAAGACATGGCGACCCAAGGAGATATTGGAGCTTGTCCACACCGACATTTGCGGGCCTATGAGGACACCTTCACTAAATCAAAATAGGTACTTCATCATCTTCATTGATGATTATTCTAGAATGACTTGGGTATATTTTCTTCGAGAGAAGTCGGAAGTCTTTGGAATCTTCAAGAGATTCAAGAACTTCGTGGAGAAATAAAGTGGTCATAAAATCAAGAAGCTAAGAAGTAATCGAGGTACTGAGTACAACTCAAAAGAGTTCGACAAGTTCTGTGAAGATGAAGGTGTTGAGCATCAACTAACTGTGGCCTACACTCCACAACAAAATGGAGTGTCAGAAAGAAAGAACCGGACAGTCATGGAGATGGCAAGATCCATGCTAGCAGAGAAAAGATTGCCAAAGAAGTTCTGGGCGGAGGCAGTCTATACATCAGTCTACCTGCTCAACCGATGTCCAACAAATGTTGTGCTAAACAAGACGCCAATTGAAGCTTGGTCAGGACAAAAGCCTTCAGCCAAACATTTGAGGGTTTTTGGAAGTATCTGCTACATCCACATTCCCTCAGTCAAAAGACATAAATTGGAGAACAAGACGGAGAAGGGTATCTTTCTTGGCTACAGCTCCAAATCCAAGGGGTACAGAATCTACAATCTCGAGACTAAAAAACTCATGACAAGTCGAGATGTGGAGATCGATGAACAAGCTTCCTGGAATTGGGAGAAATAAAGTGTCAAAAGGAGGACAATAACGACACACCTCGAAAAAACACCAAGACTGGAGGAACAAGATCAACAAAGTCCCATGCCGACACCAAGAGCCTCACGAGAAGACGATACCTCAAATGATTTTGACTCCTCACCAGAATCTCCACCTCGTCGGGTAAGAACTATAACCGACTTATATGAATCCACCGATATTTATGAAACATGCAACTTTTGTTCTTTGGAGCCACATAACTACGCAGAAGCATCCAAAGAGAAAGTTTGGATTAAAGCAATGGAGGAGGAGATAAAAATGATAAAAAAAATGGTACTTGGGAGCTGATTGACCTTCCAAGTGACAAGGAAGTCATTGGGGTCAAATGGGTGTTCAAGACAAAGCTGAATCCTGATGGTTCGATCCAAAAGCATAAGGCAAGACTTGTCGCAAAGGGATATGCTCAAGTACCAGGAGTCGACTACACAGAAATGTTTACTCCATTTGCCCGGATGGACACAATTCGAGCACTCATAGCTCTGGCAGCTCAGAAGAAATGGAAAATCTACCAACTCGATGTCAAATCAGCCTTTCTCAAGGAGATCTGATAGATAAGATATATGTGGAGCAGCCAGAAAAATTCACGAAATAAGAAGGCAAAGTACTTCGCCTCAAGAAAGCTCTCTATGGACTCAAACAAGCACCTCGAGCCTGGTACAGCAAGATAGATGGATACTTCACCGGTCAAGGGTTCAGGAGGAGCAAGAACGAGCCTACTCTATACATCAAATCCCAAGGCAAAAGTGACATTCTCATTGTCTCTCTCTATGTCGATGACTTAATTGTCACAAGAAGTAACACAAAACTAATTGAGGATTTCAAGAGAGACATGATGAACACCTTTGAGATGACGGACTTGGGATTAATACACTATTTCCTTGGAATGGAGATAAGTCAAGAGGAAGAAGGTATCTTCTTATCACAGAGGAAGTATATCGAAGATATGCTGAAGAAGTTCAAGATGCAAGACTGCAAGTCAATGGTCACACCTCCCGTTCCAAACGAGAAGTTGAAGAAAGAAGATGGGTCTAAACCGGCGGATGCTACCAACTACAGAAGTTTGGTTAGGAGTCTACTATACTTGACGGCAACAAGGCCGGACATCAAGTATGCAACAAGCCTTCTATCCAGATTCATGGAAAGTCCAAAGGAGACTCACTATGGAGCAGCAAAGAGACTTCTTAGATATCTGCAAGGAACACTCAACTACGGCATTTGGTACAAACCAAATTCCGACTCACAGCTCATTGGATATAGCGACAGTGATTAGGATCTCAAGATGATATGAAAAACACATCAGGCTACGCCTTCAAGCTTGGCTCGGGAATCTTCTCTAGGGGATCGAAGAAGCAAGACTCAGTTGCACTATCAACAGCAGAAGCCGAATACGTTGCAGCAGCTGAAACAACATGTCAAGCTATATGGCTTAGAAGAATACTAGCAGACATGGGAGAACCGCAAGACTCAGCTACAGAGATCTACTGCGATAACAAGTCAGCCATCACAATAGCTAAGAATCCAGTTCAGCACAATCGCACCAAACACATCGATATCAAGTATCACTTCTTGAGAGATGTTGAAGCAAAGAGACATATCAAGATGAAGTATTGTCCAACAGAAGAGCAACTAGCTGACATCTTCACCAAGGCGCTACCACGAGACAGATTTCAGTTTCTACGAAGAATGCTCGGGGTTACCGACAAATGCATCAAGGAGGAGTATTGAATAAGTGATGCATTTATCTAGAACCTTCTAAAATATTCTAGAATACTCTAGGTTAGACTTTTAGATATAGATACTAGAAAATTCCCATAGATATTCTTGTAGAGAATTCTAGATTCATAGTATTTAAATGAGGATCTAGAAAGATCCATCCGCACCTATAAATAGAGGTGTTAGGAACCACTTGTAATTATCGCCAAAATCTAAACATATTCTAGCTAATACAATTCTAAGCCTTTTGGAGAAGTGCTACACTCTATATTCCTTCTATATTCCATACACTACTCTACACACTACCATCACTAAAATACTAAGTCCCCTTCTACACCACTTCACTACCATTACTCTCTACATCCTAAAAACCCATAAATACTTCTCATTTTCTAACAAAATTGCCTGCTTCGTGCTCCATCGCCTTTGATTTTGAGGTTTTCGATCGACAATCATTAATTTGCAAACCTATCGGCGCCGTTATCTCTCGCGGAAACTCTAGCCACGGCGGAGCCACCTCTTCCGCGCTCGGCGATGAAGACGAAGATTTGTGTTGGATTTTGTTTGCAAAGTGTGTGGATTTTGACCGGCTAGGGATTCAGAATTGAGCGGATAGAATTGGGGAAACTTTTCTGATATATTACAAAATTGCCACCGAGCTTTATTTTATGTAATGAGGTTAAATTTCCACACATATAATCATTAAATGTAACAAAATTTGTATTTGTTACAACAGTTTGTCACAAATAGTTGTTTTTTTTTGTAGTGGCTAGTAGCGTAAAGTTTGCGGTGGGAAAATCGATCTTGCAAGGATATATAATAGGTCGATGATAAATACAGTAGCAAAACCCTTAATTGATGTATTAATACAAACTTAATTAATTGATATATACTACTTGATCGATCGTAGATTTTGGAGTGTTTTTATGATGGTGAGATTTAAAGTAAAGTTAAGAACACAAGAATTTACGTGGTTCGATCTGTGGGTAGATCTACGTCCACGGAGGAAAAGAGGATGTTTATATTCAAGTCTTTCCTGCTAAAACATGCAGCCCCTTTTTTATCTTACAAGATGGCTCTATTTATAGAGAATTGAAGTCACGGGCGTTTCCTGGATGCTGCTCTCGCATGTCCGTCCGTACTCTGATCATCGCGGGTGGTTGAGAAATCGTGGGGCAGTTGGCTGACTTTGTTGACTTGTTATTGGGCTTCAACCACGGTGGGCCGAGCTGATCTTGGGCCTCTGGGCCACATCCTATCACATCCCCCCCCAAAAGGTCGGAGAAGCGAGGTCATTGTAGAGAGGTGTAAATTGCCCCGTGGGATTTTTGACGAGGTCGAACTGCATACCGCCTCGTTTTGACGAGGTTGAGCTCGAATTGCATCACCCCGTCGAAAATAAGATTTTGACGAAGTCGAACTGCATTCCGCCTCGTTTTGACGAGGTCGAGCTCGAATTGCATCGCCCCGTCGAAAATAAGATTGTGACGAAGTCGAACTGCATTCCGCCTCATTTTGACGAGGTCGAGCTCGAATTGCATCGCCCCGTCGAAAATAAGATTGTGACGAAGTCGAACTGCATTCCGCCTCGTTTTGACGAGGTCGAGCTCGAATTGCATCGCCCTGTCGAAAATAAGATTTTGACGAAGTCGAACTGCATACCGCCTCGTTTTGAAGAGGTCGAGCTCGAATTGCATCGCCCCGTCGAAAATAAGATTTTGACGAAGTCGAACTGCATACCGCCTCATTTTGACGAGGTCGAGCTCGAATAGTCGTGGTATGAAAAGGGGCGACCGTTGGTGTCAGCGTAGGTGGGATACGTGTCACTCTTTTGTTGGAGCAGGCGGAGAGGCGGGATTTGAAAAGGCGTGCCTTTGCTTATAAAAGCTTCCAGTGTACGCTAAAAAATATTTTCTCCCCTCAATCGTTTCCAATTGTCAGCAAGAGAGAAAAAACCCTAGACCCAAAATTCTGCAACCGCCGCCGTCCCGTTCAATTTCCCGGTGATTTGTAGTCGGAAAAAGACTTTCACAAGTAAGTACTTTCCTTGTAATGGATTCTTCTTCTTTTCCCCAAGTAGATACTGGTAGGACCAGCGCACAGATTTCGCCCTCGCCGTCTAGGGTTTTTCCGGCGAGGGTTTGGTTAAATGTACATACACGCGCGCTAGTTCCGCCGTCGTTTCGAGAAATCGAATTCCCGCCGGTGGTCGGGTCTAGTGCCTCACTGGCATGTGCCTCGACCATGTCCGTGCCTTATATGCAGGACTTAGCTCGGCGTTTTTTGTTTCCCGAGTCAGTGGAGCTGCTCCTGCCTCGTGATGCCGATAGGGGTAGTTCGCCTCCCGTAGGTTTTTTTACCGTTTATGAAGATTATCTTCATTTTGGTCTTCGTTTTCCTTTAAATCGTTTTTTTGCCGAGCTCTTAGAAGAGCTCCATCTGTCGCTAGGTCAGTTGCAACCTCCTTCCATCAAGCAGGTCGTTGGTTTTTGTTTCGAGGTCAGCCGCCGTGGTGGTATGCCTACTGTGGATTCTTTCCTTAGGTTTTTTAGGCCTAAGCTTGGTCCGACGGGGTGGGCTTACCTTTCCCCTATTAGTAGGTTCAAGTTAGGGACTCCTACTAAGGTGACGAACTGGCAGAAGAAATTCTTCTTTTGCCGGTATGAAGGCGTGCTGTTGTACCCTTGGACCACGGCCAAGTTCGTACTTCGAGACACTGGGAAACCAACCGGTGAGCTTGAAACGAGCTTGGTGAACCTCGGCCTCATTGAGAGGGATTATGACGAGGCCGAGCTCGCAAATTATGGGTTAAGCCCATATAACTCCGTGTCCGATGTGGACTTGGGTGAGGCTCTGCTTCACTGCTTTATGTCCTGTGGTCTCTTTCATTTTTACTGATGTAAATCTTTTTTTTTTTTTTTTTTGTAGTGGACGCTCAAGCTATCCAGGCTGCTCTTAAGAATAAGAACAAGAGGAAGAGGCAGAAGCCTTCTGCTTCGGTGGTGGAGAAGACGACTTCGGCGACGTCGTCGGAGAGGACAACCGACCTTGGAAGGTCGGTATCCGTGAGCTCGCAGTTGGATGCTCCCGTCCGAAGCTCCTCTCCCCTGCAGCTGGTGGGCCAACGACCTCGACGAACTTTACTCTCGTTGGATGACGAAGTGACGGTCGTCGAGAGTGGCCCGACCTCGGGTCGAATGCATGCACGGGAGATGTCATTTCCCGAGGTAAGCGTTAAGCTAGAAGTATTTGTATATGGAGACTTGTACCTTCTACTAAAATCTTGTCCCTTGGTTTTATGTTTTAGGAGGCCGAGGCGGCTTTAGATGGGCTGCAGGGCTTGGCGAACTTCATTAGAAGTGGAGTTGCCAAGTTCCAGACAAAGGCTGCCGAGGCTGCGGCGGTGGAAGATCGGCTAATGGCTAAGATCTCTGTCGCCGAAGCCGCAGCACAGGCAGCAGCGGGCAGGGAGGCGACAGCTTTGGCTGTCGCCGAAGAGGAGAAGAAGAAGGTTGCCGATCTTGAGGCAGAAGTGGGTCGGCTGAAGACCCAAGTAGCCGAGGTGGTAGCTGGCCAGGGAGGGGTGTTCCGCGCGTTGGTGGAGCGATTCGTCCGGTCTACCCACTTTTCCCGGATGGCTGTTCAGCTGGTGACTGCCATGAGCACCCCGGTTGTCTCAGCGGTGATCGATGATATCGTCAAGGACATCCCGGACTTGGACAAAGCCAAGTACGGGTATGCTACCATGACGAAGGAGGAGACACTGCGAGACTTCGCCGAGGTGCTTCTGGAGCATACCTCTTCCATTCCGGTTGTCGAGCGGCTCTCCATACAGAGGAGTCTGCTAAATGAAGATGTCATTCGGCGGTGTCCTGTTGACAGGTACGAGCTCCTGGAGACGGTCATCGCCGATTTGCTGAAGACGCCGGTTGGAGAGGGGACCACCGAGGAGCCAGCTCGCGATGACCCCACGGAACCCGAGGTCGGCCTAGAAGGAGAAAATCGTGATGGAGTCAATTGACACTTTTCACGATTTTTGGCTTCTTTACCCTTCTCCCCTTTTTTCTTTTTTTTTTTTTTTTTTTTTTTTTGTAGCCTTGTACTTCGTCACCATTAGGGTGGCGTTTCATTTGCCGTTTTTCGGCTATAAATAAAAAAGGCTCTATTGAACTTTGTTTGTATTTATTCTGTAGCCTGCCCCTGAGTTTTATGATGCTTCCCACCTTGTTAAAGAAATATCCGAGCTTCGCCGAGCTGTAGAAGTAGCCGAGCTCGATGCTTCGGGCTAGAAGAAACGAGCTGATAACATCGAGATCGAGGCTGAGGTGAAACTTCGGGCCGCTCAGGAAAAGCTTGATGAGATGCATGCCAGATATATGGAGCTTGAAGACCAGTACCAGCGAGCTCGGGATGACATCAAGACTTGCAAAGAGATCGTCGAGGAACATATGGAGTACGAGACCATAATTCACCGAGCTGGGGGATCCACAATTTCCGAGGCTTACGATAAGGTCAAGGAGCTCCAGGCCCGATGCCGAAGTTACAAGGAGGAATATGGGAATGAATCCTGGCAGGTTAGAGGTGAGTTTGAAGAGCTCATTCGTGTGGCGAGCATTTATAAGACAGTCCTTGATCGCTTTCCGAAGTTGAAGCGGCGTCTGTCTTTAGAAGCTGGTTCTGCAACTTCAATTTCTTCCGATCCGGATCCGAGGTTGCTCGACCGTACTTCTAGAGAATTTTTGGAAGGTGAATCTTCGAGGTCTGCTGACCCGGACCCGAAGATTGTAATACGCCATTCTCGAGAAATTTATAGTCAAGAGCGGCGATCGGCGTCGGGATGGGGTCGGGGTCGGGCGAGCCAAAATGTCCGAGGTAGAGGCCGGAGTTCGGCTTCTGGACGTGGTCGGGGCAGGTTTAGTATAGACGATGTTTTGAACTTTAATTCCGGCAGGGATTTTGCTAGAGATTGGCTTAGTTTTAGTAAGCCAAAGCCTCCGGGTTCCTCGTCTTCTTAATGTAACACCTGTACATTTATTTCTATTCAAATAAAACAAATTTTTTTTTTTTGCATGTGTTTAAGCTTTCTATCCTTGCCTTTAACCGAGGCAGGTTCCCTTGTATTCAACGAAGGCAGCTTTCTCATAGTCACTTCGTCTTGTGACGGAGTTTGGGCTTTTGGTCGACCACTTCGTCTAGAGATGAAGTTTGGGCCTTTTAGGTAGCCACTTCGACGAAGTTCAGGCTTTCTAGGTGGCCACTTCGTCTAATGGCGAAGTTTAGGCTTTCTAGGTAGCCGCTTCATCTACCGACGAAGTTTAGGCTTTCTAGGTAGCCACTTCGTCTAATGACGAAGTTTAGGCTTTTTAGGTAGCCACTTCGTCTAATGACGAAGTTTAGGCCTTTTGGTTCCTTATTTGTCGAATTTATCGATAGGGGTGGTCCCCTTACGCGCGTTTGGGTGTGACTCCGAGGCGGAGTTTATTTGCGTATCCTCGTCAGGATTTTAAAATCGAGATACTTAGTATAAATGAGAGAGATGCAAAATGCATGCAAAATAAACAAAAAGTTTTACGAAGTCAAAATAAGACAAAATTTATCAAGACAACTCAATTCCTACGACCTAAATGAACTTGGACATCACCCTCTGTTTATACAAAGTACATCTTCAAGTGGGTAATGTGCCATGTACGGGGTATTGGCTCACCAGATATGTGGGCGAGCTTGTACGACCCTTTTCCGAGGACTTCTTGAACTCGGTACGGTCCTTCCCAGGTGGCTTCTAATTTGCCGAGCTTCTCCGCCCTGCTGACCTCGTTATTCCGAAGTACGAAGTCGCCTACTTGGAGCTGCTGATGCTTCACCCGGCTGTTATAATACCGAGCTACTTGCTGTTTGTATCGAGCTTCTTGTATGTAGGCTTGTTCTCGTTTTTCTTCTAGCAGATCCAAGTTAGTTCGAAGTCCGTCTTCGTTGTCTTGGGCCGCGAAGTTAAGTGTGCGGGGGCTCGGCAAACCGATCTCTACCGGGATCACCGCTTCGGCTCCATACACCAAGCTGTATGGTGTTTCACCGTGTGATGTCCGCGGGGTGGTTCGGTATGACCATAGGACTTGGGGTAAGTTCGCAGCCCAGTCTCCTTTGGCCTTATCCAGCCGGGTTTTTAACCCCTTGACTATCGTTCGGTTCGTAACCTCGGTTTGGCCATTTGCTTGAGGATGAGCTACCGAGGTGAACTTTTGTTGGATGTGGAGTTCGTCACACCATTCTCTGAATGTCCTGTCTGTGAACTGGGTTCCGTTATCTGAGACGAGGACGTGAGGTATGCCGAAGCGACAAACTATGTTCTTCCAAATGAAGTTTAGGGCATTTTTACTTGTGATTCGTGCCAACGCTTCGGCTTCGACCCACTTCGTAAAGTAGTCGATTGCTACAATGAGGAACTGTAGTTGGCCAGGAGCTTTTTCGAATGGGCCAACGATGTCAATTCCCCATTGCATGAACGGCCAAGGGCTTTGCATGCTGGCCAGTTCGGTCTGTGGCAATCTCGGAACCGTCGCATGGATTTGGCACTTCGGACATTGTTTGACGAGGTCGGTGGCGTCTTGGAACATAGTGGGCCAGTAGTACCCCCACCTCATCACCTTTTTGGACAGGGCGCGGGCTCCGATGTGACTGCCACAGGAACCTTCATGGACTTCGCGCAGTGCGTAGTTCGCTTGGTTGGGCCCCACACATCTTAGGAGAGGTTGGAGGTAGGATTTTCTATACAGTACTCCCTGCTCCAGGACGTACTTCGTGGACTTGGCCAGGAGCTTCCTAGCCTCGGCCTTATCAGTTGGGAGTTCGCCATTTAACAAGTAATTACGAAGTGGAGTCATCCAGTTCGGTCCATCTTCGTTTACTACATTGACTTCGGCGTCATCAATGCTTCGGAGCTGTACTTCTTCCACCGGAGGGATCGTTGATGATGATGCGAGTTTGCTTAGTGCGTCAGCTCGCTCATTATCTCCTCTTGGGATTCGCACCAACTCAAAGTACGAGAAGCTTTGTTGTAGGATCTTGGCCTTATGGAGGTATTTCTTCATTCGTTCTCCTTTGGCTTCGTATTTGCCTAGTATATGGTTCACTATGACTTGGGAGTCGCTGTGAATTTGAATGGCCTTTGCTTGGAGAGCTCGGGCTAGACGAAGTCCAGCGATTAGAGCTTCGTACTCCACTTCATTATTTGTGGTCGGGAAATTGAACCGGAGTGCGTAGGTGATCTGCTTTCCTTCAGGGCTGATGAGTAAGACTCCGGCTCCGCTTCCTTTGTGACCTGATGCCCCATCGACGTAGACCTTCCAACAGTCTTATTGTGGTGGCTTCGGCGCCTCAGCCTTTAATTTATCCTTAGTGGGTTCAATGGATTGTTGTGCATCCGTGAACTTGGCTTCCACTAGGAAATCAGCCAAAGACTGCCCTTTAATGGCTTGGCGAGGTACAAAGGAAATCGTGTGCTCGCCGAGTTCTACAGCCCATTTAGCGATTCGCCCGGACGCTTCTGGTTTTGTAAGCACCTGCCGAAGTGGGAGGTCGGTCAGCACTTGTATCGGATGTGCGTGGAAGTACGGTCGGAGTCTCCTTGCCGCATTCACCAATGCAAGTGCGACTTATGAAATAGACGGGTAGCTGATGACGTTTTTCTTCTCGTACTAGGACTGCACTGATTGCCTCGTCCGAAGCGGCGAGGTATAGGGAGAGGGCCTCGCCCTCTTTTGGTACAGATAATGTGGGGAGATTTGCAAGGTACGTCTTTAAGCCATCGAAAGCTCCCCTGTGCTCGTCGTTCCATTCAAAGTTCGGCGCCTTCTTCAGTATTTTGAAGAATGGGAGTTGTTTTTCGGCAGCCTTAGATAGGAAACGACTTAGGGCGGCTAGGCAGCCCGTCAGTCTGTGCACGTCATGAATTGACTTCGGTGCTCGCATTTCTTGGATGGCTCGGATTTTTGACGGGTTAGCTTTTAACCCTTCGCGTGAAACCCAACACCCTAGAAATTTTCCAGACCGGACCATGAAAGTACACTTTTCTGGGTTTAATTTTAGGTTCACTTTACGAAGTAGGCTAAAAACAACTTTAAGGTCGTTTACACAAGTGGCGATTTCCTTGTTTTTTACGACTATATCGTCTACATACACTTCGACAATACCACCGATGTGGTCTTTAAAAATCTTGTCGACCATCCTTTGGTATGTAGCTCCAGCATTTTTCAGCCCGAAGGGCATCTTTTTGTATGCATAGACGCCGAAGTCTGTGACGAAAGCGGTCTTCGGAGCGTCCTCTTCATTCATGAGGACTTGGTGGTACCCCTTGTATAGGTCTAAAAAGCTGAACGTCTTGTGGCCAACAAGAGCTTCGACCTTCTTATCAATGTTGGGGAGGGGGTAGCAGTCTTTCGGGCAGTGTTTATTGAGGTCAGTGTAATCAATGCACATCCGCCACCCACCTCCTTGCTTCTTCACCATCACGGGGTTGGCCAACCAGGTCGGATATTTTACTTCGAATAAAATATCGGCCTTCTGTAGCTGGCGAACCTCGTCGTGGATCACTTGATTCCTTTCAGCTGCGAAGGCTCGCTGCTTCTGCCGAACTGGTTTCACCTCAGGATCGATGTTGAGGTGATGAGTGATGATGCTTGGAGCCACTCCGGTCATGTCTAGCGGCGTCCAAGCGAAGACATCTCTATACTCCCGAAGTAGCCGGATAAGTTGACTTCGGAGCTCGTTTTCGCCGATGAACCCTACTTTGACGACCTTCGTAAGGTCATCTTCGTATAATGCGACATCTTCTACCGGTTCGACAGATGGATGCGACGTCGGCCCTACCTTTTCGGGTTTCTGTAATTGCTATGCTTGGGGGTGTTGATTCTTAACACCTCGGAGTGCGACCTGCATGCACTCCTTAGCCTGTTGCTGGTTTTCCCGAAGCGTGATCACTCCGTCCCTGGACAGAATTTTAATCATCAGGTGGTAGGCTGAGCAGATCGCCTTCATTGCTATTAGCCAATCCCTTCCTAAGATGATGTTATAGGGGGAGCTGGCTTTTACGACGAAGAAGTGGATTATCTTCGTAGTGGACAGCGGGCTCTTTCCAACTGTCAAGGGTAGTGAAATGATGTCTTCCGTCATCGTCTCTTGTTGCGTGAAGCTCCTTAGCGGCATGGGTGTTGGCCTTAGTCGTGCTTCTTCAATATTGAGCTTATCGAAGCAGTCCTTAAAGAGAACACTCACAGAGGCCCCACTATCAATAAATATGCGGTGGACCAATTTGTTGGCCACTACGGCCTCGATTATGGTGGCATCTTGATGAGGTACCGCATGGGGAACTGGGTCGTTGCTAGAAAAGATGACGACCTCTTCCCTTTTGAACCTTTTTTGGGTGGGTTCTTCCCGCTGTTGACTTCGGGCCTCGGCTTTCAACGATGACCTCGTCGTACCTTCGGGCAGTCCGGTGATGGCCGTGATGACTGCATCATATTGAGGCTGATCTTCATCCTCATCCTCGTCGTCGTGCTTTGGCCTTTTGTCATTTCGGGGGGTACAGTTGTTGCCTCCCCTGTTTTTCTTTCTCTTGCCCTTCCCTTGAGTTCGGCCCTCTTTCTGGTTGCGACTTTGGTACAGTTTAAGGGTACCGTCGCGTACCATGTGTTCTATGTCCAAGGCGAGGTCCCTGCAGTCTTCGGTTTCATGACCGTAGTCATTATGGAGCTTGCAGTATTTCTCCTTGGATCGGCGTTTCGACCCACCTCGGGATAGGGGCGGTGGCTTCTCGAACAAATTTGAGTGAAGCTCGTATATTTCAGCCCTGGACTTTGTCAGTGGTGTATACTGACTTCGGTCTTGGTGGGGCCGAGGTCCTAAGCGGGACTCGAGAGGTCCTCGCTGTAACCTTTCGAGGGCACTTCGGCGATCTTGCCCAAGGTCGGCGCGCTCCTCTTTTTTCTCTTATCGTTGTTTTCGGGCCGGTCTGCTGCCCGCTTTTTCCGATCGGCCTCATCCGCCTCTGCGAATGCATCGGCAATCCTCCATAGCTGCCTGGAGGTCGTTGGGCGTGCCTTTACAAGCTCTCTAAAGAAAGTCCCGGACTGAATGGCATTTTGGAATGCCGAGATGAACACGTCGTCGGAGAGACGATCGACTTTAAGGCTTTCATTATAAAAACGGGCCAGGAAATCACTGATCGTTTCTCCCCGCCCCTGCCTTAAGGTTAGGAGCTGGGCTGGGCTGATTTTTGCCTCGACTTTTTGAAAAAAACGGCGTTCGAAAGCGTCGAGTAGGTCGGCATACGACCCTATGCTGCTATTAGGGAGGCTATCAAACCAGCTCCTAGCGTTATCCACTAGCAGCTCGGGGAAGACTTTACACATGTAAATATCTTCGGTCAATCCCTGGTTCATCATGTTGTATTGGAACCGGGATAGGAAGTTGTTGGGGTCTTGTGACCCGTTGTAAGGCGGGATAGGAGGCACTCTATACGTCGACGGGAGGGGAGTATAGAGTATCTTATTAGTGAAGGGAGTCGAGATTCGACCGTACACGGTGAATCTTCCCTGGTAGGCATTTCCTTCGTCACGCCGAGGTGGAATGGCGTTCTGACGAGGTGACGTTGATCCACGCCGAGGTGAAATGCGGTTATTCCCACGGCGATTGTCCTGTCGCCTTCGGGGAAGTTCGGCCTCCCTGTCTCCAACGATCTGGAGACTTGGGGGTCGCCCTTGTGACGGTTCGGCTCCGTCTTCTCTGTTTTGACTTTGTTGTCGATGCTGATCGACGAACTTACGAAAATCCTACTCGTGGAGGTCCAGGTACGCCTTCAGTGCGTCTCCAAGCTCAGGCTGGAGATCGGTGTTGCCGCGTCGGCTGCCACCTTGGTTGGGCCCATCGCTACTAGCTGAATCTCCAGACGGAACATCCTCCAGGTGGCCTTCAGGAGTTCGGCGAATGGGTTGTTGGTCACGTTGGATTTGGGAAGCAGTTTTCTGGGCTTGACTAACGTCACCCTCTTCCTCATTGACTGGAGTGTAGGGCGGATTGGTGAAGGGGTCAGCTTGCTTCTGTTTTGCTTTGGCGGCGGCGGCGGCAGTGGTGGCGGATCGGGTTGGTCTCACCATTGTATCTTTACTCAAAACGCGCTGATCGGTTTCACAGAATTTCAGTTTCCCACAGACGGCGCCAGTGATCAATCGTAGATTTTGGAGTGTTTTTATGATAGTGAGATTTAAAGTAAAGTTAAGAACACAAGAATTTACGTGGTTCGATCTGTGGGTAGATATACGTCCACGGAGGAAAAGAGGATGTTTATATTCAAGTCTTTCCTGCTAAAACATGCAGCCCCCTTTTTATCTTACAAGATGGCTCTATTTATAGAGAATTGAAGTCACGGGCGTTTCCTGGATGCTGCTCTCGCATGTCCGTCCGTACTCTGATCATCGCGGGTGGTTGAGAAATCTTGGGGCAGTTGGCTGACTTTGTTGACTCGTTATTGGGCTTCAACCACGGTGGGCCGAGATGATCTTGGGCCTCTGGGCCACATCCTATCACTACTTGCATGTAGTATATAGCTAGCCTTTGTATTGGCAACTTGCATGTTGTGGCGCTGTTATAGATTAACTATAGTAATTATTAGGCTAACCTTCGCCAGTCAGAAACTTTGTATGCAGATTGGATCGATGAGATCATTTGACTCAATTTTGGTGTTCGGATCATATCTCGAATCATAACTTTATGGGCATACTTGGGTGAGCTCAGGTGTATTATGTGGCCGTTTAAAATATTAGCACCTTTATTTGTGTAGATTAGCACTTTTCTATATAAAGATTGACAGTTTTAAAAATTGACACTTTTATTCATGTAGATTAGCATTTTTCTGCATAAAGATTGACACTTTGACCCGGTCACAATATGTGGCCGGCCTCACCCAAGTTTTTGCCTAACTTTATATTAGTTTTGTATTGTTTCTTATAAAAATAAAAACATTATAGTATAATAAATCATAATAAACATGTATGAATAAAAATTATATGAATAAATATTGAAATTTTTAATAATTGTATACCCTTGATTTATCAATCCTAATATAACAAATATTAGTAAAATTATATGTTAAAAAAATAATGATAAACCCTAATTGGATGGGTGAACTCCATAAAATAATTATAAAATTAAACTAAATCATTATAAATTAAAATTATTGAGGGAAAATGTAAAAAACTAATAAAATTAAGATTTTGGACATGGTTATATTAGGACACTAAAATTAAGACAGAAGATCCCAATTAGTGTTTGCAGACGGTGTTTATAAAATATACATCTATATAATTAATGTGTTTGTGTTAATCTAGCAGTAGTGAGATCTCTATGGTAAAGGTCTCATGACAATTAAAATTCAATCGATGGCAACAAAGCACAAGTCATTTGGTAAAAGGTTACCAAAATGTTGGGAGTTCGAATCTCCTCTGACCTCAGGGGAGAAATGAGAAACCACTAAAAATCCTCCTATTTAAATATAAAAAATAAAAAACAAATAATAAGAGGCTTGAATTAGAGTTGTAGGCGACAACTTGCTTCGAGTCCACCATATACACATATGTATAGATGAAGAAATGTTGAGAGCCACTAAGGCGCATTACAATTATTAACCCAAAATAAACAAATAAACCCAACTTGCTTAATTAATCAGCCGCTCAATTTGTCACATTACTTGTACCTTCATCTCATTCAAATTAATTCATTCCAACTTCCAAGAGAGAAAATCAAGTTATAATTAAGCAACGATTTTAGTACATAAATTAAACGATGGAGTCGAATCATTTCAGCCACAACCACGGCCTTGTTTTCCACCAGCTGCCTCAAGGGTCCCGTGCCCACTGCTCCGGCTGCAAATCTCCTGCCTCCGGCAACGTCTACGGGTGCCGGCAATGCAGCTACTTCCTAGACGAGCAGTGCTATCGTGCACCGCGGTCCATGCACCACCCCTCTCATCCTCTCCATCCACTAACCCTAATGTCTTTCCCTACTTACCCATCTCGTTCCTTTTTCTGCGACTCTTGCAATCTTTGTGGAGATGGATTCTCCTACTGCTGCTCCCTCTGCGAATTCGATCTTCATCTCCATTGCGCTCTTGTGCATAATCCGACCCCTTACAAGCCAACTCAGCACACGGAGGCGGAGGCGGAGCTGCGGCGGAGGAGGCGCGACTTGGCCATGCAGCGATTGCAGCAGGCCTCGGATTCTATTGATTTCATGGGACGAATTGGTTGACGTACGATGATTGCATCGCCTCGGATTTTTATTTTTTTTTCCTTCCTATATTCGGATTGGTCGTTCGGTTTGTCAAATAAGATTGCATTCACGAGTATTGCCTGTATTGTATTTCTTTAATTTAATTTCTGACTTTTCTACTTTATTTGTTTGTGTTAGATTGTGTCCAAGAGTTGTGCGCTTTTTTTTTTGAAAATTCAATTGTATTGCACGCCGCTTGAGCTAATTAATGCCTTTAACTTTCTAGTATGTTAATTTGAGATGCAAATGGAGAAAGAAATAAAAACGAAAAAAAAAAAAGAAAAAGAAAAAGAAAGGAATTAAAAGATGTGACCAATTCACATGCTACGAATAATAATTTTGCATGCAAGGACGTACTCTTTACATGCTACAATTTATAATTGAATGAGTAAAGTGAATATAAGTAAATGAACATGAATGCTCCCCTACCCATTATACCCATTATAGCACACTTAATATGTCCACGGCTGACGTGGTAGAGTCACGTCAATGGTTCGGATCGGTTTTTTAAAAGCAAAACCGAACTATCTTCGGTTTGGATTGGATCTAGGTCTTTGGTTTTATTTAATATTAAGACCTTATACTCAATTATTACGCAAATCCCTCAAATCAATAATCCTACGCCCCGATTTCTCTCTTGCGCCGCTGCGACTCTGACGGGCTGTTTTTATTTTGTTGATATTGGACTGTTCTTTATTTGATTGATGTTGTTGACTTGCACTTGGTGCTTTTGGATTTGTTGATGTTTTGAGTTATTGACTTGTTGGCTATTGGATAATTTAAGCAATTTGAATTTTGTTGAAATCTTGTTGAAGTATGTGTTGCTACATGATTTTGTAACTAATAAAAGTTTAGGCCAACCGAACCCGAACCGAAATTTTCGGTTTGGTTCGGATCGGTTCTTGAAATAATTTGGTTGGATCGGTTATTTTTTTAGAAGCATCGGTTTAGTTAGTTTTGTAGTTTGGAATCAGTTTTGACAGAAGTTTGGTTTAGTACTTGCCATGCATGGTGCTAGAATTTCAAATTTTCAATAGCTACTGAATAGTGCATCAACTTTCTACATACTAAACACAACTTCTGTCAGATATGACTAATGAAAAAGTAAAATTAAAGGCAAGTACAAATGTTTATATATACCGAATTGACAATTATACTAGTAGCTAGGCTGGTGCCTGGTCAACCACTCAACTCAGAAATTTGCATGTCAATCTACATTATATACATATATAGAGAGAGATGAGATGACTGATTCAACTCCTACCTTCATTGTCAAGAATCTCATAGTTGTTACCCCCATTTCAAGTTCAACTCACATTATTTATCTTCCAACTTGCATAACCTCTTCCTTCACACACAATAATTTCTTAAATCTGTCATTTTTTCCTCATAGTCATAGTCATAGTCATCTCATCTCATCACAGAAACAGAAAATTGCAATGGAGGCGAAGCATTTCAGCCACCACCACCCCCTCATTCTGCAGCACGTGCTTCCAAGTTCCCGGTACCATTGCTCCGGCTGCAAATCTCCGGCCTCTGGCAACGTCTACGTCTGCTACTACCAGTGCAGATTCTATCTCCACGAGCAATGCTTTCACGCGCCCCGCTCTCTCAAGCACCCCTCTCATCCCCTTCATCCTCTCACCCTAGTCCCTTCTCCTACTCATCCTTCTTCTTCTTTCCTCTGCGATACCTGCAATCTTTCTGGAGATTCCATCTCCTACACTTGCTCTGCTTGTGATTTCGACCTCCATCTCCACTGTGCTCTCACGCCTAATCCCAATCCACTCCCATCTCCTTCCCCTGCTCTTGCCCAGAATTTCAATACTCCACTTTATCCTCCTCCATCTTTGAATTCTCCTCCTCAAAGTGCTACATTAATCCCTAATCACATACAACAAAATCATCCCCAACCTCAATCTACAATCCCTATTAATCACATACAACAAAATCATCCTCAATCTCAATCTCAATCTACAATTGTACCAAATCAAACACAGAACCATGATCAGAACAAGCCTCCTCTAGGTTACCCTCAACAAAATCCACCACCACAAAGTTCAACTCCCGCCGCCGATCCTCCTCCGCCACATACCCCTGCTCCGACCAACACAATCAAGCATTTCAGCCATCCCCATAATCTCAAGCAGATGGAATTCGACGGAGAAGCGGAAACCCCCAAAATCTGCTCTGCTTGCGAGGTCAAACTATCCGGATCCGCTTACTGCTGCACCCAACCCTACTGCACTTTCAGCCTAGACAAAGGCTGCTTCGACGCGCCGCGTGAAGTCCGGCACAACTCCCACCCCGCCCACTCCCTCACCTTGCTCACCGCGCCGCCGTACAGCGCCGGATCCTTCACGTGCGACGCGTGCCGTACGGAAGGCAAGGCCTACACGTACACGTGCAGCGCCTGCTCCTACGACCTCCACATCGACTGCATCCGGTGGCCGGAAACGCTGACCCGACCCGATCACGACCACCCTCTCGCCCTACACTACGGATCGCCTGTTTTCAATTGCGGCGCGTGCGGGGAAGCAGCAGGCGAGAAAGGGTGGGCGTACTACTGTAAGAAGTGCGATTTCGGGGTACACGTAGGGTGGTGCGTGAATTCTGAGATCAAGCCGCAGAGTGACGCCGGCGGAGGAGCTGCGAGCCTTGAGGAAGAGTTATTGAGGTTCCAGATGCAGAAAATGAATCTCGATTTCCAAATGCAGATGGCTAAACAGCAAGCTGAGTTCATGGTGAGTATCGCCCATTCTTGGAATGGTTTAGTTTGATCCCAACCTTGCTTCATCTCTACTTATTTTTATCCATGGTGTCCTGGATTTTGTGTTTTTGCTATGATTTTCGTTCTGAATTGCCTACTTCTACTCATCAGTGTGCAATAAATTGAAGAACTTCAAAATATTTTAAATTTCAAATGAATCCTTAATTTTATAATTGCTGACGTGCATGTCCTTCTCGCTATCCGATTTGATCATCTGTCCGGTGTGTGTAAAGTCGCTATAATTTATTTCTTTTTTTCTTTTCAATTTTAATATAATATGATTTAATCTAATATTATATGTTAATTAACAATTAATTAATTAATTCAATTAGGGTATATAATTAAATTTTTAGAAGTTTTCTGCATTCTTTTAACTAATAAAATTGAATTAAAGATTTAAAAATAAATAATAAACTCTGATCGGATTGATAAACTTCGTCAACGTAAAGTTAGATTCAATCATAATATTGAGAAATTGAAGAAAAAATTAAAATAAAATCAAGAAAAATCGATTTTGATATACGATAGATACTAAATTCAATCATAATATTTTTTAGTACATTTTATTTATATAAAATTAAATACTATTAATGAGTGAAATAGTATTTCTGAAACCATTTGAAATGTACAATTGTACATAGAGCTAAAAAGAAACTGTAGTATCATATCCAACTTGAAATTATTAACCGGCAAAAAGACAACATAGACTACATTTTAAGTTTTAGATGGATAATAAACTCCATTAGTATTTAATTACTTTTTCATAACAAAAGTCATGATTGTTGAAATCAATATCCCAAAAATGATGTCCAATTTCTACTATTTTCATGTAATTTTTTTTAATAATTTTTTTTATAATGATTTAGTTTAATTTAATAATTATTTTCAAGGGTTCACCCATCTCCATTAGGGTTTATAATTATTTTTTAGCATTTTATTTTATTTTTATTAGTATGGAGTATATTAGAGTTGAAAAATTCAAAACTAAAGTATATAATTTTTTTATAAAAAAATCAATTTTTGTCTTATAAATGTCTATCATGATTTACTATATTATAGTAGTATTTTTATTTTTATAAAAAAATATAAAATTAATAGAAATTGAATTTAGGACACCATATTGGGATAGAAGATACTCATCCCAAATATTAGTAGGCTGACTAATTTAAGTCAGTAATTGGCATGACAGAGACCTTCTCAATAATCTCATGATTAAATCATCCACATGCACAAAATAAATAAACAACAAAATTACTTGAATGCACAGAATTGTAATGGAGGCGAAGCATTTCAGCCACCGCCACCCCCTAGTTTTCCAGCTCCGGCTGCAAATCTCCGGCCTCCGGCAACGTCTACGCATGCTGGCACTGCAGCTTCTTCCTCCATGAGCACTGCTTTCGTGCACCACCCCTCTGCAATTCCTGCAATATTTCCATCTCATATACTTGTGATTTTGATCTCCATCTCCGCTGTGCTCTTATCTTATTTATGCCTATTCCCAACCCACTTCCATCTCCTTCCCCTGTTTTTCCTCAGAATTTCAATACTCCTCAAATTGCAAACCAATTGCAGAATTATAATTCCCAATCTAGAACTACGGCACCACCTCCAATCTACGTAGTAATCAAGCATTTTTTCAGCCATCCTCATGTTCTCAAGCAGGTGGAACTCGAGGGAAAAAACACTGAGCTTTGCGAATTCATACTATTAGGATCCGCTTACTGCTGCTCCTGCCGGTAATCCAGCACTAATTCCACCCCCACCAACACCTCACCTTGCTCCCTGCGCCGCGTTACAGCGCTGGATCTTTCACGTGTGCTCCTACGACCTCCACATCGACTGCATCCGGTGGCCGGAGATGCTGACCCGCTCAGATCACAAGCACCCACGAGAAGGCGTGGGTGCACTATTCATGTATAGGGAGTGCGATTTCGGTGCTCATTTAGAGTGCATGTGTGAATAACTCTTGTCCAAACAAAACGACATCGTCTTACTTACAAATCAATGTTTACCCTAAATAATTATATGTCATGACTCGTCACATTAAAAGCAATAAACCAAGTTAAGATAATTTTTGTAGGCTTAATTAAGCTTTAAAAAATTATCTTAGCTTATTTATGAGGGTAACTAAACAATATGTATATCAATGTAGATAGATTTCATACTAAATTAATTATTTTATTTAGATTTTCAGTTACACTAAAACTTTTTTCTTAAGATCTCTACACACACAAGTAGAATCGTTTTTCATATTATTTCCATAAAATTATTGGAAACAAAGATAAAATAAACAATATCCGTATATAAACATACATGCACAGACAGAAAACAGTGCCGCAAACAAAAGTCATAATTTTACCCAATAATAAACATTTTAATTTTCAAGAGTTCCATTTGATTCGACTTAGATATACAAAACAGCAGCACAGCATAACGCAACACACACTACATATATTATATAGCTAGCAAAATGTACAGTGTACTACGCACACACTAGAGCACACGTCTTTCCCACAAGGCCATCTCTTGTCCTATGTACATACAAGCACTCCTACTCTTTGTTTGTGGAGGAACGATCCTTCTTCGGCCCACCAAGAATACGCGAAATCTGCAGGCCTCGACTGAAAGCTTGGTTGAAGAGCATTCGAGTCTGGAACTCGGACACGAAAGGAAACCAAGCCAAGAATGCAACTGGAGTGAATAATAGCAACCCAATAACCATTTCATAACCCCGCCCAAGTGTACGTACCGAACCCCAGATTCCAGCCTTCACTACCAAAGGTTTCAAAGCTTGTGCTATCTGTGTTAAGAGTTTTTCCAATTCGTTCAAAGCAAGACGCAGAAAGCAAAATCAGACAGGTTGCTGATGGTCAAGTACAGAATAAGAGAGAAGGAAATTTGTCCTCACCAAAAGTAGACCCCATCCAGTTGGCATAAATGCAAGGATGCATACTATGACGTCTTGAAAGGTCATGTGAGGAAGAGCGATTAAGGTGATTAGAACAGACACTACTGAGAGAAAGATTAATCCCTTGATCAAACGAAATACGAGCTGAAAATCAGCACTGAATCGCCTCCTGCCTAATGAAACAATCTGCAAAAGTTTCATCATTATTAGCAGCAAAAAAACATTCTGTGTATATCTGGTGAAGGCAGAGGCCCTACAGCTGGTTTTTTTCTTCATTCATAAATCTTGCCTTCTCTTTTTCAAAATTAGAAATCTATACCCAATGAAAAACCATTCATGAACTTCTACAAGATTAAATTTAAATGAAGCAATAACCAACCTATTATCAGGAATTTGGAGGTTGAAATCGATGAAACTCAGTTGTGAAATTTTTGAAGCTCATGCAAAATGAAATTCTCTTGAAATGGAAACTCCCTTTCTTGTCTTTCTTTGTTAGATGGATTATATTGTGAAGGGTGAATAAGAGCAGGAATAGGTTCCTAATCTTTATCATAATGTAGGCTATATGTTCTACACATTCAGAGCAATCATTGTAAATTTACAGGTTTATCATTACATCATGATACTGAGAATCACAGCAAATATAGATAAATGAACTCATATATGAAAACTAAATAGGAGTGAGAGCTTATACCTTCACAACTAGCAGGACTCCCAAGATCACCAACCAAGATAGACCATATATCTGCATAAGAATGTAACATTGACATCATTAGAATAGTTGCAATATGAGAGTAAAGATCCCAAAATATTCACATGGAGAAAATAACTTACTAGAATGCTCTTGTGCTTCTTGGTGAAGCTCAGATGATAAATAAGTCCATACTGATATATGAAAAAACGTGTCGATAGCAATATCTCAAAAATTGTACCACGTGTTCCAGAGTGCAAGAGATGCTCTTGTTCTTTCTCCCACCAAGATTCCCAACTCTTTTCCGGAGGTACACCAATTCCTCCTCGATTGTTCATCCATTTGATCCAATCTGCCCAATCATCCACAATCTTTTGCCACTCAAATCCAGAAGGATTGAAGAGAAATGGAGCAAAGAGCCACGTTCCCACCAAAATCCATATAGACACAGTAATCAACACATATGCAACCACACCCCTATATGCTTTTCCGAATATGTGATACACGAGAAGTAAAATCATTAGTTCAATCCCCTTGACAAAGTGGCTCCTTGAATACAACCTATAATTTTCAGCAAACTTTGCATGAAACACGACAAATCCTCGACCTGTGGCCCTATATCGAGCTCCCCCATGAAGTAAAGTCCTCCCATAGTAATGGGTCCTTGTTCCAAGAGAAAATGTGAAAAAGACAGGTGCAAGTTGTAGTTGCATCAGAACAAAATCAGTCAATGCATTACGGAAACCCCTCTCAAGCCCTATCTCCATCATCATAGGCAAAGCCATCAAGAAACCAATTTGCACAAAGGACTGAGAAGCAAGAGCAACTTGAAGAGGTTTGTTGTCTCGTATTGCTGGATGGTTACTTAACCCTTGTTCAATCCCACTTAATACGAGATAAAGACGACCATATAGAAACACGTATACTGTCAGCACGGTAAGCTGCCAAAACAAATAATGAAATAATGGTTCAGCTGCAACACTACAAAGACAACTATATTGCTAAACAAAATGTACATGGTGTGGTGTGAAGAATAATACCAAAGTACTAAAATAGAATCCAACTGTTGTGAAATAACATGACATCATGCGGAAGAAGTCAAAGCGATGCCCTAGCCTATATATATCACGGCTCACGGTCTGCTCGCCATTTCCACAGGCTATCTTTGCTTCAAAAAGTGAGATTTGGTTGAGGCCCACATCCCTTCCTTTACCCACCTGTATGTATTCATGATGAGTAACATTGCCTCCTCGAAGTGTGGAATTGAAACCTTCACATACATAAAGAGATGCATGAGAGTACTGAAAACAAAATTCTCAAGGATCATATATAAGGGTTGTTTCAAGAGTATGATGCCTGCAAATATATCCTCGCTTAAGTTGATGATTTTAGAAGCTTTGCTGACACCCCCTCTTGTCAGGTGAAATAATCTATCAAATACATCTGGGTGGCCATAATGGAAACGAACCCTGGAATATCAGAGAACCATATATTAGCAAATTCATATTTAAATGTCCGAAAATCGGGGAACCTGACTGATTTCTATACTAGCACTATATGAAACTTATGAACCAAGGCCAAAAGGTAAATAATCTTAGATAAGATAATTGCAAAAGCAAGCAAGTCATCACAGAATAAGGGGAAAAGGAGGAAGATAAGAAAGAAAAAAGAATAAAAGGAGGTTCGTATTTGGAAAAGAGATCCAAGTCACAGCTCTGCATTCCCGTTTTGCCAAATAACATTAGTAAGAAACTAAGGGGCCGTTTACTAACCGGAATAGCTTAATTTGGGGATTGATGAGTTTTGGGATAAGATATGGATTGAGGATGAGAAAAAAGTTATCGCATGTATTGGGGTGGGATTCATATCCAAGGAATTGTCCCAAATCTAAGGTGAAAGAGCAAGCCTTGGAATATTCCTCCTTGGGATATTCCTGATTGTCTATCCAACTTAGTAAAAACTAGGTTGGATAGAATTAGTCAATCCACCCCTAACCCCGTTTAGTAAACACCCCCTAATATATTTGAAAGGGGAAAAGCTTTATATGAATCATCAATCTACTTCAAGAACTTACTTCAGTGGATTTGCCAACAACCGCTGACCAATAGTCACAAAACTATTCTCTTGATTCGACATGAACCAGGCAAGTGAAGATACACTGCAAGAATACAAAATGACGGTCAAGAGCCTACTTATCGAACGAGATATAAATAAGAATATTGCTCCTTTACGCCTCAATTACCATACCTGCCAGTAAATATGTGTTCTCTCACTCCGAGAATTGTTGGTTTCCTGACACCATGCTTTTTGAGGAACTCTTGCAATAGGTTTCTCATTTTGAAGGCTTCTTCCATATAGTTGTCCTGGAAATGAAATATCCAATCAAGATCATTAGGCTAAGATTGTTTTAACTCCATTTATCAACTGAGCTGCTAGATACCTGATTCATGTCAATGGTTTGCAAGCCTTCACCGCGAGTGAATATTATAGCGTGGTTTTGATTCTCTGGTTTACCTTCACCCAATATGGCATTTCCTGGAAGTTTTATCCTGTAAATAACCTGGCAAGGAAGCCTTAGTAATAGTTAGTTTTGTAATAAAGTTATATATGAATAATGGGACTTTAAGGGGTTTTTGTGCTATAAATTGGAATTTGGAAGTCATTCCAAAAAAAGAAGGGGCCAACAAACATCAAAATCTCTCTTAAACCAAGCTGAGGGTAGACTACATGGCTCTTGACAAGCACAAACCACTCTTAAATAACTAGCACTGAAACCTCTTAAAAAAAAAGGCCACTAGCATTAAAACATGAATAGAGGTTTCATTCCATTAGCTTATTAGCAGCATCATTTGATATGCAAGCTAGGATTATCTAATTAAAAAAGTGTCCTTGCCTATTCCAGCACAAATATCACTTTTTAGGAACAGCTAACCTGGTCCAACTTCTGGTCGGGCTCTGATGAGTCAACAGACTTTGGTACAGCTTTCACGAGAGCTGAATAGTACACTTTCTCAACCTTTTTACCATGTTTATCTTCACCTCTCTCCTCAACCTCATCAACATAAGCTACCCGTACAGATGGATACCTGCTCATCACATTATTAAATAGCTCTCATATACTGAAGATTTCATAAATTCAACAAGGAAAGAAAACTATCAAGGTACATACTTTGTCATGAGCTTTAAAATATCAGTGGCACGGCGATCGCCAGATCTTTTCTGAGTTCCATATTGTTGGCATGAGACCACGTATGTGAACTTCAAGTCTGCCACAGCTTGGCATTGTGTTAGTAATGAACCTTCATTTTTTACTTGTTCCTCCGAATTCAATTCGGCGGCCTTGTATCCTTTCATTAAATCTGTAGTCAGCATTAACTGATATATGTTAGTCTCTCTCACTCTACCAATATTAAAAGGGAATTCTTAAGAAAACTCATGGGCACCTTCTTCATTTGCCATATCTAGGAAAGCCTGCAGCTCAAACGCTTGCCGATAGTACATCATGCCACGGACTATGAAAGGCCATGAGCATACATTGAAAAAAGGATTAAAATGAAGAAAAGAAGATTGACATGAAGAAAGCAACCCTGGACCCCTCCCTTAACCCCAAAAGGATAAGATATGAAAATTTAGAAATAATACCAGTTTTGGTCAATGTTTGGCCTCTATATGATGCCCATAAACGTAACTCTTCCTCCAGTTTTGAGTTTCCCTTGAGATCTTCTTCATTGTTGCAATTAACCCGTTCCAGAAAATTTTCCCATTCATCTTCGCAATTTGAAATTTAAAAAGTGACCGAGTTACACCAATTTGTCAGCATGACAGTGTCACGTATCGTGATCTTAAATAAACGAACCTGGGAAAATCTTTTGCAGATAAAACAGTATTGACACACCATCTTCATTTGGCTTTTCGAGCAAATCAATTGAGAATATAACCTCTTCATCGTAGTAAGGAGTCAAGATGCTACAGAATAAAAGGTGAACACATAAGCATTACACAATTGCACAAAATAGAGTCAAACAGGGGGTGCTCATCAAGAAGCTAAATTTAGAATATATCTGCCGATTATCCAATAGACAGCCTGAAGAAATCCCAATTTCCTCTTAAGAAAAAGGTTGGCTTGAAAAGTCATGAAATCCACTCCAGTACCCTATCCTTCAAGAATAGTACTGCCTCCGTCCACAAAAATTAGATAGTTGTTTTCTAGTTGGTTTTGGGGCTTTATAATGATGAGTTTTAAAATGGATTTTTGGAGTATAATTCTTTTAATACCACTCGCAGTACCCTATAAAAAAAATTATACTCCAAAAATCCATTTTAAGACTTATAAAGCCCCAAAACCAGCTAAAAGACGGACTACGTCTGATTTTTGTGGACAGAGAGTATCAAAATTGTATTTGTAATCTACAGCAGTGGATGTTTTCTTCTAAAGTGTGGATGTCAACCATAAGTTGAAAATATGAAGAGAAACAAGAGGAAAAAAAGAATATTGGCTCCGCATTCTAACGTATTCATCAGAGAGAGGCATTAGATGGAACAGAAGTAACCGAATCCGCGAAAGTCATAGCAGATATCATACTAAAGATACATTTAACTGGATTTCCAACAATGCCAAGCAATACATGACTGAGTATTTTATGATATGAAAGGCTATTGTTGATACACTGCCAATAATGCTAAATTTTGAAAGGAAAAAAAAAAAAAAAAGGGTAAGCATATTACTTATGGGACCATATAACAATTTCTCGTTAGAAGGAGCTTACGAAAAGGAAATCATATTGCGAACTTTGGGAGCTGCAGGCATGTCCATAAACAATGAATTTGAGAAGAACGAAATTCGCCTCCTGGCTTCTAAATTAGATGGAACATCCATAGCAGATTCCTTCACAGTGAGGAGGAGATGGAGCCGTCCAATCTGAGGCATAAGTACCATTTCTGAGTACATTAAGATGGGATGATCTAATTTGCTATACTGCCTTAATTTAAATTGTAACTGATTTATCATTTTATGGACATAGCTGTATCATGATATTGTGATCTGGCTTTTTGTTGATAGTTAAAAATTTAGCAGTATTACTAAACCAACTTCTAATAAGACAAGACTTTCGTGTACTTACCTTCTCTTTCCATGCATCTGTTTCTTCGGTTACTGGAAAATTAACTGTCCCAAAGTACTGATGTTGTTGATCAAGCGGGGTCATCCCTTGATCCATACCATAGGACTCACCATGGCTGGAATCTAGCATACTACAAAGAGGAAAATTATGAGTCAGGTAAATGATGAGGCGATTTTCATCCATTTTAACTAGCTATTGCGTGTGTGGCATCATACCTAGGAACAGAGTCTTCCATTATGTCTCTTGTCACAACCTCAAGCATATTAAGCAAGACAATTACCAGTTGATCCTTGTCCTCCTTCCTGTTTTCTCTCTGCAAATACAAGTCAGTTATTCTCAGATTTTCCATTGATATCATGTCCATTGCAATGGTATTTTAAATGTGTATTACAAGCAGTACCAAAAGTTCTATCAGTTGCACAAATTGATCATAGAGATTTGGAAGTGAACTCATGTTAAGTTCTTGCAAGAGATTTCCCTCTTCAATGTGATGATCGACTTTGGAAAATATCTCACTTATGACCCTGAAATCATCAAACAAGGACAAATTATTGGATAATTTAATACTTTCATATAGAACTCTTGAATAGTTTTGGGTGGTGAACTTACTGCTTCTCACGTTCTCCGAGGACCAAAGAGTTGATGATGTTTTTACATGAAGCATAGCACTCACGAATGGCACAGCGCATATATGGATCAACATTCAATCTCTTATTCAGCTCCCTATCTCTCCCATTGCTATCTTTAGCCATATCGAGAGCTATAGGAAGCTGCACAGAAAGTAAGGATAAATAACTTCTCTTTTGCACAAAATATTAGTGGGGGTGAGACTTAAAAGGAAAGAAAAGAAATAATGCAATTTAAAGACTGCTAACCTTGCTAGCAAGTAAAAAGGGAGGCCACTGAATAAGATCCAACTCACGGTCAGCACGATATGGCACAAGTAGTAGATTCATTTCCCTATTTACGTAAGGACATTAGCAATAAATAATGATTCTATAAAAGAGCTGAGAGATGTTTCGTAAGGGAGAATGATCAGTTACTGTTACTTGTTATTTATTAGATCCTCCTCCCTAAAACATTCAATTATTTTGTTCCACATCTGAGAGAATTTTGCAGCCTCCGTTTCCTTATTAGACCGAATCTGAAAAAGGCAGTGAATCGTCATTGGAGTCTTAGATCTTAAACATCAGAGAAGAAGAGCACAGAAAAGACATGACGACAACTGTATAAACTATCACATTTAATACCTCGGCAAATTTGCGGGAGAACGTGGCTTTTATTCCCTTTGGCTTTTCATCTTTTTCTACGGGGATCAAGCAAGCATTGAAAGCACCAGGCAGTGACTGAAAGCGAGATCTAAGCATTCCCAATGTTCGAATCTGATGCAGAAACAGCAGAATTCATCAGCTCAAAGATAAAAAAGAGAAACAAACTTGAATTTTTATTTTTCTGGAATATCAGAGGTGCTTTTTTATGTGAGATAAATCAGTATAGGAATCGGATTCACATATATAAACAGAATCGGAAATTAGGCTCCTACAAAAAATTGATTGCCCAATTAAAACATCAAACAAAGGATTGGTTTTGCACTAGTTGCTCCACACATCTAGGTAGTCCTTGAGGCACACTTATTGAAAAAGACTGTGCCTTATCAAAACAAAGTGATCTCTAATGATTTCCATAGTCGCATAAACAACTGTTAAGTCAGGCTCAAGTTCAACAGCAAAGCACAGTAATCCCATGGGAAAAGAACATCTAGAAGAATATGTCTATAAGAATTTATTCAGAAGCACGAATTGCTATTGGCCAGCCATAGTTTGGTGGTACAGCTTGCCATTGAAAAATAGAAAGCATTCAGGAAAAAAAAATGTTTCCACTGCGTTAAAGTTGGCTAGCTGAAAGGGGACTTCTTTGTTGCTTTAGGCAAGTAGAATCAAGTTTTAACTTCTCCTGATGTAATGATCTATTACTAGAATAAGATAGTGGTTCATCATTAAGCCGGATGAACTTCTCCGGCATAGTTGCAACATTAAAAGCATACACTTGATTTTTCATATCTCATGGAAAATTAAAATACTTCTGAAGAAATTTACAAAGTAAGGAACTTAAGAGAAGCTGGATTATTATATTGAGTAGTGGCTGAAGAACTCATAACCAGAACGATTGAGTTAAAGACCCCACTCATCACTAGGAAAGCCAATTTTAATAGAAAACTACATGCAAAAAACATTCCTAAGCGGACATGCAACAACCAAGAGAATTTTAGTTTCACTCCAAATAGTCAAACCAATATTTCATCTTTGACATGTCTCTACAACTATCCATTGCAGTTAATTATCATATTCCTGGACAAGTGTGGCAATGTGCAACCCACAACAGTGTGATGTGTTATAATCAGCACAAGCACACTAAGAGGGTGTGCACCAAAGTTGATGAGATCCATGTGATTAGAGAACTAAAAGCTCAAACTCGATGGTAATTGAAAAGAAAAATAATATGAAGAACCAGAGAAGACTCGTACTAATACATAAAATCATCATCATGAGATAATCTCTACCTACCTCTCCAAGACGGCGAAATGCCCCATATATTCCTCCAAATATAGTGGAAAAGATGGCATACCAAATCTGAGTGTCCATGAAATATACCTGGAATGAATAATGCCTTAGATATCCTGACTAAAGGATCACCAAGAGTGCATAACTGATCAATTACATGAATGCATATGAGCTTACAATAATAATGGGTGACCATAGCGCAATCACAACTCCAATGTTGTTATTTGCTAAAAAAAACAAATAACATATTAATTAGATTTTGAATTGGAGTACATTAATTTCCTTCAGACTTAAACATGAGGCAAAATTAGCTACCTCTGGGGAAGAACTCATGCCAATCATAATTATTTATTTTGGTATTCATGATGTCTTTAGTAGGACCCACAAGAGGCCTTATCTGCAAATAAATGAATCAGCTATTAGTCCTTCAAAAACCAATTTCACAGTCCAAGGGACTACAATTTAGTTTGATAGGCTTCTTCCATATAATGTATATTTAGATTTTAAATAAATAAGAATGCATATCATGGCACCTCCACATAAAAGCTAAAGGCCAACTTTGCTGACAAAAGGAGAACCCAGTAGACAGTGTACCTAGGAGACAGAAAAATCACAAACAAATTAATAAATTTCAGTTGAAAATGAATCCAGTCTGACAATGGAAGCAATGCATACTTAAAAACAGAAAATGTGCTCTCTTGCATCCCCCTTCCAACATAGAGCCGAGGCTGCAAAATATTTTAAAATGACAAGTAAACTTATAACATACACTACACCAATAAACCAAACATTAATCAAACAGATAGAAACAAAAAACTAATTAGAGGATCATCTTAAATCAGAACAAGATAATACCTGCGACCACCACATCATGAGCCTCACAATTCTGTAATCTGATCTTTCAAGGCTCCTCCGGATGAAAGGAAATAAAAATAACAAACCAGAAAGCATATTTGGAGACAAGTAGATAAAAATTGCAAGGATGAACAAAGAAGGGGAACCCGCACCACCTCCGCCAAACCATCCCTTAATGGTTTGTGCAAATCCAGAAGGATTCTTCCAACTGTATGCATAAGTCACAGGCAATACAATCACCCATACTGCTGCAGAAATAACCTTTAGTATATATCTCAGCTTTACTTGCAGTGACATACTCATCCTTGCTTTCCAGCTTAAAACGACATCAAGAACCGCTGCATAACAATGTTGAAATATAGATAAGGTGGCTCTTAAGACCAGATGATATTTCTGACTGTGAGCATCTAGTAACAGAGAGATCATCACATATGGAACCAATCTTGCACAATATCTTCTTCCAATGAGACCATATGTTACCTTGGCATTTAATTTAAGCCATCGAAGACTATAAAATAGCTTAGCATGTTAAGGGGTTTGAGGGTAGGATGTATGTACATGAGAGAAAGAGATCAGATGTTCCAAAATTTTGATTGGATTTCCTTCAATATTAACATGAAAGTTCAGAAACAGGAGGGATAAAAAAGCATCAGAAGGTTAAAATAGTTTATCTTACCTTGTGCAAGTTTCAGAATTGCTGCTGTTATGAAAATGCTCAACACTTTCTTGAACACGTCAGTTTCAGCTATAGCACTTAAACCACCACCATTCCAGGCAATTATGATCATTGCCTTCAGTTGAAAGTTCATGTACAAAAGATCAATGATCTCAGGAAAAAGGTATATGTAGAATGGTAAGAGAAACAAAAGCACAAATTTTCAAAATTACCTGTAGGCACAAAATAAAGAAGCTCCACATCCTATCATGACTCCTAAATAAGTGCCAAAATGAACGTATTTCAACAAAGTTGATTTTGCCTATCCACCGATCTCCTTTTACAGATTCACTGTTCTGAATTGGAATAGAAACACAAGTACATCATGAAGCAAGGTCAAAGAAAACTGAAAATATATAAATGAACATTAGCATGCCATATTGGCAAGACCAATAATTAGCAGAATTAGATGCATCTTGGTATTTGAGCATGAATAAATTTTTAAGACATCAAAATCTGAAGTCCTGAACATATTATCATAATTAAACAGTACTTTCAGAACGACGAAACAGAAAATTTTGAAACAGATACCTCACCAATCACCATTAACATGATAGTTTAACATAACCGTCATGAGCCATGATTTTTGTTACATCATTCTTACTATGACTCAATCCTATCGTCGAGATGGAAAATGATGACCTGCACTGCCCTAAAAGATGCTGACTTCAATTTCAATCAGAAAACAAATTTGCTAGAATAAACTACTAAAGCTCCTAATGTCCGTCTCAATGTAGTGAACCATAAATTAGACAAGAAGAATAAAATTAATCTAAAGAGGATAGGGTGATGCTATTCGGCCATAATTAATATTAATATGTAACAGTTTATGTATTTATGCCAGATTTTTTTAGCTTTTATGAGAAAATTCAAAAAGTGATATAATTTATATAGTTTTAAGATATTAACCTTTAATTTATTTGATGATCGTGACTACTTTAAAGATTTTGTTGCTATTTTATTTAAGAGGAAAAAAAATTAATTATTAGGGAGAAAAAAATATTTTTATATTCAAATTTAAAAGTAATTAAGAATAATCTCTTATAAACATTTAAATATTGATTATAACTTTTAATGTATATTTTTTAAATTCTGTATATTAAGAAAAATGCCATTGTGTGGCCGGCCACATTATGGCCGAATATCATTATTGTTTATATAATTCCCTTTCAACATTACTGTGATCAAAAGAAAGAATAGTCAAATTCGTGATTCAGTACATTGTATGACAAACTAATAATGTCTACCTCAATTCTGTCTGAATGGATCTTGTCTATGGGATGGCAAAAGAAATCAGCATCAGCACGCATAGGCCAACCTAGTCTGAAACAATTTACTGACCTACAGTTTGATAAGATGTTAAGTATCATGTTATGAAATTCTTAAAAATGTAATAAGTAAAATGTTTTACCAGAAGTACTCGTTCAAATCATCATAGTTACGCCATTGAGAATGTTTGGATCTTCCTCCTCTAATCCGTGTAGCTTCCTGAGACATGATTGGATGGTCAGGTTTACAGGCATAAATTATTACGGCCAGAGGGCTTTTGATAGATCAAGAACCCATTTCAGGAACAGCACCTGGGCAATTACGTTGTAAATGGGAGTTACAACTTTCTTCAAAAAGGCCTCTTCATCCCCACCATAGGCAGGTTTAATATTCTCACCCGTCATGGGGCTAACACTTCCAGCAAGCAAACCATACAGTTCGAATGCCATCTATAGAATATGTGAGAGAAAATGAAGTTAAAAAGCATCGGGAAGCAAAGAAAATGAAAACTTGCTACAGGTGGAGTAAAAATGGTAGTAAACACATTCAATTTAAGAGTTGACATGCTGCACAGGAGCAGATTTAACACCAACAGAAAGCATCTGTAAATTTTTCATACAATCAAGAATATACAATAGTCGCAAAAATAGCATAATAATAACATTTGGGCCAGCTCCCACTTCATATGCTCCCAGTTTTGAATAATTATCACTATGTTTCAGTACATCTTCCACTTGCACTCCCTACCCCTCTGCATCTCATTTTGTGTGCCTCTCTCCCCATTCCCTTCCAAGGTTATCCGTAGTTTGAAGCAAAGGGGGCACTAGGTCCAGCTTATTATTACGAAAATATCACCGACAAATCAAATAGAAGGGCATAAAACATCTTAGCACATCTCTGAGTAAAACCGAAAAATGCATAAATACATACATGATGATATATGTAGCATAGGCATTCAGGCATGAACCGCAAGTTTGCAGCTTCTCCCCAAATAAGAAGATACAAACCCATATACAGTAATTTCCGTTGCTGAACTTCTTGCTGGATAGTTGGCAACCTGTTGGCAAACGACATTTGGAGTAATTGTCACAGTTTGAGATGATTTAAGTGTAAGGATAATGTCAAGGAAAGAAATTGAGAGAATAAACTCAAAACCAACTCCTTCCCAATTGGGAATATGCAGCAGAGAAAATTAAAAGTTAAGAGATAATCAAGAACACAAAACTAAGACTAATCAAAAATATCCTCACCAGAGACTACTCTTGCGATCGAGATACTTGCACCACTTCCTGTAGTTTTTGAAAAGTTTCCTCATGACTTCTGTAAGAGCCCTATCATCTAACTAAAAGAAGAAACACAGAAAGATCTCCAGTACATTCAGAACTCCTACCACATAAAGAGTGAGCCAAATGAATAGAAACCAAATACCTTGGGCTGGTGATCAGGTTTAGGTTGCCGGATATGTACGTTAGCAAGCAATAAAATCAAGTGCTCCCTCTGGTTCGCCACATTATCTTTCTGCACTCAAACAATTACAGCAAGCTCTTAAGAAGAATGGTATAGTTGCATGACAACTAGGGATAAGTTATCAGCTCTTCTGGTGCAGGCTAACATCCTAAGTTATATGTATACTATTTACTAACTTAGATATTGAGAATGCATTCATTATGCATTTGTAACTTGCTCTGTATCTCTTCATATCGTATTTGACAAAGTTATCCCATCCATTCATCTATATCAGAATAACAGAGAGTACACTAGCACCTGAAAACCAAACATAGCCTGAAGCCAATCTAAAATGTCTTCATCAGCTTTTCTATTGTGTCCCTTTGGCCATGGAAGACCTCTTATATTCCGAAGTGCAGCAACAGAAGCTTGAATCTGTCAACAAGAAAGTATCATGAGAATACGATAAATACGAATGTTCTAAAATTAATAAAAAAAATAAGGAAATACAATTGACCTCCGGGTATCTCATGATCGCTTGTTGTGCACTTTCTGGGTCAAGAGGAAGAATATTGTAAGGCACATATATTTGGGTCTTTTCTTTGACAACAGTGTGCTTTTCCAAAATCTGTACCAAGATGACCAGATAATCAGATTAAAACTATAACTAATGAAATGTTCCCAATCCAGAAAATGAAGAAGAAAGTATGATTACTATATATGTCAGAATGAAACATCTCTAGCATACTAGAGCAAATGAAACCAGTAAACTTTCAGTACTGCTAGAGACCAACAGAATAGAGTCAAAAACCATTACCTCCTCGTCCACTTCTACAGCTTCTGTGAGATTTACTGCCTTCAAGACTTCAAACAGCACTGCAGCTGTTTGATATGCTTTTGTAAGCCGTGCACTGTATAAAAGAAAAAAAAAATTCACATAAAATGGATAGATTTGGTATGAAGAAGAAAATAATGATTCCAAGTGTAATTTACCGATCTGCTTTGTCTGCCGCATTTTGCAAAGCCTCAATATACTTCCTGTAGTAAAGCTGATAAAAGTTCTTCATCTCACGTGCATCACTTCCTTTTCTTGCTGTTAATGTAGTCTCGTTTTCCTGTAATGAATCGTATAATATCATAATCTTGTTTGAAGAAATTTCTTGCAGACGAGTTTGAGTAATCCAGAGAAATATCAAGGTATAAGAAAGATGCTTATAGAGTTATATTATAAATACAACACCATAAGCAATAAAGAATTTTACATATAATGCATTCTTATGATAACACAAACATGAACTGCTGTTTCATGAGCAACTGAAACTTTCTTAGTTGCAGATCTAATTATTTGGAGCATGTGATCCTCTCCAAGTCTAAGGTATACCAAACGATTCATCTTCAACAATATACATACTCCCAAAATTGACTAAAACCTTCAACATTATACCCAATATTAGAGCTCATATACTTCACATGTATAAGTCAGACACTCTTTTTGGTTGATACTCAACAATAGGCTTTTATCTGCAGCAAGTTCATTATTATGAAACTTTTACGCATTCAGGATATGTTTCCAAACTGCAAACCATGAACTGCCAAATCATTAACTATAGATAAGTAGAACCAGATCAACATTATCATGTGATATCTACTACACAAACAGAGGTCCTCATATTACAACCCAGGCACAACACATATACATATCAGATAATAAAAAATCATTAATTGTGTAGAAAATCTACTACTGTAAGAGACAGACATCATAAAGTCAAGCTCTCAAAATCATGAAACAAGACCAATAAATCACACCATACTAGGCCAGATACACAACGAATCCAAAATCTCCTTAAATAAATTATGAATCTGGGAGGTGGGATGATTGAACACCGAAATATTCCATAGAAAAACAGATTAGAGTAGAAAAACCACAAACCATCACTAGAAAATGAATAACAAATTAGAAAAGAGGTCATTGGACTCCCATAAGGAGAAGAAAAATATTATATCAAGCAGTTAGCAACAAGAAAATGAATCATGTTCCACAAACTCAAAGAGCTATCAAGAATTCATATCACGATTGACATACAGCTTCAGTTTTATCTTCTAAAGTCAAAATACATAAACACTTACGCGTTCAAGGCGTTGAAGAAGAGCAGTTTTGAACTGGCGAACTCCACGACCGCTAGATGTTGGATCTAGACGATGAGCTTTCTCAAACGCGTAGAACCGACCTGACCAAAGATGGACATAGGAAATCACAAGTATAAATAGCATTTAAGATCAATGCAAAATCTTAGTGGAATTGTCTCCTGAGAATCAGGTGATCTCATAATGATGTTCTCCAAACAGCCAGTGCAAGTGAAATTTAGATTGACGATGGAACAATATAATAGAGAATAAATCATAAGCTGAATTTTGATCACAAGCCAAAACTCCATCAGATGACTGACTGTAATTACAATCATAGCATGTTATGGTAGGATTAATATGGAGGACTGGAAAAAGAAGGCAGACTCATGAAATCTAGCCTGTTCTTAATTGCACATTTGTAGAAAGGGATTGGCATTATGGTATTAGGAACTCTAGAATTGCAAAAAGAACTCCTTAGCAGCCAAAATTAGGAGAGGCATTACAAGTTGAAGCAAGTATCCAATTATCATCAAATCCATACATGAATTATCATCATCACATACCTAGCAGAAAATTCTAAGCTGAAAAGGTCTATAGAAAGTGCATTTCATGCCCAGAATATTCAGCAATAGCAGGAAAACGATTACAATTGAGACTTACATAAGTAAGCAACACGAGGGTTGATGGGCTCAACTTCATTGGCAACACGAAGAATTGGGGCAATCTCAACCAGAGACGAGGGCACCACCTCACTGTCCATCATCGACTCCCCTAAATTACCTACGGTCTGAGTCCGCAGAATCCGCCTCTGCGGAGGCACATCGGGCCCCCTTCTTTGATAGGCCATTTTAACCTTAGACCTTTAGGGCAGGGCAGGAACTCAGTTCAATTGCCCTAGTAGAAATTATTATGAAATCTGCATCGCAAAGAAACCAAGGTTTTAGGGAACACCATTCTTGATTCAAATAACAGGAGAGATACTAGCAACAACTTTATCCAGTTCAGTAATTAAATCCTAAGTCATAAAATATTACAAACAAGACAAACTCAGAACCCATGAGCTTTAACTAGAGAGCAAGTAAAAACACTCTCCAGCTTTAAACAATTTAAGATAGCAGCAACAAGAATCCTCTATTTGGTTTGAATTAGAAACAGAGTATGTATGAAAATAAGCAATTGAGAGTTAAAAACCAAAAGCGTCGAGAATGAAGAAATTACATCAGTTTCTTAGATGCCAAAATCCCATGCTAAAGAGCTTAATACCAATTCACCAATATCATGAAAGCAAACTCATGTTGAAGAAGGATTGTACAATATTCCAATATTCTATTGTCCCTCTTACCTTCAAAATTGGAACCCTGAAAAATCATGGCCCTCAAGTAATTCTTACTTATACTAACTCTATTTCTCGATAATGCAAACAAGAAAACCAACTTGATCATGCAATTCAACTTTACTCGGAGCACAAAACAGAGACTACATACTTTTTGCAACTTTTTTCAGTACGAAAACATTTAAAATAAAATAAATTAAATTAAAAAAATACATCAATCATCAAACCGCATCAAGCCCCTTGGGCCTCTTCAGGAAAACGGGTGAAGTAAAGTGAACTGACCATGAACACAGCAGAGTGAATTTGGTTGAAAACGAGAATTTTCTTTATGTGGCTGCTGACGGAGGAGAAGATATAGTAGAGAAGAGATGTCTAAACACAGAGCAAGTAGTACCGTAATAGAGAGCAAGTAGTAGTATTAGTAGTGATTATCTGTGTTGTTTGGAAAATTAGTAAAGTTGAATATATTATTATTACTATATATATCTCTTATGAGTGTGTGTATGTGCAAGGAAAGAAAAGACACCATAAGCGTGTTGGAAAAGACACCTTGTAAATTAAAAAAAGCATTTAATTAGAGAGAGTTAGAGAGAAGCGTGATGTAAGACCTACCGAATTGACACTCGAGGAAAGGAAAGAGGTAGTAACAAACAATAAAGTAATTAATTAATTATAAATCACTATTTCTGGAGCACTGAAATTACAAAATTAGACACGTTACGTTGAGAATTTAAAACAAAATAAAAAATAAAAAATCGACTGTTGAGAATTTCAAGCTTTTATTTAATTTTAACACGAACCTTCAGAATTTTAACTGAGTATGGATTTTGAATTCATATGCCTAATATCAAAAAGTAGAACTCTTCAAAATATTATATATATCAAAAAGTAGAAAAATACTTAACTTTTTTTAGCAAACTAAAATTTTAAACTGAAAAATAAAATAAAATTAAATTAAAAAAAGACAGTGTTATGCTGTAAATTAATTCATGCTAGGATGATATTATTGTAAAATTATGAAATGTCATAATTTTATATTTTCTCAATACTTTTTGATTTTTCATTGTGCAACGGTGTAACTTTTAATTAATAAAAATGATTAGCTATAGACTATAGATTAAACCTGCAGTTGTAAAATTTAACTCATGAACATGTTTTGGATATCTAAAACATTAGCAATGATTGAGATATGGTCCGCGCAAATGATTCATTAATAATAAAATATGTAAGTCGATATGTTAATACTAGTAGTTTATTGACTAGCTAGAATTGCTAAGAACTTTATTTTTCTGCATGTTTAAGAGGAACCATGTCTACTCTGTAGAGGCCAGAGGGTCCATTTCAGTTTATAGTAAACTTTATTTGAAGAGATTGAATTGTAATTATTTTAAAATACTACATCCATCACATATATTAGTCTACTTTATTTTTGGCATAATAGTCAATGCAATGTAAGATATGTGGTTGTAGTTAATTATAAGGAGAGAGAGTTAATTGTAACCACAATTTTTTTGTCATTTTAGGAAAGTAGACTAATGTATGAGACGGATCAAAAATGAAACGTAGTCTAATTGGCGGGATGGAGGTAGTATTAGAAAAAACAAATTGGTAGTTTAATTAAAATGCGTAAAAGAAGTGTAATTTGTACCCCTGATTTCACCCTTTTGAAATGAAAGGCATTGTAATTTATTTATTTTTATTTTTTTTGGAAGAAACAAACAAATTGCATATCGATCTTTAAATACTACTACTAACATGCAATATTGGGGAGGACCAACATGTCATTTGGCACCACATGACAATTAGTACTAAAATAAAAATGAAAAAAATGCTAGCAGTCTTATTCCTATATAAAAGGAGCATGTAAAGGCATGACCTATTAATATAATCAAGAAACGAGGCCCACTAAAATAATTATAAATCTCTCTCTTTTCCACTCCATAAATGAAAAACATATACTTCGACCCCATAAATAATGTCTCGTGTACTTTATATAAATACTACTACAAACGAGACATCACTAATGAGTACGAAATATATAAATATGCTTATGAAAATATGCATATCAACCCTACAATTGTTTTGAAAAAATATGGAGTAATACTTTTGACATTAGACTCTTCAAAAAAAAAAAAATGACATTAGATGATTTGGGGTGTGTGTGTGCCACATTTTGGTCTTGCAATCCGTAAGAAAATTTAAAGTTATTTGATTAAATAAAAGGGCTCCACATATAAGCGTATTCCTTTTATTATCATCACCGTTGATTATATAAATGTGGTTTCAATATCCCCTAGTTATATATGTGGTTTCATGATAAAATACTGCTTTCACTTGATATATGGATGAATTCTGAAATGGGACACACTTGGGTCAGTCGGAGGCACCGTGCGGCCGGGCTAAAACAATGACACTTTTATTCATATAGATTGGCACTTTTCTGTATAAAGATTGACACTTTTAAAAATTGTCATTTTATTCGTAAAATAATTATGTTAAAGATTGACACTTTTATTCATATAGATTGACACTTTTCTGTATAAAGATTGGCACTTGAGCCCGGCCGCACGGTGCCTCCGGCTGACACAAGTTTTTATCTTCTGAAATTTTACCCTTTTCCCTTTTACTTTATAAATATTTTAAGAAATTTCGTCCAAGTTGAGTCTACGTTATATAATTATTAATTGACTTGGGAATAACACAAATTTCGCAGTCAATATTAACTTAGTACTATAAATGTATTTTAAGAAGTTTAGCCGAAGTTGGTTCAAGTTTAAAATTATTAAATTGCTTATGGGTCATTGGCAATCATGTAAAGCAATCAAGCAATGGTCAAAAGATCCTTTTAGATCAGAAAATGTAATCCAAAGCGTATTCATCTTCGTTTCTCGATACATCTTTGCCCAACTATATCACGGTAATAGAGTCCGAATCTATTTAAATATTTAAATAGAAATGGCGTCTCAACATAGGCACTAGAAACTAGAAAGTAGTAGAAAACTATAGCACAATAATATACTCTTGTGTTGGTCCTGAAAGTGACTTACACATATAGAGGAGGGTGAATACGGGTGTAGAGAAGTATTTAACTTCTCTTTCGTTTTTTAGCCTTTTAACAAGTAGACGCTTTGAAGACTTGTGAGGCTTTCAAAGCTTCTTGCTTGTGTGAATGTTATGCGGAATGTGATGAGACTTAAGTTTCTTGCGAATTAAAATCAAAGTTGATATTTAGAGCATGTGTATGTGTATGCAATAAAACAAAAATATAAATAAAGTAAAGAGACGCAAACAGTTCATAGTGGTTCGGAGCAACTCTCCTACGTCCACTCTTATCCTCGACGGGATGAATACTTTCACTCAGTATCCCCTGTTTTATACTTCCAAGTGAAAGTGATTCAAAGCTAGTAACAAACTTGCTTCGAATCCTCAGAGATTTCGAGCTCTCGAGATGCCTTACAACAACCAAACTTTCTAACAAAAACTTACAACCTTACAACACAATCTAAGAACAATAGACTAGATTTTGGGGTTTTTGGTTTTCGTAAAGTGATAATCATTTACAATGAAAATCATGTTTAAAGGGATAAGGATTCTCAAGGACTAGGTTATAGATTTGAACGGTTGAACCTAGAAAAAAAAGATGTTGGTAATACTTAAGAAAACAAGTTTCTTAATGACACACTAAGGTTGGAAGCGGCTTGAAGAACTAAAGGAAAGTATTAGATTGTTTGTTTGAGTTCTTGCTTGTGAATAGATTGCTTTGTGCGTGCGTTAGTTTTAGTGTGAGCAACTCCTATTTATAGTAGGAGGAACCCTACTTCCCATTAGAGAGAAGAGGCGCGTGTTCCTCACTTTCCCGGAAATCATGGGAAAGTCTGATTTGGTCAGATGCTTTATAGCCTGCAGTACTAAGGGAATGTCACTACATGCATGGTGGTTGAAAATGGGTATGGGCTATCTGCACCTTATCTTGACTTTTCTACTCAACCTCTCCGTTGAGCAATAAGGCTATGACACGTGGACAGCAACTGCGGCGCACGTCAGCTTTTTGAAATTCAAACAGAGAGTTGGTGAGTCAACAAAATGCGGCTTGTCCATCTGAGACTAGAAGAATGGCTTTGGTGTTGAGGCGCTTTAAGTAATCTGACTTGAGAGCGCCTGCTTCGGTAGCACGTTCTGAGCTTCTATGTTTTGAAAGCGTTTCCCATACGCTTTGCAATTCTTGTCTGCTGACGCTTCCAATGCTTGGCGCCGCTTTGAAATCTGACATTTCGCGAACTCTGACTGCTTCATAATATGTGCTTCTAGAATAAGATGAACGCTTCCTAACATGCAAGCTTTATTTAAAAAAAATAACTTGTCTAGATTCATAAAAAATAATAAGGAAAATATTCTACTGAGAGTTTTGGAATCGAATCGAAACAAACTATTTATTAACTTGATTTAAGTTCCCCCTTAACATGATATCCCAATAATTTCCCCATTTTTGATGATGCCAAAACCTGACGTCAAGTACTTAGAGAATCTAGACTCAATCTAGACTTTATATAAATGAGTGGGTTAGCAAAGCGCAATAATTAAGGCAATTAATGAAAGCGTATAAATAAGACAATGAGATGTTGTCTTGAAGCAAGAAAAAGATATCATTGTATATCAGAGAAGCGAATTGATACAAGATACAATGAAATCTATTTGAAGCAACTTCGAGGCTTTGGAGGGATCATGGCATAGGCTTTATAGACTTTTTCCTTGATGGCAGCTTTGGAGCAGTTAGGACGGTCATTCTGTTCGAGCCATTCTGCACACTCATCGACCTCCTTTTTTATTGCTTCCTCATCAGGGATTGAGCCTCCAATGAGTGGAAGTTGAAATCTGATCGCCTCCGGAGGTTTGAGGGTTACATCATTTGCCAACTCCAAAATCTTGTTGAAGAGAGAGGTTTTGTAATTATCCATGTATACAAAGAAGCAGTCCATGGCATATTCAGTTCAAAAGCCTTGCCAGTAGTAGAAGCGTTTGATGAATTTATCCCTGGATTCAATCCACTCCTCCTTCAGGTCAGCTGAAATGATCTCTTCTACAAATTTGGCATTCGGGGCCTCATCCCTCAGCCTCTTCCTTTCAAACTCCTCCCTTGCCTGCATCGCCTTCTTGCACTTCTCGAAAGCGTCTGTGCACAGTCCCTCGACATAGACTCTCTTCCCTTCAAGCACTTCCTTTTTCAAATAGTGAAGCGCTTTCTCCGAGTCTGTCAGCGCTTCTTCATTGAATACCTCCTCCCTGCACTCCGACACCGCTTTATATTTTGCCATCACTACCAGGCAATTTTTCTCTTCTTCATTTTGCGGTGTGTGCTTCAACAAATACCGGCGGAGGTGGAAATTCATTTTGTGCAGTAAAATCGCGTTGATCTCCTCATGGAGTTCGAGTTGCGCTCCAGCCTCCATGGTCATTGTTGCGGGAGTTAGTTTCTTCTTCTTCTTGGGGTTGGTGTCAGCAGGCTCTGTGTTTTTACGCTTCTCTTTTTGTGGTTGTGGCGTCGTTGACACTGCTTGAAGTGGAGCGGCAGCTTCAGGCTTCTTGGAGATGATTACTCGCCGCTCTGCTTCTCCCTTCTTTGGCGCTTCCTTCTTCTTGGGAGCGTCCTCAGTTACGTTGGCGGTTGTGGATGGACCACTTGACGTCCTAGTCGTTTCCCCCTTTTTGGCAGCATTAAAACCCCACTTTGGAAGGAACGGACTGTACGGTTGCGCTTTGGCTGATGGCTCCTAGCACGGTCATGTTTGGCTTATTCGGCTTCAAAAGATTATGTGCCAGGAGAGCGCCGAGGACTTGTGCTAATAGCACTGGAGCTGGAGAGCGCGCGTTGGTCAAAATGATTGACCTTTCAAAGCTCGTTCGGAAAATGCGAAGCTCAGATTGTACCAAATCCGAGAGCACCCCGATTTTGTTGGAGATGCGCTCAACCGTGTCATTGTGGATTGGTCCAACCTGGATCGATCCGCTTTGCTCTCCAACAGCGGCCTGGCCCACCATGGCCACAGCCTGTTTCCTTTGCTCCTCCGAAGCACCGAGCTTCCATTCAACTGAAAGTAGCTTTTCCTTCAGGTGGCGAGCGACGGAATCAGCTTTCGCCTTCTCAGCTTTAGCCGCTTTAAGCTTCTTCTTCATTTGGACGAGCTTCGTGTTTGTCTTGGAGAGCTCCACTTCAGTAGATTCGAGCTCTCACTTATCCTGCTTAATCTCCGAACGATCGATCTCGGCTTCCAGCGCCTCCTCACTTTGAGCGACATCGTCAAGAGCAATCATCAGGTCTTTAGAAAGCTTCAGCACTTCCAAATGTAATTCAAGAATTTCTTGAAGCTATGAGTTTGCGTTCGAAAGCTCTTCATTAGCTTTCTGGAGATTTGCCTTCTCTGTGGCCAACTGGCTCTCAGCAGTTGCCAACTGGCTCTCAGCAGTTGCCAACTTCTCCTTCATCTCTTTCAACTCTGTGGAAGCAGTTGAAAGCTCTTCATCACTCTTTTTCTTCTCCTCCTCGGCTTTGGACAGCCGGTCTGCTTTCTCCTTGAACTCCGCCTTCAGTTGGGCGCACTCACGCTCCACTTCATCATGAGCAGTTTAAAGAACTGAGAGCCATTCTTCAAATGCTTTAACATCTGCCCCAGCTGGTTCTGCTTTGGAAGCGGGAGTGTAGGAGGGCACAAGCTTCTGTACCTTCATCTCGATGAGCTTCCACACCTCCGGCTCATCGATTAGATCGTCAAAGCGCTCCAAGCCAAAGCTTCTAAGGATCGAGGCCTCATCCTCGATCAACGCTTTTGAACCCTTAGCCGTGACATCCTGGCACACTTTGTAAATGTTGGTGCCGCGGCTTTGGACGTACTTGAGAAACTGTGAAGTTATCTCAAGAACGTTAGGAGGGAGTGAAAACTCGCCAAAGAATTCACGAATCTCCTCCTCTGCATAGGAGAGATCCCTGTCAACAGCCTTCACTACAGGGCTGGATGCTTTGGGAGTCGGAGGAGTGTCGGCCTGCAGCTCCTCATCCACTGATGGACTTGACGCTCCATTATTGAAGTTAAGAGCATCAATCTTTTGAGCGTCTGCACCGGGTGCATCAACTTCCTCTCCTTCTTCATGGACGGCTATGGCACCGGCTTCCAGATCCTAACTTAAAGTCTTGTTAGAATCTGAAGCGCTAGATGAGGAAGCACTTTCCTCATCATCCTCATCTACCAAGCCACGCTTTCCCTTCAGCGGAGAGCGTTTTGGCTTCTTGGGGGCTTTCCCACCCTTTTTCTTCTTTCCTCCCTCCATCGATTTCTTGAGGAGTAAGGCTTCCTCCTCTGTGTATTCGACTGTTGCGGCGGGTAGAGGGGCGACGCCGAACTCATCGCTGGGAAGCCCTTTATTGAAAAGCACTCGAGTGTAGGCTCTCTCCACCGGCCATTCTTGAGCTGGCCACGAACGATCCAAAAACATGGAGACTTTCATCCCAAATTTGAGTTTTCCAAGGAAAACTGGCCTTTGTGCTTCCCTTCCGTCACTTCCTTGATGGCTTTACTGGCCTCCACAAGCTGGTTCATAAACCACGTTCTCCAGTTGTAAGCCGTGTTGTTGGTAGCGGTATCACAGAGTGCCGAAAGAAGACGGATCTTCTGCTCCGTTTGGTAGACAGTGTGACAAAGTAGACACCTTGTCACAATATTGATCATGTTGTCGAAGGACGGGCGAAGCGAAGTCGCCTTCGACGCTTTGCGGATGAATATTGTGCGCGGATCCAGCGTGAAGCGTCTAAACTCCTTTTGGATGTCGGGATCTCCAGTAGATTCCAAATTTCCCCGGAATTTGGAATGGGCACGGAATCTTTAAACAGAGCGTCGAGCTCTAAATTCTCCACCGCTCCAGCACGGACAAGACTTGATCCATCGGTGCTGTGGAGCGAGATTTAGGTGGTTAGGGTTTCTGAGTTTAAATTGGTGAAGAACTTGACTACCCCAACTGGATTGACACATTTCAGATGGTTGAAGAGTAGATGGTCCAACCCATAATTTAGTATCGCTCTCTTGATGATTCCGCCGTCGGTAAGAAGATCTCAATCGACGTGAGCTTTAGTGAAGATGAACTCAGCGAAGCGGCTTCGTGGTACTGTCTTCCACTTTGCATTAACCGTGATGAATGTACAGATTTTCTGAAAAATGAAGAAAAGATGAGTGTAGATTCAAGTTATGTGAGTTGAAGAACTTAAGAATGTGCAGAAATGGCGAGTATTGTGAATGATGAAGACGATGGAATGAATTGGTGTGTGTGTGTATATAAGAAAAAGAAAAGTAGTGGGGTGACGTGTCACAGTGAGTGGTTGTGATCACTTCCCAAATTAGGAGTTAGTGGTGAGATCATGGTTTGCGGTTACTTTAATCGTGTGATTGAGGGAGAAGTAATTCGAAACGGTGAACGGCTAAGATTAAAAGTTTTTGGCAGTTCGGTAGCGCGAGTGTTACACGCGCGAGTGGGTATCGAATACTGTTCCTGCATCAGTCTTTGCATTAAATGCAAAGATATCATACGCAACATACACTTGATTGATATCCCACTTTCTACAACTAGACATATACTAGAAAGTAATGAATTAATGAGAGATTAATTTTCAAAATTGATTTGAAATTTGGCTGATTGTCACGCTTTGGAAATTAGACGAGAGCGTCTATTTTGGAAAGCGTCTGTATCAGCACTTTAACATTTTCGGTAAGTCACGCACAGAGTTCTTAAAGACGCTTTGCGTTGACTCACTTACTAGAATTGAAAGACATGAAATGAAGACTTACCAGTCAGTCAATATTGTAATTGACTGATACCACGCTTTGACGTCCACGTTCTCAATTGTTAAATTGTTCGTTGAGAAACAGATTCGTTCACGCTTCAGAAGTGTGAGAGCGTATGTTCTCTCCTAAGCGTTTTCCCTCTAGGTTAGTGTGCTTCCCCCTTAAACAGAACTTAGGACAATCTTTGAGAAAGTGTCAGTTCTGTAGGGGAGGTTCTTAACTTATGATGAGAGATGCAGTAATGTCAAGTCTTTTTCTCTTACTAGGGCAGGTCTATCTCATATTTTCCATAGCATGGGTGAATATGAGATTACAAAATCCACAAGGGACCCGTTTGGGGATGAGTTTCTTCATAGATTTCAATGGAATGATGGGAGTTGCCTCACGCTTTACTAGGGATATACCGTTGAGTATGAGATTCTCATCATGATAGAGCTATGATTTCACTCTCCTTACTAGGGCAAGCCATCTCATATTTCCATGAAGCGGAATTCTTGAGAATAAACACAAGCCATTTTTAGAGTAGGTGCTTCATATTATTCATAACAAATGAGGCTTTCACAATAAGTAGTGGTTAGAGTCTTCAGCACGCTTTACTTTTGGTTCCTTATCCACCATGAAAGCTTGTGATTGTTGAGTGATCACCCATCGAGAGCAACTCCACGTAGACACCCATCTTACGAATACGCTTTCATGTTTTTTCAGCATCGTAGAAGGAGGTAGAAGGGTTGGGAATGGAGTCGTGGTTGTGCAAACTCTAAACCTACAAGTTTGACTTCCTTGAACATCCACAAAGTGTATCCACTTATGCACCACTCTGACAAGACGGCACATAATTTTACGAGCGTCGTGGTACGAACACTCAAACTTAACCAAGCTAATTTGATTACCTCGAGAAAGGAGGAACACTCAAACCGTGCTTTCACATAAATGTAAAAGCTTGTAGAGGTTGGTGCTACAAAGGGAACTCCATCCCTCGGTCTGGATTAGGGAATCTTCTACTTCTTCATCTTTCACAACTCTTGTAAAGACCGGTTCCCCCTTAACCGATTATCCCAACAATCTTTCCTACAGCTAGGAAAGCGTGAGGACAGGTAGGGAACACAATTTACCTTCTCCACCTTCTCTTCACCAGGGTTTAGCAACCCTAGTTCCAAACATAATTGATTGAAGCGGGATTGTGGAAGCGGCTTTGTAAGAATATCCGCTTTTTGATGATCAGTGTGTATCTTTTCCACCTTTATATCTTTCTTTTCCACATGATCCCGTATGAAATGATGGCAAATCTCGATATGCTTGCATTTTGAATGAAGCACGGAATTGTGGGTGATGGAAATTGTACTTGTTTATCACAATAAATTGGAATCTCCGAACATTCCACTTTATAATCCTTCAACTGCTACTTTAGCCAAAGGATTTGTGAGCAACAACTTCCTGCAGCCATGTATTCCACTTCGGTGGTAGAGGTAGCAACACTTATTTGTTTCTTGGAGAACCACGAGACAAGCTTGTTGCTAATGAATTGACACGTTCCACTAGTTGATTTTCGATCAACTTTGCATCCACCGAAGTCGGCATCGGAGTAACCACTAAGCGTGAGATCATCTTCCGCCGGATACCAAAGATCTAAGTTGATGGTCCCTTTTAGGTATAGAAGAATGCGCTTAGCTCCCTCCAAATGGCTTTGCTTTGGATTGCTTTGAAATCTAGCACAGCGCCCATAGCAAAGGTGATATCGGGCCGGCTAGCTATAAGATAGAGCAAGGAACTAATCAACATACGATAATCCGTAGGGTTGACTGATTTGCCATCAAGATCTGGATCTATCTTGAAGTTTGTGTTCATGGGAATCTTGACGCTTTTGCAATTTTGAACATTAAACTTAGTGAGCATATCACGAGTATACTTGGCTTGATTGATGAAAGTTCCTCTACTCGTTTGCTTCACTTGCAATCCTAAAAAGCAAGTCATCAACCCCATCATCGACATCTTGTACTTTCTTTTCATCAAACCCGCGAACTTGTCACTTAGGCTTTCATTTGGAGAGCCAAAGATGATGTCGTCGATGTAGATTTGAACCTAAATCATGTCTTCACCATCGTTGATAGTAAGAGGGTTTGATCTATCTTCCCTTTTTGAAAGCCGCTTTCAACAAGGAAGTTTGAAAGAGTCTCGTACCACGCTCTAGGAGCCTGCTTGAGGCCATAAACAAATTTGATGAGCCGGTACACTTGATCACTCTTTTCAAAGCCTGGGGGTTGTTCGACGTACACTTCCTCCTTCAAATCTCCATTGAGGAAGGCACTCTTCACATCCATTTGATACACTTTGAACTTCTTGGATGCGGCATATGCAAGGAACATCCTGATGGCTTCGAGACGAGCTACGGGAGCGAAGGTCTCATCAAAATCAATGCCTTCCTCCTGGCAATATCCTTTCGCGACCAAGCGAGCTTTGTTGCGAATGATGTTGTCGCTCTTGTCAGTCTTATTCTTGAAGACCATTTGGTACCGATGACGCTTTGATGAGAAGGTCGATTCACTAGGTACCAAACGTCATTCCTTGCGAACTCATTCAGCTCATTTTCCATGCCAGTTACCCAATTTGAATCGTTTAGAGCATCCTCCACTGATGAAGGTTCGTTGTTTGCTAGGAAGCAACTAAACAAGCAACTCTCACCATGGAATAAGGTGCTCCTAGTCTTGACGCCCTGGCTGGGATCACCTAGAACACCTTATTGAGCATGATATCTCAACCAAAGCTTCTTTTGATTAAGAACCTCCACATCATCCTCCTCGGAGCGTGGTGTGTGATCGTCACCATTCCCTTGATCACAAACCACCGAATTAGATGGAACTTCCTCATTGTTTGGAACCAATGAGGTCAGAGGATCAACTATTCCCGAGTTTGGTTTCCCCTTATCGAGAGATAGCTTATTGAGATCCTGCTCCATGGCTTCTACTCCGTCTTCAAGCTCCTCTTCTACTGAAGCATCCACCAAATCTACTCGCTTTAAGGCAGAGCGAGTTACTAGTCCCAAAGAATCTTCAGGAAACGCATTCACGCTTTCAGGTTCAGCATTCATACTTTCGGCATTTACCTGTACCTGCAGAGTCTTGAAGGCAGCTTCATCAAAAACAACATGTGGTGTTTTTTCCACAACAAGAGTTTGACAATTGAAGACACGATAAGCTTTACTTGTAGGAGACTATCCAAGGAATATCCCCATATCAGCTTTACTATCAAACGCCCTCAATTGCGTATTACCATTGTTCTGAATGAAACACTTACAACCAAAAATATGTAAATGAGAAAGAGTAGGAATTCTCCCTTTCCATAATTCATATGGGGTTTTGTTGTGGCGTGTGTTGATTAGAGCGCAATTCTAGGTGTAGCAAGCGGTGAAAGTCGCTTCTCTCCAGAACTTCTTTGATAGTTGGGCATCCGCGAGCATCGAACGTGTAACTTCTTTGATGGTTCTGTTTCGGCGCTCCGCAATGCCATTTTATTGCGGGGTGCGAGCTGCAGAAGTCTGATGCAAAATCCCTTTCTCTGTGCAATACGCTTCGATGAACTGATTGAGAAATTTAGTTCCTTTATTAGAGCGTATCTTTACCCACAGTCAGTCCTTTTTCCACCGACAGCTGCTTCAGGAGCTTTGGAAGCTCCCGGAGCGTGTCCTTCTTCTTAAGTAGAATTATGACCTAAGTGTAGCGTGAATAATCATCCACAACTACTTGAGCGTACTTTCTTCCACTCAAGGTGACAGGTGTGATAGGACCGAAGAGATCCATGTGAAGGAGCTATAGAATTCGGGATGAGCCATGTCTCTCGACGCTTTGAAAGGACTTCTTGATTTGCTTGCCCTCTTGACAGGCTTGGCACACAATGTCCTTGTTGAAGACCTCATTAGGGATGCCTCGAACGAGGCTCTTCCTGGAGATCTTATTCATTGTTTTGAAGTACAGGTGATTGAGGCGCCGATGCCATAACCACCCGATTTCTGAGGTGCTTCTAGTGATGAAACAGGCTCTGACTTTGCAGCTGCTCCAGTTAGCTACATACATGTTCGGCTTTCGGATTCCTGTAAGAACAACCTGCATAGACGCTTTATTCTTGACAATACACTGGTTAGAGATAAACTCTACCACTAACCCGTTATCACAAAATTGAGAAATAAAAAGTAAATTATGCTTGATGCCTTGGACATATGAGATGTTAGGGAGTCTCATATTTCCAATACTAAATATACTATATCCGATGGTGATGCCTTTCGCATCATCATCGAAAATTACTTCTGGACCTGGCTTCTCAACGAACTCGTTCAGGAAAGATCGTTCACCGGTCATGTGGTGTGAACATCCACTGTCTAGGTACCAAAAAACTTCTTCTTTCCTCTTGTCCATAACTTTCGAGTTTGCCGCTTTAACCTGTAAGATTAATAGGTTTTGGGCACCCAATTTGCATTGGGTTCCTTTATGTTAGTAGATTTGGGAGCTCGAGTTGGATTCACTGAGAGAGTGAGAGAGTGACTCCCTTCTCGAGATCATGATTGAAACAAATAGGGCTTTGTTTAATTGGAAAGCCCTGAGTGTAATCGTGTGTGTAGTAGTGAAAGCATTTTATGTTCCTTCTTTTTGAGAGCATGAAGGAACGCTTCACTTTGTGTATAATGATCGGTGAAGCTTCGATCATAAAAGTTATGTGTAGCATCGGGGATAAAGTGCACTTGAGTTCCTCCATGAGATGTGAAGTTTTTCAAGTGAGCTTTACGCTCTTGGTGACGCTTTGGGTTTTCAAAGACTGGCCACGCTTTGGATTGCGTTTAGAGCTTTTAAGCTCTTTGATCTTTGACTTACTCAAAGCGTCGGGTTGAACCTTCAAAAGCGCTTTGGAAGCTTGTCTTGAAGTTTAAGCTACAAACCCGACTAACTCATTTCCTTTATTGGTAGCGAGTTGAGCGGCTTTGAGCCTGTTCAACGACACTTTAGAACCAGCATCGGTCGAAGCTGTGTGTGTGGAACCAAAGCCGATTCCCTTCAAACTTTTTGAAGGTTTAAAGGAACTTTCAATTGTTTCAATAGCTACAGAAGCACTATTGAGACAATCAAGAGTGGTTTTGCGTTCCTTAGAAGTGGATATGGTACGTTGGTGGCGTTTATGAAGATCATCGAACTTAGCCATCAACTCGAATAGGTATTTTTCTTTGGACTCGAGTGTATTGGCTAATCTGTCGTTCTCCTTTCTGAACCGAATAAGAATTTCTTGCAAGGATTCGTGATTCTTGAGCAACTCTAAATAGTCGTCAAAGAGATCACTTTCCAAGCTGAAAGCCTCATTCTCACCGTCACCACATTTACTTCCTAGTGATAATGGAAAAGTATTGAGTTCAGTATTTTGTACCTCTTCCATTTCAGCTTCAATCGCCATGCAGCCAAGATCATATTCATCATCAATGAACTGATCTTCATCATGGTCGATGGGTTTTTTGGATTCAACAGGAGCGTCAGCTACGAGAGCGCGATGACTGTCTTCACGACGAGCTTTGACCTCATCCTTTTCCTTGGTTGAGAGCTTCGGGCATTCACTTCCATAGTGCCCCATCTTGTGGCACTCGAAACACTCAATGTTGGCTTTGTCTCTAGGGATTGCTGTAGATTTGTCATCCCTCTTCCCATCACGTGGGGTGAAGCATGAGCTCTGGCCTTGAGATTTGTAGAATCTTTTATACTTGGCCGCTCTAGCATTGGAGTTGTTAAACCCTCTAACCAGGTAGAGAGCATAATCCTCCAATTCTTCTCTCGACATCTCGGCAACATCGATGTTGGAAACATCGGCTTCGATGGTGGTGGAATCTACGGCGGCTTTGAATGCCAGTCCTTGCGGGCTACACGGTCAAGATTATCAGCTTTGAAATCATTGGCCGTGTACTCCTCTCGCGGCTTCATGACGTAGACATCGTTGGAAGCGTCATCGTCCTCGTCAACTGGGTTGCCGTCTTTATCTACGGCCTTCTCCTTCTCTCTGTTCCTCGTGGCACACTTCATAATGACGATGGGTCCTTTCTTTAACACTTCATGCATGCGGTCATGAAGTGAAGCGAGATGGGACTCCACACGGAAGCTCCACATGGTGTAACCCTCGATTGAGAACTGAGAAAGCTATGCTGAGGAATCCATACTTCAAAAAAAAGAAGTTAGTAAATGCAATATGTAGTGAGTGAGGTTTTAATGCAAGATTTTTAAAAGATCGGTTCAGGCAGACCTACTGTAATGCTTTCGCGCTACTAGTATTCAGATGCAGACGTCAGTTAGAAACCCTTCTCTGATACCACTTGTTGGTCCCGAAAGTGACTTACACACGTAGAGGGGGGGATGAATATGTGTGTAGAGAAGTGTTTAACTTCTCTTTCATTTTTCAGCCTTTTTAACAAGTAGACGCTTTGAAGACTTGTGAGGCTTTCAAAGCTTCTTGCTTGTGTGAGTGTTGTGCGGAATATGGTGAGACTTAAGTTTCTTGCGAATTAAAACCAAGTTGATATTTAGAGCGTGTGTGTGTGTATGCAATAAAACAAAGCTATAAATAAAGAGACACAAACAGTTTATAGTGGTTTGGAGCAACTCTCCTACGTCCACTCTTATCCTCGACGGGATGAATACATTCACTCAGTATCCCTTATTTTATACTTTCAAGGGAAGTGATTCAAAGCTAGTAACAAACTTGCTTCGAATCCTCAGAGATTTCGGGCTCTCGAGATGCCTTACAACAACCAAACTTTCTAACAAAAACTTACAACCTTACAACTCATTCTAAAAACAATAGACTAGGTTTTGGGGTTTTTGGTTTTTGTAAAGTGAGAATCCTTTACAATGAAAATTAAGTTTAAAGGGATAAGGATTCTTAAGGACTAGGTTATAGATTTGAACTGTTGAACCTAGAAAAGAAAGATGTTGCTAATACCTAAAAAAACAAGTTTCTTAAGGACACACTAAGGTTGGAAGCGGCTTGAAGAACTAAAGGAAAGTATTAGATTGTTTGCTTGAGTTCTTGCTTGTGAATAGATTGCTTTGTGCATGCGTTAGTTTTAGTGTGAGCAACTCCTATTTATAGTAGGAGGAACCCTACTTCCCTTTAGAGAGAAGAGGCGCGTGTTCCTCACTTTCCCGGAAATCATGGGAAAGTCTGATTTGGTCAGATGCTTTCTAGCCTGCAGTACTAGGGGAATGTCACTGCATGCATGGTGGTTAAAAATGGGTATGGGCTATCTGCACCTTATCTTGACTTTTCTACTCAACCTCTCCGTTGAGCAATAAGGCTATGACACGTGGACAGCAACTGCGGCGCACGTCAGCTTTTTGAAATTCAAACAGAGAGTTGGTGAGTCAACAAAATACGGCTTGTCCATCTGACACTAGAAGAACGGCTTTGGTGTTGAGGCACTTTGAGTAATCTGACTTGAGAGCTCCTGCTTCGGTAGCACGTTCTGAGCTTCTATGTTTTGAAAGCATTTCCCATACGCTTTGCAATTCTTGTCTGTTGAGGCTTCCAATGCTTGGCGCCGCTTTGACATCTGACGCTTCGCGAACTCTGACTGCTTCATAATCTGCGCTTTTAGAATAAGATGAAAGCTTCCTAACATGCAAGCTTTATTTTAAAAAAAATAACTTGTCTAGATTCATCAAAAATAATAAGGAAAATATTCTACTGAGGGTTTTGGAATCGAATCGAAACAAATTGTTTATTAACTTGATTCAAGTTTCCCCTTAACATGATATCCCAACATCTTCTTTAATTGTTAAATTGAAATACCAATACTACCCTAAAACGAATTGAAATATTAAGAGGATGTGAGATAATAATAATAATAATAACAATAATAATAATAAATTGCATGTCACTCTTTTACGCACTGCATCCATCTCATTCAAAGCGTGTTATTTTCTTTTTTGAGTCAGTTTCATTCAAAGTGTCTCATTTACCTTTTCTACTTAATCAGGCAGAATGAATATTAGACAAAACCCCGAGCTAATGATTGTATGGCTATTTAGACAAATTGCATCAACGCAAATGTCGCGAATTAAAATGCAAAAACATTTTGTGCCCCTAAAGTTCTCTCATATTTTCTCAACTACTAATAAAATAGTAGCAGTTACCAGTTACAAAGGGAAAGAAGAGTGTGGTTTACGCAAATGGGTTAGGTTGGATCATTTTAATTACAGCAATGATTACGTATATATTAATTATAGTTTTGTTACCATTAATCTGGTCGTGTTGACCCTAAATTTAACCTTAATATATATATATATCTATACTTCTATACTATTATAAAAAGTGTCTTGTTTACAAAATTTGATTTGCCTATTATACCCTTAATATTATCAATAGAATTAACCATTAGATTATTAAAACTATCATTAGAATAAAAATAAAATTGTATACGTTATATTAGAATTAGAATACTACTAATTAATCTGTATATAAGATACATTAGCAATCATTAGTGCGTGATTTAGAAGACTACAACATAGCAGTACGTTTCTTCTTATTTTTCTTTTCTTTTAAGTCGTATAGTAAATAGATTTATTTGGAGTTTTGATATTTGTTTGCTTATCTATATTTCTTAACTAAGGAATTTAGAAAGCACTTCATCGAGCAGTTGACATCTTCTTTGCTTACTTAGGAATGATATATATGATGATGAATATTTATTTTTTTCTTTTTTCTTTTCTTACGAGATAATCACAATGCTATCATCTAGAAAACAATTGGTGAGAAGAAGATATCATGATTCCTTTTATTTTTAAAGTTATTTAGTGACTTTATTAATTTTATTTATGATTGCATATACAACGTATAAAAGCTATAATGACATCTGAAGAGATGAGCATTCTCTTTATCTGTTTTAAAATTCACTTTGTTAACTATTGATATGCCTAAAGATCAAAATAATGATGAAACAAATATATTATATAGTCATACTAAGTAGAGTGCAATAGTGGATGAATGAGGTATACTAGAATTTTTTGTTTTTCCTTTTCTTCTTTCACAATAATATTGACAAACACATCCTTTACGAAAGTGATATAATCTTCAAGAATGCAAATGTTCTACTTAAAATATATATATATATATATACATACCCTCCATCCACGATAATTGGAGGATGAAGAAGAATTATGTATCTAACACTCCGTTTGGTAGGTAAGGTAGGATATGATAGGATTAATAAACTTTAGATAACAAATGTGAATAGGAAGTGAGTTAAGTTATTTATATTTGCGTTTGGTAGGTAAAATTAAAAAGTTGGATGATGTTAAACTTTGTGTTTGGTAGGGAAATTATACTCTAGATTAAAATAGAAAACATAGAAAATGACATAAAAGCCCTTGATATTGTTTAAGAAGAAAATATTTATTTAATGTTATTAAATCGCATCCCCTTATCACTTTGATTCTTAGTATTTTATTTTTTGGGTAATGCTATTCGGTCATAAAAGGCCGGCAGTTTATATTTATGCTAATTATTTTTAGGTTTTATGTGAAAATTCAAAAAGTAATATTTTTTATATATATTTAAAAAATTAACTTTTTTAATTTATTTGATGATTGTGACTATTTTATAGAATTTGTTATTTTTTTTATCTAAGAGAAGATATATTTAATTATTGGGGAGAAAAAAATATTTTTATATTTAAATTTAAAAGTAATTAAGAATAGTCTTTTACAAATATTTAAATATTGATCATAAATTTTAATTTATTATTTGTTAATTATGTATAATAATAAAAAGACATTGTGTGGCCGGTCACATTATGGCTGATTATCATTATTGTTATTTTTTTCCTTAAAAATACGTTAATTTCATTTAATAACAAAGTACCCCCGGTTAAATTTTAAATTAATCAAAAATAAAATTATTAGTATTTCAAAGCTACTTATAATTCAAAGCAGAATAAAACAAAAATGCATAAACTACCACACTCCTTTAAAAAATTGCACAACATGGATTTCCAAAAAACAAAAAAAATAAAATAAAAAGAATAATAATAATTAAAAAAAAAAATCAATGTGCCATTCATAGCAAAATCTGGATTCGCATATACTTCATTTAATTTCATTAACCCCAATATAAAAGGAAATATATTGATTTTTGCATTGAGGAAAAAAAGTTAGTTGGGTTGGCTATTTCACTCTAGATAATTAATCCCATCAAATCCAAGAGATTGATAATCCTTCTCAAACAGTGTTTTAAGGGAGGGTCATGCATTAATCTCGGGCCTCCAAAAAAATTTACTTTAGCTACGAAACACAAAGATAAACCCAAATAACTAGTCTAACTGGTCTTATCATAGCCACCAAACACAGCCTAACAAACATATTTTATGGTTAACGGTTTATTTTGAATATATATGAGAAATTTTAGTTTTGAAGTGGAACTTAAGTAGTTGATTGTAACAAGGGAAAAAAATATACTACAAATTATTTTCTTATCCATATATAATACTAATAAGGGTATACCTATGTTATATATTTAATTTATAAAAAAACAATATAATATTACTATATTGTATTAAAATAAATTTAGTTGTTTCATATATAGAATTAGAATCCTAGCAAGGTATATTCGAATGTATTAATAACAGTGATATGTTCCTTCATGCTTCCTACATACAATTAACTCATTATTTATTTTCTATAAATATAGATTGGACCTGCTAGGAAATTATCAACTTTTCTCAATAGATAGTTTACGCATGAATGCTCCATCTAACATGAATACATTAATGTATTTGTTATTTATAATATAGTGTATAATACACAAGTAATGATAGGATAAAAGAATTTATTAAATATATTACAAAATATTATATATATAATTACGCCCTCCGTCTTATAAAAATGATCTCATACGACAAGGCACATATGTTTGAAAATAAAATATTTTATACTACAAATTTAGGAAAATAGAGATGATAGGATAAAAGAATTTATTAAATATATTACAAAATATTATATATATAATTACGCCCTCCGTCTTATAAAAATGATCTCATACGACAAGGCACATATGTTTGAAAATAAAATATTTTATACTACAAATTTAGGAAAATAGAGTCACTTTTCAAATAAATTTTTGTCAAATTATATATATGAAAGAAAAATTGTAAATAGTGTTCTAAAAATTGGCGCAAGTGTTAAATAGCACCGAACTGACCCAATTATGGCTTGATTGTTAGTTTCTACTCTCTAGGTGTTGGTGTTAAGTCCACCAGTTGGTTTGATTAAAAAAGATTGTGCACAGGTTGTGTTAACCTACACAGTCTCAACACTGAAATATTAAATAATTTTGTCAAGTATACCATTTTTATTTTTGAATTATTTTCTAAGAATATATGTTACAATATTGTTGAAATTAGAGATTAAAAGATTTGCACTATTAGAAATTTTGTTAGCTTTCAAAATATATTATTTTTTCCTACAAAATAAAATTAATTAAGTAAACAAGAGATTATACGTGCAACCGCATGTAATCACTGCTAGTATATATATATATATATAGGGACGGAGCTAGGGGGACTGGTGGTGGTGGCAGTCCCCCCCCCCCCAATTTTGAAAATTTTCTACACATATATATGCATTTTTATATCTATATATACAAACATTTATATATTTTTTCTATATATGTTCCATAGTTAACTCTAAGTTGAGATAAAAATAAAAATTTGTATAGATTTGGAGTTATAAAGGAGAAATCATGGATGTTTTAAAAAAAAAATCTCAATATTTTCCCTAAAAAAGAACGCATAATGAATTAGTTTGAAGATAACTTAGATATTTAAAAAATTTGTCTCCCCTTAAGTGAATTTCTGGCTCCATCCCTGTATATATATATACTACCTCTATCCCACCTAATTGTCCCATTTACTTTTTGATATTTCGGCACGTTTTTCCACCGAAACCTAGTACGAGTTTTAAAATATAATTTTAAAGTATCGTTTCTTTTATGGGATACTATAAAAGAAACGATACTTCAAAATTATATTTTAAAACTCGTACTAGGTTTCGGTGAAAAAACGTGCCGAAATGTCAAAAAGTAAATGGGACAATTAGGTGGGATGGAGGTAGTATATTTTAAGAATAAGTTTAACCTTAGCATTAGCAAACATGCTAACATGCAATAGTGGGGTAACCACGTTAATCAGGAAGTAAACGACAAGTGGAAAAAGGAGCACCGTCCACGTCTAATTCTCTTTATTTATTTTCTTTCGGTAGAGGTCCCCCACTAATTAGATAAGCTCTATGATTCCAATTCTGGTATTAGTGTTGACGTATGTGTTACCAACTGCATTTTGATAAGATTTTAATGACAATCGCTCTCATTAAGTGGTGATCAAAGATTTCATAAAACAGAACTCCATCAAATGATCTATAATCCAAATCCTCGTCCATTTTTAATCTCTGCCATGCCTTTGCAAGTTGTAATCCGTGTGAATTTTCATCAAAAAACATTCCAAGACATGTAGGAACGAAAAACTCGAAAAAAATACAAACAAATAGGAGAGGCAATAGGAGAGGCAGTAATAAGTGAAACAGATTCCTAAAGCATGTTTGCCATTATAGTGCATTCAAAACTTGGGCATACAAGTTCAAAGCTATGTAATCAAAACACTCAGTGAGATAAAACTCGATGCCAACCAACCTTGGCTTCATCCCCAAATGCTTTTTCTCAAGCAATCATTATTAAAAAATTATTACCATGCCTCCTAGAATCGGCAGAGAAATCAAGCTCAAGCTGCTTTGTTACAATACTTTTCGAGCCATTCCATTGTAACGCTCTTCGGCCTCTCCAGTGGCAGGCCGAGAGCTCGGTCCCATATTAGCTGAATCGACAAGTAAAGGCAAGCGGAATGAGATTTTAGCAAAGTATCAACATATAAAAATTATAAAAGTAGACAACGATAGGCAACCTGAGCACAGATTCCAATTGCTCTTGATACGCCAAAAAGAACAGTGTAGTATCTATCAAAGCAGAAAAAGCACATCAGTGTTTTCTAGGGAGATCAGAATAGTGAAAAAAAAAAAAAACAAAACAAATTCAACCAGCATTACAAAATTCAGAAATGTACCTTGCTTCTGTTAAACCATAATAGTTAAGCAATACTCCACTGTGGGCATCTACATTAGGCCATGGGTTCTTCACCTGTGAAAACCAGATCCCAGAAAAAACCTATATCAGACCAAGATATGCAGACTGATAGAAGAACAACATGCATTGATATCATGTCTGTTGAAAGACATGACATGCAGAAAATGCTATAAGCTACATCATATATCTGAGGTTATTCATCCCATCCCCCACCCCACTCCCAATATATACAAGTATGGGAGGGAAACAACGAAACCAAATACTAATTCAGTAAGGACCTACCTTCTACCAATACTTGAAATTTTATTATTTGCTGCATCACTTCCTTAATTTAACATCTAACTGATTTTGAAGTAAGAAACACTTGGTTTAACACCTAAACAGTGAACAAATCCCATATAAAGTTCTAAGCAACTTTTAGTTGTGACCCAGGGACCGTACCTTGCCAAGTTCCAATAGTATCGGGGGCACCACCTCATAAAGATTTGAAACCTGCAAAAGAAATATCAGAATACAGTCAAAAACTGAGTCTGAATGTATAACCATATCTTATTAAGGCTAAAATGATTACTAGTTTAAACAGTGGATCCTCTGGCAAGTGCTTGAGAGCGAATTCTCTCTGACATGTATATCTTGGATCAGTCTTGCGCAGAACTCCATGACCAAATCCAGGAACAACCTATAGTGCCATGTAACAAAAGAAGATCAATATTGATCAATATTGAAGAGGTCAAAATCACGGTGGAAATCCATTAAGAGTATTTAAACTAGTGCCAAAAGAAGGAAGTCCATTAAGAGTAATTGGATGTCAGAGTGTAATTATAATTAACAGGACAATTAAATGTTTCTTAAACTGCAAAGTGAATAATCAATTAACAACTGAAAGAACTGAGGCGCTAGAGTAAGGTCACAAGGTCACAACATTTTTACTCAAGCACCAACAGTTACAGTTGAATAATAATTTGTATTACTGTCAATCTAATGAACCTGTTACATGTTAGGTATCAAGTTGAAGCAAAATTAACACATAGTGATTTCTTAGGGTGAGGGTGGGGGTGGGGGGGGGGGGAGAGAGAATCCACAAATAAAAAATGATACAGATCGGCACTACCTTGCCACTGTTCAATGTTTTCCAGACATAATTTTTCAACTCTTCTTTGCCAACATTTTCCCCGCATTCTCCAACCACTGATTTAATCCATAGCAAGACTTCCTGTACTAGGCCACAAGATGAAGCAGATATTTAGTAAAAGTATCCGATATGTGTACCTTGGAGTTACTGTTGCTGGTTAATGGGTACAGTACATATTATTTTATTTTTCTGTATTAGCATTTTTTTAATTCCTTAATACGTCTTGATTCTTGGTGTTCATAAGAAATAGATTTATGGATGTAGGCATAGAGAAAATGACATAGAATAGACATTTTAGCACCTGATTGGCCAAACCATGAAGTGGACCTGCTAAACCATTTAACGCAGCAGCAAATGAGAGGTAAGGATCAGAAAGGGCGCTAGCAACCTGCGCAATTACAGTGAGCAAGATCAGGTAAAAACATTAGTAGAAAATATAAGATAAACTATCAAAAGGTAATACGGCATGATATTCTAAGCTTTCTAAATGTTTAAGAAAATATGCTGCAAAAGCACATAAAGGCAACTTAATTAATATTATCACTAGTGTTTCTGTCAAATCAAAGCCCTTAGTAAATGATAAATAAGATATAAAGTTACTTACTAGATGACCAGTATGGGCACTGACATTCCCACCTTCATGATCACTGCATGAAGTAATACAAATATACAAATTACAGTTAGAAGTGTAAAATTAAATCTGATCTGCATATGTTATTTAATATGAACAGTGATAAATTATAATGACTAAAATCACAACACCTATGGATGGTCACATAGAGCCTCATAAGCTCTTGCATGGCAGGATCATCAAAACCTAGCATATGCGAAAAATTCCCTCCATAATCTAAAGAGTCATCCATCGGTATGACTTGCCCATTCTTGTACATCCTTCACAAATTCATGCAAATGTAAGTAAACAATGACTCATACAATGCTATAAAGAAAATAAGAATTGAACTCACACGACCGTCAGTGTTTTACAGAATGCATTATTGGTTCAAATAGTTTGAAAGAACTCTAAAATAGAATCAATTAACCAACCTGCGGTACACATATGCGGCTACAATTGGAAGTTGAGCAATCAAACTAAGGGAGTCTTCATATGTTGGTTCCCAGTACCTGCCGAGAACTAACTATGAGATTCTGAGTAGGAAAAGGTTTGTAACTAGTTAGAAAGTAGAAGCCTCAATAAGAACTCACTTAGACTTATGGATCCCTTTCTCATAGGCCTTCTGGAATTCACTTTGGACCTTAAGCAAAGAAAACAGAGTATTTTTCAGCTGATAACTCCACATAAGGGAATATTGAGAACTTTAATCTATATCTACTTTTTGATACATATGAATAAATCGGAACAACTTTGCCAAACAACTACAACTAAAAGATAATGTGAGCAACGATAAGTTAAGTAGAATTAATGTAATTGAAGGCCGTGACAAGGGCAATGATCTCACATCAGTTAGCAAACAGATATATAAATTTGTGCAAGACTATCATACAAATGGTACCAGTTAAGATTCTATGCATATCCTCCACTTGACAATAAAAATATTATATTATCAAAGATAAACTTAAATAAAACGGAGCAAAAGCATGATAAGGGTATATACTAGGTTTCTTGAAGCAATTAAAATAGAGATTGCAATTCAATATTCCACCTGAAGAGCCATAACACCAGTCGCAAACTGAGTCATTGGATGAGCAGTAATAGGTAGAGCATCAATAGTTTTATATACGTGATCTGCACCAAAAAAAGGAAATAAATATTCATGGAGGTGATGTCATTAAGGGATGAATAGCATTGAACATTCTAGCATCTTCTAATATAAGCTAAAAGAAGAAGTTGCTGCAATTTAATTCAGAGGCAAAAGTTGCACACTGTTTTGGGATTCTGTAATCATAGAGTAACTAGCATATAACCAATTTGAGCGTTGGGATAACCTGGGACAGTAGCACGATTTCTTAGTTCCTTTGATAAAGAATCGACTTGCTCTTTTGTCGGCACCTGATCCATGCAGGAATGAAAACAAAATTAGCCTTCTCAAAAGATAACAAGTAAGACAGGGTTAAACAAAAAACGAATTCAGATATAAAACATTGAATATCCAAGTATACTTGTTTATATGTGAACATTGTCAAATGCAACTATATGGTGGGAAGAGGCATTGTGCATAATACAAAGTTAGGAACCTACTTTTCCTGTTAAAAGGAGCCAAAGGAGACCTTCAGGTAACGGTTCTCCTCCAGGCTTGGCTGCAGGTAACAACTTCTGACATTCAGGAATAGACAACCCCCTGAAGCGAATTCCCTAAGACAAGTTAAGGGCACAGTAAAGTACATAAATCAGTAACAGCTGTACAACATAAAGTTAGACTGTGTGGTACATGTCATAAAAGAGTTGATATGATAAATGGGGTGCACCTCTTCTGGATCAAGTAATGATGTTTCCCATACTAGTCCTGTCATTCCTCTCATTCCACCAAGCACCTTTTGAGAAATGAACAAAAGAATACGACATTACAAGAATTATCAATTTTAAGGCAAGCAAAAAAAGCAAGAAAGACATGTACCATATCAACAGTAATGTTTCCCAGCTGAACTTTACCATGTTCTGACTTAAGTTTCTTTAGGCGTTCCTGAGAGAGAGTAAAATGAATTGAGTATTTAACATGGATATAACAAAGAAGAACAATATCATTTTTTATCAACCATTCCATCAATTCATCACAAATAGTGAATACAATAAATAAAAAAAACATATATCCAAATATCAAGCTCCGCTCCCCCTTAGATTGAAGATCATCAATGGTATGACTAAATCCAACAAGAACTTATGAATAATACTACTAGTATGAATCCATATAAGAAAAGTACCTGTTGTTCTGGAATCAATTCCTTCAGCTGAGAATGTAGGTCCTACAAGGTACACAACCCCCAATAAAATATCAGTTTTTTTAGACGAACAAGTAATAGCCATGCAAACAGAGTAAGAAAACATATTAATCTTGATGGGAAATTGCAATCGGGGAAGTAAGTAAAACAAAAGGATAAAGTTTGCAATGGCCCAAACATTCATAAAACCTCAGTTACTTTCGGGACCACACTCCACATAAAAAAATTATCAGTCTTTAAATGGCTGAGTCAGTCAAGGATCAACCATTCTGCACATTATACCATGAATGCCACATTTCTGTCATCAAAGATTGTAATTCATGACCAATTATTTCAAAAGGCAGGACATTTTGAACTCATAAATCAAAATCATATAACTACCAAAGTAGCGCAGGTATAATTTCAGAATATAACACTAAAGGACAAACAATTGATCACATTCAAGTACGAGCCTCTAGAAATTAAATTATGCCAAGAACAATAAAATGTGTTTTTATTTGTTTCACATGTTTTTAATAGTTGACAGTGCTAAATTAGCTTATTCCTTTTCCATTTAGCAATTTCAAGGTTCTCTTCAGAAAAAGTGTCTCAAAGAGGCACTAATGGAGAATGCCAACACCTTCATGATATTCACCAAATGTGGATGCCTTTAGGAAGCTCTTTTAAGTGCACAGCTTATAAAGGAAATGTTTCTCATATGTTGCTCTACAGAAGATAGTACTTCACAACATTACCTTTAAATAGCTTTTGAGAAGAGTCCTTATTGAAAAAAGGTACATGCTTGTGATTGCTATCACAGTCTAAGATCCAAATCTAGGAAACTATTTAGAGTGATTTTATGATATTTAAGGCTTAACGGAGTATATTCATAAAACATGTTTTGTTTATATTTTCGCAAATATGTTAAAATTCCCGCTGCTCTTATTGTTTATCTTTTCAATTATACATACTGAAAGTTAGATACATTCCCAACCATTATCCCACATTATAACACAATTTACTAATATTTTTCTCTTTCCCTGTCTATCATCTGGTTTCCCAGATCATCACAAGAGAAACAAAAAATTCAAATGAAAACATTACTGCAGTGCATCAAAGCTGTTACTCGTCAATCTTCAAACAATAACTAGTGCAATGTATCAGCATAATATACAAAATCATATCAAAACCAGACAAACATTCATTTAATGGAAATCTACAAAATGATGAGAATCGAACGTGCTTAAAACCTCAGAGGACGTCTGGACTTGGAACCAGCGGACAGAATTGCGGAGACCTGGCTGTTGGACCTGGTTGATGCAACAATTCAAGTTTTAACAATATTTTAGACACTAACAAAGGTGAGTCTACATCGAACACAAATAAAATAGGTCATTTTCCTGAAATATGGTTTTCTTCAGCCTACTATACCTCACACCATTAATGCATGTGAATTCACATGAAATCAATTTTAGTTGCCGATTCGAAATTAACGAATGTATGAACTCAGAAACTACTAAAAGTACTCACAGCGCGCGACCGCAGCTTCGACAACAGAGAAGCGCTCCTATGAAACACCATTTCTCCCAAACACTCGAATTACTGCAAAATCCGAATCATTCAAAACAAGGCACACAAAAACAAATCAACTAGGACGACCACGAATGTAGCGTAAAACACCACAACACGTCAAATCAACCAGCACAGTGCTTTTTCAGCGATTTCATATCGATTTTTTCAGCAGATCAACGAAGCATATGAAAAATCCCGAACACTTACAGCGAAAAAGGTAGAGAAACTGTGTAATTACCAGGGAAAAACAGGAAATAAATTAAATGAGTTAGCTGTAGGATAATGACCTTAAGTGAGAGAAAATTGGGGGCAGAGAGAGAAAGAGGAAGAGATGTTGGCGGAAAAAGCTTGCGCTGCGGGGGATGAATGAATGAGTTATTGAGACTATAAATATGGATCAACGGCTGGCCGTTTGCCACTTAGAATATTTAGAATAAGAAAATTCCACTGCGACTTTTCCTAATCAGAGTTAACAATTACTAATTGCTACTATTATACTATATTATTGTGAGCTGAATTCTGAAAAGTGCAAACAATTTGTTTATTTTTTTGAGAGAACTTTTTACTTTTTGTTATTTCTGTAAAGTTATTTGATACGGGTGATCTAGCACGTAAAACAAGTCAATTTACCATTTTTTACCTACATTATATAATATATTCATATGTATTTTTTACGTTTTTTTCTAAAGTTGCCTAAATATAAAGATTTCCCCATATTTCTCCAACGGGCAGATAGTTTCTTGCTGTTCAAGACAAAATCTTTAGAATGGATCAGTTTAAATGCAATCTTTCAATTAAAACACGGTCCAAAGACTCCAAACTAACTAACTATGCTATTTTTTTTCTTACTATTTTATTATTATTATTTTTGTTTGAAATGACTATTTGTAACTAAAAAGCAATATTTTTTTTATGAAGAGCTATGTAGCAATATTTGATTTGCTAGAACTACACTTTTTTTTTTAACGAAAAAAATACACTTTTTAAAATTCAAGGGAAGTAAAATCGCATTAGCCTACTATACTAGTAGAGCTATTTGGAGATAGAATATTTGCATTAAAACAATTTCTCAAACTAACCCACCCAAACTAATTGGCTATTCGAAGTTCTAAGGGGAACCCTTTCGTAGTACCGCGAAGTCCAACTGCCCAATTGTACTATCCCCTAAAATAAAAATAAAAATAAATACGAAAATAAATGTAAATATAGTATGTATCTACAAATACAAAAAAAAATAATTTAAGAACTGTACAATGATCAGCCGGTTACATTTTCGAACCGACGGTTTCAGTTCCAATTCCGTTTCCAGTTTGAATTGCCTTTTTTCTCATTATTATTTTTAATTGTAATGTGCAATTTTCTTTCGACTCATCCTTGATTTGTTTTCTCCAATAAACTTCTATAGAATGCTAAATTATAAAATAATAATAATAATAATAATAATAATAATAATAATAAGCATGAAAGTTATGAAAATTCTTGTTTATCAAAGTTATGAAAATTCGTGTTCACCGATTTTGACCCGAAACGGGAGGAACCGACAGTTTATGTTATGATTTTATTTTTTTGGTTTTCTTCACTTTTATCTCTTAATTTATACTTTTAAGTATTTTACGATTCCAAGATGGAGGAACCGGACCGAACCGACGGTCACAATAGTTCCTTTATAGCTAGTTCCGAACCGGCGGTTCTGTGTTTGGTTATCCGATCCCGATTAGTTTTTCTTTTAACGCTTCTACGTGACGCGGTTTTTAAATTTCATGTTCAATTGTTTTTTAAAGAATTGCTTCTTGAATTGATAGTTAAATACTTGTTTGAAATATATGTTTTTCTCATTATAACATTGTTTTCCTATGATGTTTTTTTTAGAGTGCAATCAATTATTAGTCGTGACTCGTCATAGAGTTTATTCAACACTTTGCATCAATATTACGATAGATATATTATAAAAATAAAAAAGACCGCCTCTAGTTTTGTGATCTCCTTATTAGACCTGCATGGGCTTTAAGGCCCGCCGGTTTTGGCTCGGAACCGGCCCGGGGTCAACGGGCCAAAAACCGGGACCGGGACCGGGACCGGGACCGTCAAATGAAGGGCCGGGCTAGGGTCGGCATATTTGAGGACCGGGACCGACGGTCTGGCCCACCAAGCTGCGAGAAAAACCATCGGGATTTTGTAGCCGTTGGAACCGACGAGCCCGCCGTGCCCAACGGGAAAAAACAGCAGCAGCATTGCAGCAGTAGAACATGTTGCTTCTTCTCTCCATTTGCCAGCTTTGGCAACGGCTATGAGCCGTTGGCTGCTGCTGCTCCTCCACCTCCAAAATCCCCCAATTCCACCTCCTAACCCTTCTCTACACACTCAACTATATATATTACTCTCATTCATACTCACATTTCACCAAAAATCTATCATTCTCTCAACTCAATCTCTACTCTCATTCTCATTCATTTTCATTCTCAAGTTTCAACTCTCAAGCTTTCACTCTTACATTTTGCACACACTCACTCCTACTTTCATAACTACACTACACTACACACTATGTCTTTCTCAAAACAATCACAAAAGAGCAACAAGGGCAAGAGCAAGGTGGACAATTTTGCCCAAAGTGAAGGAGGAGGCCAAGCCTCTCAAACTCAAAGGTCAAGAAGGATTGAAATGGCAGAAGAAATTTCAAGGCAAGTCGCCGAATGAATTCAAGCCGAAGAGGATGCCGAATTTGAACACATGGTTCATACAATGGAAAGCCAAGTTCCACAGCTCCAACGATGATGAATGCCACGAAAACAACGAAGAAGACAAGCCAGAACAACCTCCGCCAAGAAATACCGCCAAGGAACCCAAGTCTGACGTCTTCAAGAAACAATTTAGAAAAGTGTTGGCTCCGGAACGTGAAGGCCAACCTCCCCTCCCCGATGGTCGAAAGAGATACCTCGCGGCTTGCGTATTGCAACTATTGCACTAATATTTACAAATGGATAGAAAATGGAGGCTATGGCACACTCAATAGGCACATGGAGAACGTTCATCCAAGTGAGTCCGGAATATGTACTTCTCAAACACAAATTCGAGGTACTTCTTCAACTTCGGCGACGGGTACGTCCCCTTTATTTAAATTTAAGAAACAACCTTTTAATTATACCGATAGAATTACGTATGAAACAAGTCTTAAAGATGAATTAGGTCTCAATGCTTCCAAAATTGCTAGAACAAATATGCTTAAGAGGATTAGGAGACGATGCATGGAGAAAAAACAAGATTTGGTGAAATATTTGCTTCGTTTGGGTCATAAAGTTTCTATTTGTGCTGACGTTTGGACCTATGCATATAAAAAAAATAGTTATATGGGAATCACTTGTCATTGGATTGATGCAAAATGGAGTTTGCAAAAATATTTGATCGCATTTAGGGAGTTTGAAGGGTCTCACAATGCTCAAAATATTGCTTTAATTATTATCACGGTTTTAAATGAATATTGTTTGGTTAACAAGGTATTTTCGGTGGGTTTTAATAATGCTATGGCGAACACCGCTAGTATTCCTCAACTCATTGAAGTATGTTCACCATCTTTTGATCAAATGAGAAGAAGAGTATTGATACTCTCACTCCAACAATTGATATCTCACACTCTACATGTGATTCATCAATTGGTATCAATTAGGCACTTCGACAAACCAACTATACCTTAACTCTTCATGGATTTCCCATCAATTTAATCCTTTAAAATAAGACGAACATCATAACATTAAAATTAACTGAATTAAGGTGAATTATGTTGTGTCTTATTTTATACTGTATATGAGTATCTCATTAATAATTGTTGGTCCCGTGATGACTAAGTCTTCGCACATGTAGAGGGCAGGTGAATATATGTATGTGTTGTCGGTGAAAACTTTCATATAGAATAAACTAACAGAAAATAAAAACTAGATTTTTCTCCATCATTTAATCCTTTAAAATAAGACGGATATCATAATATTAAAATTAATTGAATTAAGGTGATATGTTGTGTCTTATTTTATATATGAATATCTCATTAATAAAGTTTTATAAATAATGATAAAATTAAATATGATTAATAAATTATAAAGTCAAAGTTAAAATTAAATATGATTAATGAATTATAAAGTTAAAGTTATAAGAGCATCTCCAGCGGGTCGGAATCGAGGGGCTCGAGACCGCGGCGCGTGCCCGGGCCGCACTGGCGAGCCCCTCCTCCGGCAAGCCCAACCCGCAGACGAGAGCCCGGCTCATGCCCCCTCCCCCTCGCTGTGCTGACGTCATAATGACGTCAGCCAGCCATTTTTTTTTTAAAAAAATTGATTTTCTAAGAGAAAAAATAAAAAATATATATATATTTTTTGAATGTTGGCAGCCAATGATGGCTAGCCAACGGCTACATCACCCCCTCCTCCCATAAATCCACACCCCCACAAATCATCTCACACACTTCCACAATTCATCTACAATTCTTCACATTCCCACAATTTCTTTACAAATTCAAATTATTTCCTCCTTTCTCAACCAAATCCAATGATGGATGACGAGTCGTTTCTCGAATTGTTGCGATCCCAAGCCGTCGGTGGTTTCTCCTCGCATCTCGACGATAATTCTCCACCCAACGATGATTCTCAAGGCGACGACGATTCTCCGTCGTCGCCGCCGCGGCCTACGCAAGTCCTCCTACCCACGAAGTGATGGGATATTCTCCTGCCGGTTATCAAGACGTCTCTCCACCCGTCTTCGATCAATTCAAAACTCCGCCGTTCAGGGGAAGTCATGGTGCGACACAAGATCTTGAAGGGCCAAATCTGTCGAGTTCTTTCGAGTCAGTTTCGAACACGCGTCCAATAGCCAAGAAGAAAGGGAGTGCATCAACGGCTACCGCCACAAAGCCGGAATCAACCGCAATGACGAAGGTCGTACCGTACAGTCCGGAGGAGTCGCCTCATCTCATCAAGGTGTGGTCTAGCATTTCCGAAGACCCAGGAGTTGGCGATCAACAGAAGGAGGTCATTTTCTGGGGCAAAGTCGTAGATAGGTACAACGTTACGATTCATACTATCAGCTACAAGCCTAGAAACAAGAAGATGCAGAAAGGGCATTATCAGTTGATATTGCCCAAATGCAACAAATTCCATGGCTACTACGTTTAAGCTATGAGGGAGTGGAAGAGCGGAGAAGACGCAATCGACGTCTTCAACAAAGCATGTGAGCTGTATTAAGCTGAGACGAAACAACCTTTCCAATATGGGAAGGCCTATGACGACCTGCTGAAATTGCCCAAGTATGATCTTTTTCGGGGTAATAAAAAGCAGAAGGGCACAGGCGGGTCGTCCAACTCCAGCAATCCCGACACAGAAGCTGCGGAAGAGGATGGCTATTTTCCAGAACGCCCCCGGCCAATCGGGAACAAAAAAGCTTTCGCCCAAAGAAGGAATAAAGGCAAAGGCAAACAAGCTAAGGAGACGATTGATTTGGAGGACGTTCCGGAGGAAGCCGAAGATGAGTTTTGGCAATCAAACGAATTAGTTAATCAGACGTACTTATCGATTGCAAAGAAGAAGGAGGACGTCTTGGAGAAGAAGAAGCAAGCCTACACCAGCAAGCTCATGACTTCGTATAGCAAGCTGCTCGCCACTGATACCACACATATGACACCACAGGAGTTGGAGCAGCATCAGCTCCTCATGACTAAATTGTGGAGCATGATCGAAAAGTAGCTAGTTTAATTGTAATTTTTTTTAATTTTAATTGTTGTATTTCGTTTCAATTTAATAAAAAAATTCCAAAAATTTTGTTACTTTTTAAATTGAAAATAAAATTAATTAAATAAATAAAATCGAACGAAAAACGAAACGAAAAACGAATTAAAAAAACATATCAAAAATTTAATAAATAATGAATTAAAAATAATATATTAAAATGGAGAGAGCCTGGGGGAGGGGCTCTCGGCTGGAGATGAAATCGGGAGAGAGCCCATTCCCACCGGAAAGTGGCCGAGAGCCCCTAAAAGGGGCTCTTGACTGGAGATGCTCTAAGAATTTAGAAAAATATTTATGAAAATTCATTATAATGCCAAATCGAATTGTAATTCATTTTGGTATATTGATATTGATGATTAGATACCCCATTTCTTATTTGTGAAAAATAAGTGATGGAAATGAGCACGACTCTACCGTGGAGAAACGACACTAGTTTTGGCCTTTGACTCAATACACGAGCCACAGCTCTTCTCTATCGTGGCGATTGCGCCGTGGATTTGTCGACCCCACACAAAATTATATATTCTGTATATGCTGCCTTCATTGTCCCATTTGAACTCGCTTACCCCTCCTCCCCTATAACACCTTAAATCCTTTTCCTTTTACCATTTTCAGTAAAGAGTTTACGAATTACGACTCCACTTCATCGTATCAATTTCCTCTCGGTTAGGTGACCCGGCATTTATGTTTAAGAATTCAGTTTCATTGGTGGCCCAAGTTTCAATTTTGCTCTCATCATGCGCTACTGCATATCTAAGATTGCTAAACGGCATCTGGGTCTGAGGAATTTCAGCTCCGTAAGTTCGTTTTTTGCTTCCTTCAATTCGATCAATGGCTTATGAAGTGCATTTTTGAATTTATTCTGTGTTCTGCAGTTTCCTGATTGATGGAATCACCTTTTGATTTTACTCCTGGGTAGTTTTTGTGAATTTTGAGTCTCCCAGTAGGTTTGAACTTGGTGTGTGGATTGGGTTGGGATTTGATTGAAATTGCCATCAATTATGCTTCTAATTTCTATCAATTTTAGCTATTTGCTACGTTTCTGATGTTTATCGTGAAGCATCATGATGTTGTACTCTTGTCTTGAGTTGCAGCACATAGTAGCTCTAATATTATTGTTGTACCATGTAATAGTACAGTGCAGAGGCTTTTACCCATTATTGGCTACTTTTTAGCTCTTAATCGCTTCTGCACTGACTAAGATTTTACTGTCCGTGTCTACCTCGTGCACTACTACAAATAGAGTGCGATAGTCGCTAAAAACATGTAGCATTTGTGCTTATCAGGATGCAGAATTTATTTATTTATTAACCAAAATGTGTCGATTTGCTGAGTTATTATGTATTCTTTGTGTTTCTTTCTTTCTCGTTCTCTTGAATGGGGACGGTGTGAATGTGAGCTATAAGATTTTTGATGAGTATGATGACTATCTTGTTATGTTGAACTTGTTATAAGTCAGCTGCAGATTTTGTTTTGAATAATAGATTTGCAGAATTGCTCGAGTTATCTTGGATTTTGTTGCTGATGTATGCAGTTTTGGCCGATTAACATGTTTTGTCATTTCTTCTGCTAAACCTAGAGTAGAATGTATCTCTGTGTCTCTGTGAGAGAGAGAGCGAGAGAGAGAGAGAGAGAGAGAGCATTTGACTTGAGCTGCTTTACTAAAAAGCTTTTGGGGGTTCTTGTGATTGAGCTATTCACATTTATTGCTAGTTGAAATCTTCATTTAGTAGTTTTTTTCTTTTTCTTAAGAACATTTTGCGGTATTTCAATATTGAATTGTAAGGTATCCTTAAAAAAAAAATTGAATTTAAAGTTTCTATGTATTTTATCCACACATTTTCATTCAAATCACTGAATAAATCGGGATAGAAAATGGAAGTTGGGGTTTTGTCGTGCATGTAGAAGACCGAGCTATGAGTACTACTGAATTTAGTGAGGATACTTTGTTGCTTTATATGCAACTTTATTGTACCAAAATGGGGACATCTAAAGAATATTTTTGACAAGAAAACTGTTAATCATATTTAGCACAGTAATTACTTTTTTCCATCGTTGACATACTAATTGATAATAACTTTAGCTTTTGCTTATCTTGTTTCTTCTGAAGCTTGATTAAGCTTAGTGTGCTGCTTTTGTCGATGAAATTTGTTGGTTCTTAACTAGTTGCTTTTGAATATCTTTCTGCAATACGAACTCATTATTCTGTGTACTATCAATCTATTAAAGTAATCTCAATCTCCTTGAAGTCGAAGAAGGTAGTGTCAATGAACTCAAGCTTGGTCTTCACTAAGAAGTAAGAGTTTGGCAAAAGGAGTATATATCTTTGTTTGAGAAATGTTCCCGTTGTAGCTTCCAGTTTACATGTTGAATTTTAGTTTCCTAATAGTCATCGAATTTCATTTCAGGCCAACAGTACAATCATGTCTCCCATTCTACAAAAATGCAGTTATGGACTAACTTCGACTAGTGACATTAGTGATGGAACAGTTTCAAAGATGTACGGTACTTCATGCGAAAACTGTCCAAAGGATGAACCTGTTTCCAACATGTTAGTTGATTCATTTGGGAGGCAACATACATATTTGAGAATCTCATTGACCGAACGTTGTAATTTACGATGCCAGTACTGTATGCCTGCTGAAGGTGCAGAGCTAACTCCAAGCCCTCAACTTCTATCGCAGAAGGAAATCGTTCGACTAGCTAATTTGTTTGTCACTTCAGGTGTTAACAAAATCCGTCTAACGGGTGGGGAGCCCACAATTAGGAAAGACATTGATGAAATATGCTTACAACTTTCAAACTTAAGAGGGCTAAAAACACTTGCTATAACCACTAATGGAATCACACTGGCAAATAAACTTCCAAGATTAAAAGAATGTGGACTTAGTTTGCTAAACATAAGTTTAGATACATTGGTTCCAGCAAAGTTTGAATTTATGACTCGGAGGAGAGGACATGAAAGAGTTTTGAAATCCATCGATGCTGCTATAGAGTTGGGATATAATCCTGTCAAAGTATGTATCATTGTTTTGGCTGATTTATTTTCTAGTCTATTTGGTGGATTAATATGGATCAGAACTCATCATTTCCTTTTTTCTTATATATACGTGTTAATGTGCACTTTGACTTTCTGTCAGGTAAACTGTGTTGTAATGCGCGGTTTCAATGATGATGAAATATGTGATTTTGTTGAATTGACGCGTGAAAAGCCAATCAATGTGAGGTTTATTGAGTTCATGCCTTTTGATGGGAACGTCTGGAATTCAAAGAAACTAGTACCTTACGCCGAAATGTTGGATATTGTGGTAAGGTAGAATTCTAAAAATCTCTACTTTTCAGCTTTTGGATTTTGTTATAACATATATGAGTAATTCAAGATTTCTCAATCTCAACAGATCAAACAAAGGAGTGCAACGAATTCAGGATCACCCCACTGAGACAGCAAAGAATTTCAGGATCGATGGTCATCAGGGCACAGTTTCTTTCATCACATCAATGACTGAACATTTTTGTGCTGGTTGCAACAGACTGCGACTTTTAGCTGATGGGAACTTTAAAGTTTGCCTCTTCGGTCCCTCAGAGGTAAACCATTGAAATACACCAAGATGATCAAAAGAAAACTCTCTCGATCAATTTCTTATTTCTGTTTCATTTTATTGCATCACCAGGCAAAATTACATCATCATTTTAGGGTAAGTTTTATTTGCTGTTGCATAATTAACCCCACTAGCTCCCCAAACAACTCTTGCACAGTCAAGTGAGCAGATGAATTGAACTTTCAGTAGATTCAGTTAATAATTGTTCAAATTGAATCTATGTGTTTGCACTTCTCTAACTCCCTACCATGTTAAGATATTATGTTGTAAGATATACCTGCTGCTAGTTTGAAGGTTTTGTATCTTATCCTCGTGAGGTTGCCTCTTTCAGGTTAGCTTGCGGGACCCCCTCCGCAGTGGTGCTGATGATAATGAACTTAAGGAGATTATTGGAGCTGCGGTAGGTAGCTTTTATTATCTTGATAAAAATGTTGCATATACCCAAGTTTTACTATTACATCCAATTTCATGCTGCTGTATATGCGTAGTCTCATATTTCCAAGCATTTATTCTGATTTTTAGATAAAAAGAAAGAAAGCAGCACATGCTGGGATGTTCGATCTTGCGAAGACTCCAAACAGACCAATGATACATATTGGCGGCTAGAATCATCATGACATGCAAATCTCTCTGTATGACTTGTAAGTGCTCCTTTCCTTGTCCTACTTCACTTACTATGTGAATTAGCTGTTTAGTAGTACTCCAGTTAACTCAGAATGTTCAGTTTTTGTAGTTCCAAATGGGGAAAAAAAAAAAAAAAAAAAAAAGGGAAAAAAGAAAAGAAACCGCAACCATCACTATTCCCCTCATTCGTTTAACTGATATTTGTTAAATTCTCTGTGATAAGGACATAACTATATCTAGTTCTGTTTTAAGTTTTATTCAGTTATGATTGTTTTAATCTAAGGCACACTACCGAATGTCCTCGTTTCTGATAGACACATCTCACATGTTCGATTCTGCTCCTCTTTTTAATCAGCATGCACATACTATATTTCATCCTTCAGGAATATTTTATCATGATTATGTGCTTATTCTCTTTCAGCAATCAGGCTAACTTGCTCGCTGGGAAACTGCAAGGAGAAATCAGTACTCCCTCATAGAGTTTACCATACACAAGGAAAGATGGGAATAAATAGGAATCTCTGCAGAAAAAAAGAGGGGGCCAATTTTGAAGCCATGTATCCATCTTTCTCAAGGATGTATATATATAGTTATTGCAAAAGTTATTATTTAACAATACAAATCTTTTTCCCGTTAAATGTATTCTGCATAATACAATTACCAGTGTATTTTTAACATTTATACTATGCTCCTTTTCTACATAACCAGATTCTTCCCATTGTATTCAAACTGGCCATACTTGTTTATCAATTAATTAATTAATGGATAGGTGAGGTCTATGGATCTCTTTTGCATCTACAAACTATTCATTTTTGGGGTATATGAAGACATACAGCTGCAATGGTGAAGTGCAGCAGTAAGCCTAAGGCAGTGAAGCAGTGAAGAATAAGGTGCATGCCATGCATGCCGCCACCAAAAGAATAAAGAAGGGGAACCGTGTGCAAGATGACGTGGCACGATCCTGATCATAGATAAAATCTAACGATGGGAGTGACACTTGTGATTAGCACGCTATTAGAAAGTTCGTTATTCAGTTTTAGTATAAATAGAAAGTAAACCAATTCTGTAACCGAGTTCTTGAGTGAACGAACTTTTATCTCCTTCTTAGCTGAGTTACTTGTTACGGTTTGATCGAACTCTATACACAAATCTAAATACAAATTTTCAGATTCTACAGTATACGGTGTATTATTTGCTATGGTATTTATTATGGATTATTGTACATTAACAGTACAAGATGATCAATGTCCATGAAAATGGTAAACTGCAGATTCCCTTGCAACAAAATAAAGAGACTTCTGAAAATCATCATTCACCATATGTATGTCACAGTAAGTAAAATCAGTTGTGCTGAATACATGCATGAAAAAGGGAATACTGACACATATCCTCTTCCAATTTGTTAATTAATTTATTTACACCTGGGCTACACACCCTAATTATTACAAAGAATATCTGCACAATGAATAATAGGTGAAACAGCAAAGGATGAACAAAATATATCAGTTTCTCCTCAAACTTATTTCATCCAATTCTTGCTTCCTTCCATGATCTAGCTAGTGCTAGCGACCGAGAACGAAGAAGATGCGAATCAACGAGCAATCTTCCCAGTCGAACCAAACAGCAACACTTTTCGTCACTTTTCCAGGCTCCTCCACCCTTGGAACTGCCATGGAAAACGAAGCACGAAACTCTCCTTCCCTTCCAGTTTCTGCCAAGGAGAGAAAGAAAGCCAGACGATAAATCTGCAATCAAAATCCAAAACTAACCACACTCCCTCCCTCCCTCCCTCGATGCACACAAACTAGCAGAGAGGCATCTCCCCAAATACATTGATCTGAGAGGACCTGATAGAAAATAGAGGGAATTCATTCACATCATGATCATGAAAGAATCCATCCATATCCTCGATGAAACTGGTGAAAACCGACTGATCCTCAGCACCGTATATCTCTTCAACCTCGATCTTCATCCTTTGAGCCTCGTGCAAAGCTGGCACCGCACTTGCTCCTTCTGTTTTGATGCAGTAAGGCTTCAGCTCGTTTCCTTTTCTCGTACTTTGCTTCCTTTCTACTGGCGGCTTACCGGTTAGTCTCTGCACGAGCTCTTGGAACTCCTGCACCGTCGTCTTTATAATCTCTGGTTCGACTAAGTGAATTATCCGAATCTTGGGCTTGATTTTGGAGATTGTTCGCGAGTAATCATGGAAAGCATGCTTCGGTCGAGCTAAGGCGGCTTCTAATGAGTTGGGCTTCATGTTTTGTTTATGCAGATATATGCCTTGAAGATTGAGTTCTTGATATATATATATATGTACACAGCAGAATTTTGTACAAGTAGAATTATTGGATAAACAAAAAAAAAAAAAATCCAAGTTGGGAAAGAAAAAAATGTTTGGCCTTTGGAAGCAATGATCAGATCATGAGGCAAATTATGCGTACCTGCAAGTACACAAGCCTCAAAATTAGTATACTACTTAAATCACTTTTTTTAAACTTAATAATTTAGTGTATATTTGATCAACTTGCATCCCATAATGGATAAACTATATTCTTATTGTGATTATATAAATTGTTGGTTAATTTGTTGGTGGTAATAATTTATTTAGTCAACGTTCGTTCATGAGCTGCACTTGCATAAACTAGAATTTTTTTTTTTATGGCTAACGTTAATGGAGCTGTGGTGTTCGATTAAGTTATGAATTACAGTTGAGTTTTTTTTTTTGTTCTTTTTAATAAGAAAGTAAGAAGTTGACTTTGTAGGCAAATGGTGGTCTTTGTTTATGTTTTCCTGAAAAAAAAAAGTCATGAGGTTACTGGTTACAGTTAAATATGAGCAAGTTGTTAGGAATATCTGTCATCCAAGTAAGCATAATTATTTCTTAAACTGCTGGAGTTAATCTTAATCGTTGACTTAAACATAAGAATATCCGGTTATTAACAGAAAGTTGTTGTTTGGAATCGAAAGGTCGTCGTTGACTTAAACATAAGAATATCCGGTTATTTACACGTTCTTCGTTCGCATTGGTAAGTCTTGTACTTCTCCAAGAGGGAAGGAGGCAATTCTTTCTTCTTTCCTTTTTTCCTTTTCTTAGAGTAATTCCTATCTCTTTTGTTGTTTTATATTCTAATATCTTATAAATTAATATATATATAAATCACAAAATCTAGAAAATCAAAGCTCGATTATTTATTTATTTATTTATTTTTAACTTCAAAAAATGAGTAATAAAACAAATCGAGCTTTAATTTTTATTTATTTTATAGATTTTATAATTTTTATAATAATTTCAATTCTAAGATACTACTACTAGAAGATAAAACAACAACAAAAATTTAAAGAAAAATAATGCAAAAGTGATAAACGACGAAGGTACCCACTAAAGGGGAGTAGCATATCATTTCTTGTTATTAATAAATCTAACACGAGAGTATTATTTATTTATTTTATTTTTTTGAAGGAAAAGAGGTAGGAATTACTATTTGATTATGCAAAAACTAACAGTTTTCGAGATGGTAGTCAGTAATGAAGGAGTAGTATCAACTACCAATTCGAAATTTTATAACGTACTTATATATAATGTTTTAAGACGAAATGTGCATAGAATTTGGTATGTGCATAATATAAAAGCTAAACTGATATCTTCAGAACATTGTATTATTATAAATAGCAATACTCCACTGATCATTGAAGAAAAATAGTTGAGTTGGATATACAAATACTATTTCGGGAAATCCATGGAAATAAAAAAATTGAAAGTGCAATCCACTTCTGAATATGTTGTTATTAAAGAATCATCTATGTATGTGATGGGATTTTGTAAAATTGATGATGTACTATTAGTGACGATTTTGTGCATGTTGAACCACAACTTAATTTCTTTAAAAATAAAAATAAACATAACAATTGTGTGAAAGTCAACTACTTCCAACTCATGGTGGTACTACTCTCGGTTCGCAATGATATTAGTCCCCCATTTCTTCTCCAAATGAGCGTGGGTTTGTAAATGTCTAGTAATTTTAAGAAAAAATATGTAAAATTGAATAAGTGGGTAAAAGTGATTAGTAATAAAATAACGGTAAATGTGGTTGGTAGTTGAACTTGAATAAGTGGGTAAAAGTGGTTAGTTATAGAATATGGTGGGCCCAACCAAATAATAATATTGTAAAACATGAAAGTTATTATAAATGTAAAATTTTTGATGAAAATATTTTTATTTTTAAAAACCACACTAATTTGGGAAACATCCGAAAATAAAAATAAGCATGTTAATATAGGGGACAGACAGGTTCGAGTTACACTAAGAGGGAAAATGGAGAACCATCATTGATCATTTTTAAAAGAAAAAGAAAAAAAAAACTTTATAAAGCATTATAGTCATCTATATACTACCTCCATCCCATATATTTAGACCTCTTTACTATTTAGCACGTATTTCCACCGAAACCTAGTACGGGTTTTAAAATATAATTTTGTAGTATCATTTTTTTTACGGGATACTATGACACTCATAGTATCCCGTAAAAAAAATGATACTACAAAATTATATTTTAAAACTCGTACTAGGTTTCGGTGGAAATACGTGCATAAAGGCAAAATGGTCTAAATATATGGGATGAAGGTAGTATATAAATAGGGATGGCAATGGCCCGGATCTGGACCGGATCCGGCTTGCTCTAGATTCGTAAAAATAAAATTGGTCCGGATCCGGTCCAGATCCGTCGGGTCCAAAAAATCAAGATCCAGATCCATCGGATCTACGGATCTGGACCCGGATCCATAATCTTTTATCCTAAATTGAATTTTTTAAATGATAAAAAAAATTATAGTGCAATAATAATTATAATAAGTTTTTGATGATAAATCTAACGAGTTGTAAAAATTCTAAGTACATGAATAACAATCCCAAATTAAAATATCTCCCAAGTATATAGATAAAAATTCCAAATTAAAATAATAATAAAATATATAAAATTTATGTTATATATAACGGATCCATGGACCGGATCTGGACCGGATCCGGTTCTAAAAATTTCAGATCCAGATCCAGATCCAAAAATTGGATATTAGATCCAGATCCGATCCAAATCCATCGGGTCCAAATTTTAGAAGGCCCAGATCCGTAAAATCGGATATGGACCACCGGATCTGGACCGGGTCCTGGATCCATTGCCATCCCTATATAAAACATGAATCTTCAATTGAATTTCAATTTGGATGACAATATAAATATTATCAAATTGAAGGTCACAAACCAATTATCAATCACGACCGCTGTTAATGGGATATGAGTTAACTTCCTTATGCACGATCTATTAAGCATCAGGTGCATAACAAACTAAAGCAAAAACTAAAAAATAAAAAATGAGTGGAGATTAAAAACTATATCATTATGTCATAAGAAAGGAAAATAAAATTATTAAATCCCCATGTATCGAGTTTCAATTATTTTTAATAGATGTATTTTCCAATAGGCTATTGGTATTAAAATACACAAACTTTATATGATTTCTGGGGTTTTCCTGAATTTTTCAATGTCACAAAAAAATACATGAACTTTTTTAATTTGTGCAATTTTACCCCGAAGCTGATTTCCCGGCGAAATTGAGTCCTACGTGGACGTCGACGATGCACATGTGGTTTAGATCGGCGGCAAACTAAACGACATCATTTCTAAGTAGTATAAACGACGTCGTTTCGTATTAATTACACTACTATATACTTAGGGTTTCGTTTCGCACATATTTCTTCTTCTTGCAGCTCACCCTTCTTACAGCTCGATAATGTCTTCTTCCAGCTCTTCTTCCATGCGCTACAGGCTGACTATGGCCCCACTGTGTGTTCACGAACTCCCCGCTGATATCTTGGCGTCACACACAGAGAGGAACCCCAACTGCCGATTCTTTTGTTGTCCAATGAGGAAGGTAAGTCTTCTTTAATGGTTATATATTTTCTCACTAGTTTATGCAAAAATTAGGGTTCACAATGGGTTTTGAAAGTGTGATTTTTGAAGTATCAACCGATCGCATTTCTTGGTTTGTGCAGTGGGATGATTGTGATTTCTTCCAATGGGTTGATTCCCCAATACCTACTAGCTTTTGTCGGAATAATTGTACTCATCGCCTCAAGCTACTGCAAGACAAATACAAAAACCAAATCCATGCCCGAATAGCTACCGAGACTTTGCTCAATGAGAAATTGAGGTTGAAAATTGAAGAAGGCTAAGTTGGGGGAGGCTGTTAGAGAAGCTAAAGAGTTGAAGAAATGGAACTGGAATATGATCAAGAAGATATGAATCACATTGTTCTTTGTTGTTGTTGCTAATGTTCTAAGTAGTAATGTTGCAGGGTTCTATGTAGTAGTGTTTGCCTAGTTTATGGTTTATATTCTTATGTGGTATTCAAGAACTTGTTATTATGATGTAGATTGGAACTGAGTAATTTTGTAACCTCCTTGCACTCAGTAGTATTAATTATGTGTTGGTTGATATGGTAATGAATCTGTTGCTAAGTTTGTTATAATTGTATATGCTAAGCTATAAACAAACTACAAGTTTAAACTGAAACTACAGGCATCATAGATACTGCAATAGACTACAAAAGATTCTGCATTCATAGCAAATGTTGCAAGTTCACATAATTCAGGGCTAAACAACAATAGCAATCCAAATATAGGTGATTCCCAGCTTCATCAATCCATGTTTCATCCAAAACAACTAAATCAAATTCATCCAAATATTGTTAGAACTACCAAAAGACTACAAGTTTAAAGTGAAACTACAAGCTTCACATTTTTGAATCTAAGTTGTACTTCATTGAGTGGGCTGTTTCTCCTTCTTCTTTGCTTTTCTTTGTTGCAGTGGTGTTGTGGGCATGAAAATGGGCCTTTTGTCAGCAGGCACTCTTCCAAATATTCTTCCTCCAGATCCCATGATTTCCATTCTTGATGAAGAGCTTGCCTGAGATGTTGAAAGCATCTCTCCAGTAGACTGAGATGTTGAAAGCCTTTCTCCAGTAGACATCACCTTTGAAAATTGTTCCTCTCTGATTTTGGCTGGTTCTCCCTTTCTTAGTCTTCCTGATTTGCCCTACAAAATAACAACACTATCATTAATTTCATGAATGAAATGAAAACTGAAAGATAATAACTAACCTTAGGTTTAGGAGGCCTGAAAACTTTGTCATTCCTACATGTTTTCTAGTTATGTCCTTTTTAAAAGCATTGAGAGCAAGTCATCTGCATACCAATCTTCCTAAGCTTTGGGGATTTTTAGGATTCTCTTCACATGAGTTCATCTTCCCCTTTTTTTGGGGCCTTCCAAGCATCTTCTTCACTGCAGGAGGTACAACAGGAAATCCTTCGACTTGTGGCCATATTTTCTCACCATTCAATGTAGAAAGGCTATGTATGTAAGTTAACTTATACTTCTCAATATAATATGCCTCATGCACATAATCTGTAGCATCTTGTCTGAGCAAGTGAATTATAGAACAAACATGCTTGCATGGGATTCCTGTTATGTCCCATGCTCTACAAGTGCATGTCCTGCTCCTTATATCAACCACAAATCTATCCTCAAAATTTTCCACTTCAAAAACTACATCTAAAGATGCATGTGCAGTATCTACTGAAATGCTTAACCTCTTCCACCTTTTTCACTTTTTCTGGACAAATCCTATGATGATAATCAACCAGCTCCACACTATTCCTATATTTTCTAACCATAAGAGATGTTCTAATCTCTTCTAGCATGTGTATAACATGTTTTCCTCTAGCTTGCAGGATATACCCATTGAAAGTCTCACTGGTATTATTCAAAATCATAGCAGACAGAGAAGAGGGATTGATGAAAACCTTACAAAATTTAGTTATGTCCCTATTGATGAAATCTTCATAAGCATCTACATTGGCCTTCTTCAGTTTATCAAGTGTTGCATTGTACTATCCCAAATAGGTGTTATTCACAATCCTCTATTACATCTTCTTCAGTGTTAATGCTTTGTGCCTTTTCTTCCGATTCATAAAAACGTACCTTGCACAATTCCTATGCTCAACATGTGGAGCAACATTTTGTACAACATTGATCAAACCCTATAGCAAACAAATAAGCATATTCAATATAATTTAGAAACATTTTGAGGAAAACTTTAAGCATATAAGGAGTACCTTCTATTGATCACTTATGAAGGCGAACCCTGCTCCAGTTCCCAACCCTTGATCATCGACAAGTATCCTCAGAAAACAACTCCAGTTTTCAGTATTCTCCACTTCTACCACAGCCCAAGCAATTGGGAAGATTTGTTTTTTGGCATCACTCCCAATTGCACATAGCAATACACCTCCCAAATATGTCTTCAGAAATGCCCCATCAAGGCCAATTATCCTTCTACACCCTGCCTTAAACCCCTTCCTCGGTGCTCTAAACCCAATATAGATGCCCTTAAATACAGCCCCACATCCAAGCACAATTCAAACCTATCCTCTTTGACAACCCTCATCAGCTTCAATACACAACTCCTTAACTTAGCATAATGCTCATCTATAGTCCCTCTCAACATCTCAATAGCATTATCTCTAGCATTGTACAATTTCCATCTATAGACAATTACATTAAACCTATGTATGATATCAGCAGACAACTTTTTCACAGTTATTTCATGCCTATGCCTAAACATGCTTATGTACTGTTTGGCTATCCAAGTAGAGGTTACTTGCATATTTTTCACAGCTAATGTGCATGTGTGGGGCCCATCAAGAGTTTTGATCTCACAAAATGACCATTTTGACTATTTACACTGCCATAGCACATCTATTTACAAGGTTCATTATAGAATGCCCGCTTCTATGTTTGGCTGACCCTCTGAAGTGTATATCTCTCCCATCTTTAATAGAATGTACTGTAACCTAGGAATCACGGGGACGGGAACAGAATACAAATACGATACGATACGAAAATACATTAATTTTCAAAAAACCTAGATACGAATACGTTAAAAATACATTTATATTTTTTAATAATATTTATATATATTATTAATAATACTATTATAGAAATTATAAAGAGACATATAATATCAAACTAAGGCAAATCTAAATACCCTAAGTCTTAATAAAGTAAAACTAAAGTAAGTCTTGGAAACATTAAAAAGTCGGTATTTAATTTTCATAATACACTATTCTTTATTCAATAAATGAGTTAGGCCCACAGTCTTGACTTCTAGAAATTGATAAAAGATTCCAACAATAAATGCATCGCCAATCTCTATTCTTCTAATTTTAAACATTTGACACAATTAAACAAAGAGTCTACCACTGTGTGGCTTCCTCTGCGATGAAGGAGGGAGGAGGAGGGGTGCCGCGACTTCATCTGGGCGACGTGGGTAGGCGCAACAGGGGTTGGTGGCGCGATGGGGAAGGCGGCACTATAGGGGTGGGTGGGCGGCGTAGGATTTGAGGTACATGTAGAGTTTTTTCGGGATTGTGGAAAAGTTAGCGAAAATTGAAGAATAACCCATTTTTAGTAAATTCGTATTTTATTTTTGGTCAATAACGTGTTTAATACGTATTTATTTAAAAATAAAATAATAAAAAATATAATAATAAAAATACATTTTTAATACGTATTTTGGATGTATTTTTTTTTATTCGTATTTAAAACTATTTTAATACAGGAACGCCTACCTCCTGGACATCCATGTGCTTCATAGGCCGTAACAGCATCCCTAGCTTGATAGCCATCCTCAAACCTCATCCCTGCTGCTAATTTCAGATGCTTATGGTCACACTGATCATCATATACAAATCTGTTAATCCTCCTCTTAAGCCTAGGTTCACCATCTTCATCAGTTTCCTCTGAATCCACATCACCATCAGACCTTTCATTATCAAAAAAGCCACATTCATGTCCTACTTTAGTAAAAACTTCATCACATAAACCCATATCATACTTATCCCTTAAGGCCCTCCTAGCATCTAAGTACTTTTTATCATAGCACAATTCATCATCAGCCATCTCATCTTCACTATAGTCATCACTCTCACTAGTGGATCCTTGGATATAATCATTATCCTCACTATCACTACCCCCCCAATCCATTTCCCTCTCATAATCCACCTCCATCACTCTCAGTTTGTGGTTCTTCATCTTTGTCAAAAAGCTCTTCCACTACTACTTTCCCACTATCTACAAATACATGAAGCGATCTGGTCTTTGCATTCAGATTTTCTATCATCAGCATCACCACTTTTTTTTTTTGAAACCATCTCCATCTCCATCACCTCTTTGTCACTAAAGTGTTTGTACCTATAAGTATTTGGTACTTTGTATGAAATATCATTCCAAGACACATAACCAAGCTTCTTGACTTCACCAACTAGATCTAAGTACCCAAACTTATATGCATCTAGGTCAAGTCTAGGAACTGCAACACCTAGCTCCAATATAGAATTCATTAGTTTCTATTAGAGTAAAACTTTCTCCACGATGAATGTAAAGAGCAAATCGAGTATCACTGCAATAACAAGAACACATATACATTTACAAGCCTGACTGAAATTAAATCAATCACAATAGCAAAACAGCAAAACAAAATCCTAATTCAACACTAATTCATGTTATTTCGCAAACAAAAAATGTGAAAATCGTGCAAACCCTAACCCAAACCACCAGTTACCAGTACAACATATAAAAACCGTAACCTTAAACCACCTTCAAGAATTAAAAAAATCAATTTGGAGGACCTACCTGTTTCTCATTTTGTCGGGCTTCTTTTGGGACCACCGCGACATGATGCGTTATCGGGACCACCGCAATAATGACAACACCTTTGACCCACAAGCTCAATACTATAATGTATTTGACTTGCTTCAGCAATTTCGACAAAGATGATGGAGGAAATGGGAGGAAATAGAAGGAACGATGTGATTTCGCACTTAAGGAAAAATAGAAAATGTTTCTCGATTCAATTACAAAACTATAAGGCAAAACCCTAATTTTTGTTGAGACGGCGTCGTTTCATCCTACTCTGATGTCATGTATTTGACAATTATGTTGCAATTTTACACGTAATATTATCTTAATATCCACGTAGACTCAAAGTCGCTGAAAATCAGTTTCGGGGTAAAATTGCACAGATTAAAAAGTTCATATTTTTTTTTGTGACATTGAAAAGTTCATGGAAAAAACCAGAAACCATATAAAGTTTGTGTATTTTAATACCAATAGACCTTTTCACTTCTTTATTTATTTTTCTGCAAAAGATAATGATGGTTTCATAATATAATTATATCATATTTATTGTGAAGTGTGGAGAGACTGCTAAGGTTTTTTTTTTTTTTTTCATACACCCCAAAAGGGTGAGGGGTTAGGCAGACCCTCAACCTGTATATAACACGAATAAAATCAAACAGCTTCTGATGGAGATAACACTAAAAATGAGTGTTATCTCCAACATAAACCAAAAAAACAAAACCAATCGGAATTGGATCAACAGCCAATCCAATTCTCGACACATAATAGGAAAAACAAAAAAGGAACAAATATAATGATCATGACCCAAAAGTGACCATATCAGAAAACTAATAAGAGAGCCTATCGAAATGTTGGGAAACCAAAAGTAGCTGATCATACTCTTAGCTATATCGGAACATGAAGTTCGGATATCCCAATAGATCCATCCGAACAAGCGCCAAAAAGTATCAAGGGGCGCTAACAGCATCAAAGAAAGCCATGGTATCGGTCTGACAACCCAACGCGCCATGAAATCAACATGGCGATTCCCTTCCCTATGAATGTGGGAAAAACAAGCCTGAATTCCCTGAAGGCGAAGATGAACGCGTGTCATGAGATGACGGATGTCTGCAGAACCATGCTTCCCAGAAGCAAGTAAGGTGACGATCGCTTGAAAGCTAGAATCAAACCCATGAAGAAGAGCACTGAGCTCCGCTTGAAAGCTAGATCTAGCCTCAAGTGGAGAGAAAGCACGGAGCAGGGCACCATGGTGGTCACGAACCAACCCACCACCGCCACACTCCCAGAAGCAACATCAAACGAACCATCAGTATTAAGCTTTACCCAAGGTGCCTCAGGTGGGATCCAACGAACGATCCTGGACCTAAGGGACCTGCTGACGGGCTCAACTATAGGCATGAACAGGACCTGAGGCCGGCATCCCTGGCAGGAGCCTCGCAGCAACTAGGGTATGCAGGTGATGTTTAACCTGCCAAATGATGTTAGAAGAACAAAAAGGAGTGCCACGGTGCTTGCGGCTATTCTTCTCCATCCAAATAAACCAAGTGATGAGGCAAGGAATCAAAAAAGAAATGTGTGTATAGGTGGCTCGTGGGAACGAGTGTCTCCACCGTCCTAGACTACGTGCAATGTCAATGCTCGTGTGTGCATGTGTTAGTGTAGGGAACCAGTCCGAAAAATATGCCCATACAATTCTAGCAGAGTCACTCCAAGAGAACACATGCATGATAGTTTCGATGTGGGGAGAGGTGCAGCACTGGCACCTCAAAGCAAGAGAGATACCACGAGAAAGAAGTTTGACATCAACAGGTAATCAACCAAGAAGGAGGCGCCACAAAAAGAGAGAAATGGTGGGGGTAAGGCAAGAGTTCCAAATATCACCAAAGAGAGATACCTGAGGGCGCCTGTACCTGACATGATGCCAGGCAGAAGCCACAGTGAACTCACCAAGGCCAGTAAGACTCCATCTCATGACATCCTCCCCACCCTACAATACCGGCATCCGGCTCATAGTAATAACCTGATCACGGGATAACACAGAAGGAGCACATAAAGCATGCAAACGATTCATATCCCAATCAGAATCACTCCACAAATCACACAAATGGGGGTTTGGGGCGCCTACTAGGCGATATTCGGCGAGGGACCGAGCCTCAAACCAAATATCATCCTAGAAGGATACCAGCCCCAAACCAAGAGACCAGCGAATAAAATCATGTGCATGAATACCAAAATGCATGAGTCTACGCCAAACAGGACTATGATGCACATAAAAAGGAATCAAAGAATACGAGTACTTTTGCCGCAAAGACTGAGCCCAAAGGGAATCACGAGCTTGAAATTATAGCTGAATGCAGTGACCATGTCAGAGAGCCAATGAATGCCGAGACCCCCCTCATTAACAGGAAGATAATTCTGCTTCCAGCTAATCTAATGAATCTTCTTGGCTTCCCCCATAGATCCCCAAAAGAAACGAGTCATCATCTGCTCAATCTCATGTAGCACTCCGCCATCACCTGGAGAATGTGAAGAGGTATAGTAGATAGAGTGCTCTTGATCAACGCAAGCCTTCCGCCAAAGCCAAGGTGTCTGTAAGACCAGCTATGAATACGAGCACTGACTCTCTCTCTCAAGTTAAGAAAAAGAGACGACTTTATCCAGCCCTGATAAATACGGACTCCCAGATAGATAAAGGGAAGAGTGCCTCGTTGGAAGCCCCAAACCTCCTGGATGCTCCGTTGCCATTCATCAGCATACTTCTCATGGATGAAGAAGTTGCTCTTATCAAAGTTAATCAGCTGTCTATAAACCGTGCAGTAATTGTCCAGGCACATCTTCAACTTTTCCAAAGCCTCCCTCCTAGGCTGAGTAAAGATGATGATGTCATCAGCATACGCCAAATGAGAGATAGGAAATGCATTTCTCTTAGGCGAGCAATACATCATTTCTTGCTGATCAATGATCAATCTGTCTAGAGAGCGAGACAAACAATCAGCAACAAGAACAAAAAGCGAAGGAGAGAGGGGATCTCCCTGACGAAGGCCTCTAGTGGAACGGAAGAAACCCACTGGTGCTCCATTCACTGATACCGAGAACAGCAGTTCTGAACACATCTCTGCATCATGTCAACCCACTGATCCGGAAAACCCGTGCTCCTCAAAACATTCATCAGAAACGACCATTGGACTCGATCATAAGCCTTAGCCATGTCCAACTTGAGTGCAACTAGTCCGCCCTCACTTTAAGATGAGGGTAGAGAGCAATAATAATCGATTAAGTAATCGAGTCGAACCACAAGGAATGCAAGGGCACTCAAGTCTCAAGTAGTAACCTAGCTACTAAACCTACTATTCAAGCTACCGACAAGCATATTTTTGTGTTTTTGATTAACTAATGACACCAAAAAGTAATTCTCAACTTAAAACTTAACTAGAAAATCAACAAATAAGCAAAGGATATAAAATCAATAGGAAATAAACGTGATTCCAATTATACTTCGATTAGGCTCAAGTGATGGGTGATTAGAACTCTAACTAGAATTAACTAATTTAATCCAATTTCATGTGGGAAACCTCCTAACTATGGTTCACTCAATTCTCATTGCAATGAAGACAAGTAGATTAATGAAAGGCCTAATTCCGACTAAGACATCAAGCAATTCATTAACTCCCAATAGCTCATGGAGTTCCTTAACCCTACTATACTCTAGCATGCAAATCTCTTGATCCTAGCATCTAATCTAAGCCTCATAAGCATTAGATCAAACACTTGGTATGCAACTATGGTGATCAATCACAATTACATAATAAAACATAGCCCCAAGAGAAATGAACATGAAATTAGAAGGTAAACTCACAATTAAAGCCTAAACCCAATCACTTAATCCTAATCTACATATAATTGAAATCACAAAGAGAACTAGCTAGACATAATTAAAGAAAATAAATCATAAAAAGTAATTGAAATCATGCTTAAAAGAAAGAGAATTCAATAAGGAAGAAGAAGATGGTCTCCACTTGCAAATCCAACCAATGTAGCTTCAACAATCTTAAAAATACTAAAAAGGAAAGAAGGAAATGTTTCTAGGGTTCTTGGAGAATTAAATTATGTTCTAGATACACAAAATAGGAAGATTTTGGGTTTAAATACATAATAGGTGAGTCTTGGGTCGAGTTGGACCGAGTCGGAAGACGAACTCGGTCACTAATGGGAGAAAGAAGGGCCGGCGGCGCCCCAGCCGGCGGGCTGGCCGGTCGTTGCCTCGGTTGCAGCCTGGGTCGCCGCAGAAGCTGTCCCTCAGCCGGCCAGCCGACGTCCAGCCGGTCGCCGTCCGGGTCGCCGTCGGTTCGGCCATTTTGCGCAGCTCCACCGTTTTCGCTCGTTCTCCCTCGTCCGAACTCTGATTCTTGATCCGCTTTTTGCTATGGACTCCTAACGAACCCCTCTTCAACATGGAATGATCAAATTGCCCAAATGAGTTCTTCATTGTTCCTGCAAAAAGCATAAAGAGACTCGAGAGAACGAGGAAAACATAATTGAATGCGACCTAGTGAAACCCTTACTCTATATATTTAAATTCCACATTTCAAACCTAGGTTTCACCCTAATCAAGCTCGATTCTTCCTCGTTCCCGGCCTTCGATCCTTAGCCACATGAATACTATTCCAATTCTTACCAAAATGGATCAAAAACCAAGAAAAACGAGAAAAGTCTAAAATGTACTAAGAGAAACCCTAGTATTTTTAACATATAAGCACATAAATCTAGACTCAAACACATTCCCAAAACACTCAACATGCACATAAAATACGTGTTAATCACTCCCCCAAACTTAAGTCATTGTTCGTCCCGAACAATGAAACGAACAAACAAAACGCTTAACACGTATGGAGTGTGCATTTTGAGTTCCTTGATGCCTCATATAACTTTAAAAACCATTTTATTCAAAGAAATTCTCAAGTAAAACCAAACATTCATAAGATCAACCACTATCCTAACTTAGAATTCAATCACTCAAGCATCTTAAACTCTAGACCTCTCAAGGAACATGTGTATCACTCGATCCCTCAATATGTGGAAAGGGTAAACACTCATCGAAATCATGCAATACACATCTTTAACCATAAGCTTGCCTATCAACTCAAGTTCCCAATACTACAATGCATGCACAAATTAGGATAAAAAATGTCTTTATTAATCTTGTAATGTAGGGACATTGGTTAAGGTAGGGAATTTGGGGTTAAGTGACTTCAATTTTCATTCAAGTACCCTTACCTCCTTTCTTCACCTTTCTAAGTATGAATTTCTTTATCTTCCACCTTGTCCAACCCCTTTTTTATCAAATGAACCCAAGCTTCTACCAAATATTTAAAGAAACACTCCTTTATGCTCTTATTCTTCTCTTTTTCTTGTAAGAACTTTGTTCTTACGTTTTTTTTTTTTTTTTCAATAAGAACTTCGTCCTTATTTATTTTCTATTCTAACTTTGAGCTTATAGGAGTGTCCTTTCATTTCAAATCAATCTCTAGACCCTTCACCATCACCCATCATTTTCATGAATTTTCAACTTTCACCAAGATTCCCTTAGCCATCCTTCACCCCCTATCATCCGGTTCAAGAAGAAAAGACTCCACTCAAGGCTCAAAATGGGACGACAATGGTAATGAAAGATAGGTTAGTGTTTAGGGAAAATGGGCTATTTAATGATGGCCTAAGATCATCTCCTAATCATGCACACATGTGATACTTCTAACAAGAGTATCAAGACAAGTTCTAGTAAAGAATATGCAATGCAAGATCAAGCTCTCAAGAAAGGATGTTCACTATGTAAAATGCATAGTTTTAGGCTCAAAATCCTCTCAAGCTTTTTGTCTAGAGCCTAAGTGCCTAAAATCAATCCTCCCAAGCTATTCAAGTGAAATAACCCTAATCATGCTTGACTCAAACTTGAGAAATTTAAAAAATGTCACCATTTTAGCATCAATCATTGGCATCTCACCCAAATGCACTTGAGCAATTAAACACGTTCTTTCACACTCAAGCATGCAAGCATTCATTCAACTTTTTTCCAATTCAAAAACTCTTCAATTTTGAAAGATTTTCACATTCAAGATCACAATCCAAAAACTAATCAAAACAAAGAAGAACTTTCATCAACTATTCTCCTTCACCCAAACTCACAAAATCAAACATCAAACACTCAACATTCTTTCCTTAACCCTAATCTTCCTTCCAATTAACAAAAACACACAAATATAACATGAAAACATACTAAACATACTAAAGCAAACCAAACTTTCACATTTATTCTCCAAGCAACACTTTTTACTCTAAAACCAACCATATTTCCACATTCTCAAATCAACAACTTCTCAATCAATCAATCCACCAAGCATACAAGATTAACCCAACAATACACAAAGTCATGAAACTACCTACCAAGTAAAGCAAATAAGAAAAGAACTAGTAAAGGAATGGAAAAAACATAAAGTGTAAGTAATTTAAATTTCTTATCCTACCCCCCTCCCCCAAACTTATTTTGGAAAATAATTTCTAAAATAAGTTTGGCGGGAAAGATATATAAGAAATTTAAATTACACTCACAAAGGTCCAAGCTATGGTGGAGGAAGTAGGGGCCATGTCACCCCTTGATTGCCTTGGTGCATCCGAAAACTCTCCAATAACTCCATTATCGAGTTTGCTTGTTTTTCCATCCTTTCACCTCTTTGTGCTTCCTCAAGTTGAGTAATTCGCATTGAAGTTACTTCTTGCCTCATCACCGTGACTTGTGCATCGAGGGATTTGAATCCACGCTCCATGCTTGCCATTCTCCCTTCAAGGGCTTCATACCTCTCTTCATACCCTCTTTCTCTTGGAATTTGCTCTCTTCTCGAACTTGGCTCACCTCTTGACATTGGTTCACCCCTTGTAGAATCTTCCATTTCTTCATCTTCTTGAGCAAAAGGCATTCCCTCACCCCCCCATGGTATATTCATCTTCTTCTCCATAATTGAAAATATGATTTTCTTTGATGAATTTATGAGTTGGGGTATTCAAGTGCCAATTTTCCCGATCATGGAGATCGGTTACCAACACACTCATTGCATTTGGAAGAGGGAATGTCCTTTCATCATCTTGAATGAAATAAAAGGGAGGCCTAGATGATACAAGAAACCTCATGTTTCTTAGTTTCTCAACATCAATCAAATATGAACCTCGCATCGGAGTATATCCATTAAGATCATCATTGATTTTCCTAGCCAAAGGGGTGAGCATTCCTCCTATGTTAATCTTCCCACTTGGTGCCCTTGCTTGCTTCATGACTTGAGCAAGGAAAATGTGAGAAAAGCTTATGGGCCTCTTGGTTAGCATGGCTTGAATAATTAAGAGATCATCAACTCGAACCGAAGTGTTCTCCATCCGTGCAACCATAGTGTGAGCTAGGATCTTCAACACCATTCTTAGGACCAGATTTCTCACCTCATTTGATTTCGAGTATCCCGCTCTAAAGCCTTCCATGGTGATTGGAGCAAGTTTATTCCACATGAAACTATGCGCAAAAGCTCTTTCCACCAACACATCACCTCCATGTAGCACTCCAAAGATGTCATCTATCGCTTCCAAACTCAACTCATGACGCTCTCCAAATAATTGAAATTTGATGCTTTCCATAGTATGGATGCTCTCATCCTCCAATGTGCTCATAAATTCAAGAACCACCTTTTCATATGTTCTCCTATCTTCAAGAGTATCCTCTAAGATACTTCCCCATCCTATATTGTCAAAGAGGACTTTGATGTTATCATAAAGCCCTAACTTCACCAATGTGTCCTTGGATGGAAATTGAGTTGGTATGATGGTTCTTGATACGAGAACGGCAAATCTTGCTCTTTCTTCATAAGTCTCCAAGTGAATGTCATGAACTTCCGGTGTTTTTGGATCTCTTCTTGGTACTTGTGAAGATAAAGAGGCATCATTTCTTCTCTTTTTGGAGAGAGAAGCAATCAATTCCTTAGAAGTGATGGTGGCATTTCCTTTCCCCTTAGAATCCTTTTTCCTACAACCCACAAACAAGGCAAAGTGAGATTTGAGAAAATAATCCAAACTTTGTCAAGGTGTGAGCAACATTTCACACAAATATCAACAAAACAAGCAAGAATTTCATATTTTCTTAACAAAAGCATTAAGCACTTCCAAACTCATTCATGAGTATTCACATGAAAATGAATGCATATTCACATGGACTTTAAGTGAACAAAGAGAATATCATGAATTTCACTTGGCAAATCAAGAATTCATAAATTCATGCTTTCTTCAAGCCTTAAACCCTCAAGAAATGAATTTTCTATTAAAGAGCAAGCATATCCCTCAAAATTCCATGAGTCATGCAACTTTTCATTCAAACTCAAATCAAACATGCCTAAATGCATAAGAGAAGCATAAATACAAGCCAATGCATGCTCATTTCCATGGGTCACCCACAAGTTTCTCCAATAATAAAGAAAAATCTAAGGTAAGAATTTCTACTTAATTTCATGAAAATGATGGAGTAAATACTCATACCATCTCATATCTTGCAAGTAGAAACTCATATGAGTAAGGATATAGGGCACATTACCTCATCTTCTTAAAGAAACTTGAAGAAACTCAACTCTTTACCCAAAAGAACCAAATTTTCGTTTTTGTAGCTAGAGTGGGTGAAAAAGTGAATTCTTCGGTTCAAAATGTAGATTTTGGGATGGGTAATGAACCTATGGAAGGAATTTGCTTAATTCTAAGTGATTTGAGAGTAGTTAGAGGAAGAAAATCTAGGTTTTAGAGTGAGAAACTGGGTTTCTTCTAAGAAATAAAAGTAGAAAACATAAAATGAATAAAAATGAGGTGGAAAGAAACAAAATAGAAATAAATGGGGGGAGGAAGGGCCGGCGGCGCCCTGGCCGGCGGTCCAGCCGGTCGCCGTCCGGGTCGCCGGCAGCTCGCCCCGTCTCCTTTTTCGGCCGTTTCCGATGCGTTTCTCGACCTTTTTCGACCCTTTTTGAAGCACCGGGTCCCTCTCGACTTCCTCTTTATTCTCCCTAAGTATTTTTCACCCTTCATTTTCAACATTTTCTATTTTTTATGGTTTTTCTAAAAATTGGAACAAAAATTGCAAAAAACTCAAAAATCGAAAAATGAAATAAAAACTCACAAAAACGAAAAAGAGAAAGGATACGTGTTGAGGTGCCTCTCAACTAGCGCTTTGTTTAACGTCGTTAGCTCGACATAGTCTCCAAGATCAAGCATCATTAAGAAGAATGGTCGACTCCTCCTTAAACTTCTTCAAATTGAAATAGAGCTTGAGTCGATGTCCATTAACAACAAAGGTAGAACCATCATTCTTGAGAAGTTCAAATGTGCCATTCTTGAAACTCCTACTCACAATGTAAGGACCGGTCCACCTTGATTTGAGTTTTCCGGGGAAAAGACGAAGACGAGAGTTAAAGAGAAGAACCTCGTCTCCCGGAATGATCACCTTGCTTCGAATCTCCAAATCATGAAGCTTCTTGGCTCTTTCCTTGTAAATCCGAGAATTTTCATAAGCCTCATTTCTCCATTCATCCAATTCCACAAGATGATTCTTCCTATTCACTCCGGCCTCCTTAAACTCAAAATTAATCTTCTTTAAAGCCCAAAATGCCTTATGCTCAATCTCCAAAGGCAAGTGACAAGACTTTCCAAAGACAAGTTGATATGGAGACATACCAATAGGGGTTTTGTAGGCGGTTCGATAGGCCCACAAAGCATCATCGAGTTTCTTCGCCCAATCCTTTTGAGTAGTGATTGTCTTCTCCAAAATTTGCTTGATTTCCCGGTTTGCAAGCTCGGCTTGACCATTGGCTTGAGGATGGTATGAAGATGTAATCTTGTGCTTCACTCCATACTTAGCGAGAACACTTCCCAACCATTTGTTATTGAAGTGAGACCCCCCATCACTAAGCAAAGCCCTCGGAGTTCCAAACCGAGTCAAGATGTTCTTCTTCAAAAACTTGATCACAACCTTGGAATCACTAGTCGAAGTAGGAATTGCTTCAACCCATCTTGAAACATACTCAATAGCAAGAAGAATGTAGGAAAAGCCACAAGAATTAGGGAATGGCCCCATAAAGTCTATCCCCCAAACATCAAACAACTCAACCTCAATCATAATGTTTTGAGGCATCTCATCTTTCCTTGTGATATTCCCCATTCTTTGACATCTATCACAACTCTTCACAAAAACTTGGCAATCCTTAAAAATCAAAGGCCAATAGAATCCGCTTTGAAAAACCTTCCAAGCAGTACGATTAGCCCCAAAATGACCCCCATTCGGTCCCTCATGATAATCTCCAATAATCTTGAGCCATTCATTATCCATAGCACATCTACGAATAATTCCATCGGCACACCTCCTCCATAGATACGGATCTTGCCAATAATAGAACCTCACATCTCTAAGGAACTTGGCCTTTTGATAATCCGAGAGATTTGGTGGCAATTCTCGAAGCACAAGGTAATTGGCAAAGTCGGCAAACCAAGAATCTTTGCACTTCAAGACCATAATCTTCTCATCCGGGAAACATTCATTGATACTCAATCTCAAATCTTCACCTTCAACCGGCTTTTCAAGCCTTGACAAATGATCGGCTAGCACATTATCTACCACTCTTCTATCACGAATCTCCATGTCGAATTCTTGAAGAAGGAGGATCCAACGAATCAAACAAGGCTTTGCATCTTTCTTCGCCATGAGATGTCGTATAGCTATATGATCCGAATAGACAATGGTGTGATTCCCAACAAGATATGACCGGAATTTGTCAAATGCAAAGACAATGGCTAAAAATTCCTTCTCGGTTGTTGTGTAGTTCTTTTGAGCACCATCCAATATTCTACTAGCATAATGAATGACTCGAAACACCTTATCTTTCATTTGCCCCAAGACCACTCCTAAAGCATAATCACTTGCATCACACTTTAGAATGAAAGATTCACTCCAATTAGGCTTGATAAGAATAGGAGTAGAGATGAGGGCTTTCTTCAATTTATCAAAGGCTTTCAAACATTCTTCATCAAAGACAAACTTCACATCTTTTTGCAAGAGATTGTAAAGTGGCTTGGTAATTTTTGAAAAACCTTCAATGAATCTTCGATAGAACCCCGCATGACCAAGGAAGCTTCGTATTGATTTCACATTTGTTAGAGGCGGAAGCTTCTCTATGGCGACAATCTTGGCTCTATCTACTTCCAAACCATCTTTAGAGACCTTATGTCCAAGCACAATTCCATCTCGAACCATAAAGTGGCACTTCTCCCAATTCAAGACAAGAGAAGTGTCCTTACATCTTTGCAAAACGTTGGTGAGATTATCCAAACAAGAATCAAAACTCTCCCCAAAAACCGAGAAGTCATCCATGAATACCTCCATAATATTTTCAATCAACCCTCCAAATATAGACATCATGCATCTTTGGAACGTGGCCGGAGCATTACACAACCCGAAAGGCATCCTCCTATAGGCAAATACGCCATAGGGGCATGTAAAGGCCGTCTTGTGTTGATCCTCCGGGGCTATGGCAATTTGATTGTATCCAGAATACCCGTCAAGAAAGTAATAGTACTCATAGCCCGCCAAACGATCCAACATCTGATCAATAAAGGGCAAAGGAAAGTGATCTTTCCTTGTTGCCGCATTTAGAGCCCTATAATCAATGCAAGCTCTATATCCGGTGGCAACTCTTGTAGCAATAACCTCTTCCTTCTCATTCTTGACCACAGTCATCCCTCCTTTCTTCGGAACCACTTGGGTAGGACTCACCCATTCACTATCTGAAATAACGTAGATCATTCCCGCATCTAATAGCTTCAACACCTCTTTCCTCACCACCTCTTGCAAAAGCGGATTCAACCTCCTTTGAAGTTGAACCTTGGGACGACAATCATCTTCCAATAAAATACGATGCATGCATATAGATGGACAAATACCCTTGATATCATCAATAGACCAACCAATAACATCTTTAAACTCCCTAAGGACTCTCAACAACTTGTCCAATTCGGACTCTGACAAGTGTTGTGACACTAGAACAGGAAAATAGTCATTATCACCAAGAAAGGCATACCTTAGATGATCGGGGAGAGGTTTCAATTCTTGAGAGGCACTTGAAGAAGATTCCTCCTTAGTTGAACTCCCGCTCTCCCCCGGTTGGTTGATGTCAAGGTAATGCACCTCATCCTTCAATGATCCTTGATTTGCTTCCAAATAAGCAATGGACTCCAATAAGTCATCACAAACATCATCTAAATCGGAATAGGAATAGAAAGAATTGGAGATGATTTCCTCCGTGAGGTCTTTTGCCATAGATGTAGGCAAAGTGGTAATTGCATTGCACTCCTCATAAGTTGAGTCATTTCCTCGCTTCATTGCATCGAAGATTGAAAGAGTGAGGGTCTCTCCATTCACTCTAAAAGTGAGATTTCCATCTTGTACATCAATAAGAGCTCTTCCGGTTGCTAGGAAAGGACGCCCAAGTATGAGAGGCATATCCTTGTCCTCCGGCATGTCTAAGATTACGAAATCCGCGGGAAATATGAATCCCTCCACTTTTACCAAAACATCTTCAACAATTCCTTGAGCATATGATATAGAACGATCGGCCATTTGAAGACAAATAGATGTAGGTTTGATCTCTCCAATATCCAACCTCTTAAAGATAGACAATGGCATCAAATTGATACTAGCTCCTAAATCACATAAGACATTTCCAAACTTTTTCCCTCCAATCACACATGCTATTGTGAAGCTTCCAGGATCCTTCTTCTTTAAAGGCAATTTTCTTTGAATCACCGCACTAACTTCCTCCGTGAGGCTAATTGTTTCAAATGAACCAAACTTCCTCTTTTTAGCCACGGCATCCTTCAAAAACTTCACATAGCCGGGCATATCACGAAGTGCATCGAGCAAAGGAATGTTGATTTGTACCTTATTGAATATATCCAAGAATCTCATCAACTTCTCATCAACCTTAGGCTTGGCCAAACGATGAGGGAATGGAGCCTTTGTAATAACATCCTTGGTAGGAAGGGGAGCCTCTACTAGCACCGCCTTAGGAGCTTCTCCTTGAACTTCTTTCCTTGATTCTTCATCAATAGTTGGAGACTCTTCATAGGGTATGTCTTCAACAAGAACTTCATCTTCTTTACTCTTGGATGTAGCTTCATTCACATAAGCCCTTCCACTCCTCAAGGTGATAGCATTACACCCTTTAGGATTCATCTCCGTGTTTCTTGGAAACTTTCCCGGTATGTGTTGAGTGGTGGCTTGGTTAGCCATTTGACTTATTTGGCCCTCCATCATCTTCACTTGCTTTGTTAAAGATGTAAGTGAATTCTCCAAGGCACTCACCTTTTGCCCGGTTTGTGTGATAAACGAACTTTGTTGACTTGCCATTTGTTGGACAAGTTGCTCAATAGAAGGAGATGTTTTCTTCGGTTCTTCAATTGCTCCTTGAGAAACGGAGAATCAGGGAGGTGGCAATTGAGCATTATTGGGATTTCCGTAGGAGAGGTTGGGATGAGTCCGGTTGTTAGGATTATAGGCTTGATAGCCTCCTTGATAACCGTAGGAATTTCCTCCTTGTGACCTCCCTTGAAATCCCCCTTGATAATTCCCTTGAAAACCACTTTGAGCTCCTTGGAAATTTGACTTGTTGAAATTTCCATATTGCCTTTGATTAACAAAATTTAAGTCTTCACTTCCACTAGGCTCCAAGTTCTCTTGATATTGATGAACACTTTGAACTTGAGCTTGAGATTGAGCTTTCCTCTCTTCTTCATATTAGCAACTTCCATTGCTAGAGCATCATACTTCTCATCATCAATAGAAGCAACTCTTCTTGATGGAGCCCTCTCCATGAGCCATTGATAACTGTTAGAAGCCATTTCCTCAAGAATCCTTAGAGCTTCCTTTGCATTTCTATTCACAAGGCATCCTCCGGAAGTAGCATCCACTATGCTTCTCGTGTGAGGTGTGAGGCCACTATAGAATGTGGTGATTTGTTGTCCCTCGTTGAAACCATGTTGAGGGCACTTCCTTAATAACTCTCTATATCTTTCCCATGCCTCAAACAAGGTCTCGTCACCTTGTTGAGAGAAGTGTGAGATGTCGGAGATGAGCTTTTGAGCTTTAGATGGTGGGAAGTATTTGGAGAGAAAGGCCTTGCACAAGTCATCACATGTATGAATGTTGGCTTTGTTCAATCCCTTGTACCAATCCTTGGCCCGATCCCGTAGAGAAAACCCAAACATCCGCATACGAATAACATCACTTGGCACTCCATTTAGCTTGACCGTATCACACATATCAAGAAACATGCTAAGATAGGCATTTGGATCCTCCGTGGGACTTCCACCAAATTGTTCACTCTTCACCATTTGAATAAGTCCGGATTTGAGCTCAAAATTGTTGGCATTGATCGTCCCCCACTCTCCTCCTTGGAATTGTTCCGTTGGAGGTTGGAACATATGGTTGAGAGGAGGTGGTGGAGCCTCATTTGCCCTTCTTTCTTGTTCATCTCTCCAAGCTCACATATCATCAAGTTCCTTCCTAAGAGCCTCATAATCTTGATTGTTGGCCATGTCTTGTTCTTCAATAGAATTCCGTCTTCTATATCTTCTTTCAAATTTCAAGATCAAAGGTTGAACGAGTCTTACTTTAGACCTTGTGTGCATACACCTACAAAACAAAAATCAAAAGGGAAAAATGCTTGAATTAGTAATTCAATAACCAAATCAACTATTGAAACTTAAACTATGCATTCCCCGGCAACGGTGCCAAAAATTGGTCCGCCCTCACTTTAGGATAAGGGTAGAGAGCAATAATAATCGATTAAGTAATCGAGTCGAACCACAAGGAATGCAAGGGCACTCAAGTCTCAAGTAGTAACCTAGCTACTAAACCTACTATTCAAGCTACCGACAAGCATATTTTTGTGTTTTTGATTAACTAATGACACCAAAAAGTAATTCTCAACTTAAAACTTAACTAGAAAATCAACAAATAAGCAAAGGATATAAAATCAATAGGAAATAAATGTGATTCCAATTATACTTCGATTAGGCTCAAGTGATGGGTGATTAGAACTCTAACTAGAATTAACTAATTTAATCCAATTTCATGTGGGAAACCTCCTAACTATGGTTCACTCAATTCTCATTGCAATGAAGACAAGTAGATTAATGAAAGGCCTAATTCCGACTAAGACATCAAGCAATTCATTAACTCCCAATAGCTCATGGAGTTCCTTAACCCTACTATACTCTAGCATGCAAATCTCTTGATCCTAGCATCTAATCTAAGCCTCATAAGCATTAGATCAAACACTTGGTATGCAACTATGGTGATCAATCACAATTACATAATAAAACATAGCCCCAAGAGAAATGAACATGAAATTAGAAGGTAAACTCACAATTAAAGCCTAAACCCAATCACTTAATCCTAATCTATATATAATTGAAATCACAAAGAGAACTAGCTAGACATAATTAAAGAAAATAAACCATAAAAAGTAATTGAAATCATGCTTAAAAGAAAGAGAATTCAATAAGGAAGAAGAAGATGGTCTCCACTTGCAAATCCAACCAATGTAGCTTCAACAATCTTAAAAATACTAAAAAGGAAAGAAGGAAATGTTTCTAGGGTTCTTGGAGAATTAAATTATGTTCTAGATACACAAAATAGGAAGATTTTGGGTTTAAATACATAATAGGTGAGTCTTGGGTCGAGTTGGACCGAGTCGGAAGACGAACTCGGTCACTAATGGGAGAAAGAAGGGCCGGCGGCGCCCCAGCCGGCGGGCTGGCCGGTCGCTGCCTCGGTTGCAGCCTGGGTCGCCGCAGAAGCTGTCCCTCAGCCGGCCAGCCGGCGTCCAGCCGGTCGCCGTCCGGGTCGCCGTCGGTTCGGCCATTTTGCGCAGCTCCACCGTTTTCGCTCGTTCTCCCTCGTCCGAACTCTGATTCTTGATCCGCTTTTTGCTATGGACTCCTAACGAACCCCTCTTCAATATGGAATGATCAAATTGCCCAAATAAGTTCTTCATTGTTCCTATAAAAAGCATAAAGAGACTCGAGAGAACGAGGAAAATATAATTGAATGCGACCTAGTGAAACCCTTACTCTATATATTTAAATTCCACATTTCAAACCTAGGTTTCACCCTAATCAAGCTTGATTCTTCCTCGTTCCCGGCCTTCAATCCTTAGCCACATGAATACTATTCCAATTCTTACCAAAATGGATCGAAAACTAAGAAAAACGAGAAAAGTCTAAAATGTACTAAGAGTTAAGAAACTCTAGTATTTTTAACATATAAGCTCATAAATCTAGACTCAAACACATTCCCAAAACACTAAACATGCACATAAAATACGTGTTAATCAGCAACATTCAGAGTCCCACGGCGACCAGGAGGCCTCTTCAGATCATGAATCAGCTCTTGGGCAAGCAGAATATTATCACTGATCAACCGACCACGAACGAAACCACTCTAATTCGGTGCCACCACAAGAGGGATCAGCGGGGCCAAACAAGAATTCAAGATCTTTGTAATGATCTTGTTGGTAACGTTGTAGAGACTGATTGGCCAATAATGAGCCCAAGTCACAGGAGTCGCCCTTTTCGGAATGAGGACGATAGTGGTAGTAGTGAAGCTACGAGGCATAGGAGAGCCCTGAAAGAAATCCATAACAGCAACAACCACGTCTAAACAAACAGTTTCCCAGCTGTGCTGAAAGAACAACGAAGTGAAACCATCCGGGCCAGAAGTGCTATCACCACTGATTCCAAACACCTCTGAACGGATCTCCTCTACCTCAGGCACTGAGCAAAGACACTGGAGATCAATAGATTCAGGCAGAGGGAAAAGGCCCTCCAAGACATTATTTAGGGGAATCAAAATGTCAGAAGTGAGTAGTTTCTGAAAGAAATCCGTAGCAGACGGACGGATATCAACTTCTTCAGTTAATTCTTCATCCTCATCCTGAATGACATGAATCTTCCATTTGACCCTCTTCTGTTTTACCCAGCCTTGAAAGAACTTGGTATTCCTCTCACCATCTACGATCCACCGAATTGCCGCCTTCTGTCTCCAAAAATCCTCTTCCATCCTAGTGCGTAAGACATACTGAGCAACACAACGATTGAGCTCAGATCTCAACTCCGGCGTTGGACTAGCATCAAACGCTAACTGCGTCACTCTGATAGCCTCTTCAGTTTCTCTCAAACAAACATGAATATTGCCAAACACCTCTTTATTCCATCCTTTCAAAAATTTCTTCATTCTATTCAGCTTGAACTGTAGATTCAACATACCCTCAAACCCAGTCGGTGCTTTCCAGATCCTGGCAACCTCAGAGGCAAATGAGTGATGTCTGACCCATATATTCTGAAATCTGAATGAAGCTCTCGGAATCTGAAACAAAAATTGATATATGACCAAAAAAGGATCGTTATCAGAGGCAATTCTCAGGAGGTGAGTAACACAAGTCACAGCAAAAGCAGTCTCCCAGTGCTTCCCAATCAGAATCCTGTCCAACCTTTCTCTCAGACCAGCTCTCTCCCAAGTGAAGATAGAACCATCAAACCCAGGGTCAAGCAGCTGACAATCTGAAATAGCATTAGGAAAATCCATCATCTCAAGATGATGATCCACATCGCTCCCAGCTCTTTCTTCCTTAGAAAGAAAAATGTTGAAGTCACCGCCAACGAGCCAGGGCTTACCATCCATTTCATAAGAAAACTCTCGAAGTGTATCCTACAGTGGCCACCGATCCCGTCTAGAATGTTTGGCATAAACCGAGGTTACAAACAACGGGTGGCGAAAAACAGCAGCAAAAATACGAACATGGACAAGCTGCTCCATGTCCTCCAAAACATCAACCTGGTAGTCCCTATGAGCAAAGATCCAAATCTTATTACTGACATTAGAATGCACATGAACAAGACCAATCTTCCTTGCAAGAACAGAGGGATCATGCTCATTCATGGGTTCCAGAATAGCAACAAAAGAAAGATGATGTTCTCTACATGGATTAGTTAGAGTTCCCAAAGGCTTCTTATCAACAATGCCTTTGGCGTTCCATATCATGAAGTTTGTCGACATAAGGAAACAAGTCAGATAATCTCAAAAATGGAAAGTCCACTCTGTAACAATTTACCCTCAGCATCGTTAGAAACACGACCCTCAGTGGGAATCTCCTTCACCTGCACACTGCCTGCAAGCACATCCTGCTGACTCTCAAACATGATATCATCCTCAGCTGTCTATCTGGTAGCACTGTCATGTCCAGTCATCACTGTATCTTCATCTTGATCATTCTCAACTTGAAGCACTGCATAAGAATTACGGGTCACTGTCTGCTCTATCATGTTCTGTTTGTTGTTGTTGTTCTTCTGATGAAGAGACTGTTAAGTTTCTAGTTTCACATTTTCCAATACAATTCTTCATATTTGAATTGCAAAAACTAAAATAATTTTTCAATTTAAAGTGCATAGTTTCTCTATCAATACGCATGTGATTAATGACCAGTTTCAAACACTAATAAATAAATAATTGTATTTTATTTTATAATTATTATTTTTAATAAGTGTAAATATTATTTATAATAATTAAAAATATATTTAAAAAGATTTTATTTTATTAAAAAATATTTTATTTTATTATTTATTAAAAATAATTTATTTATTTATTATCTAAAATTTCAGTTTTTAATAAATAATAAAATAAAATATTAATTATAATCATAATTCATTACTCTCCTCAATTACCAAATCCACTTAAAACACTAAGTGCTTGTTTGGTAGCAAACCTGTGATAAGCAAAAGATTTGGAGAAGAATAGTAACTCGTGATATAAAACTATGATAACACCAAGATTGAATTTTGAATATGGGTATGTACTACTTGTTTGGTATAAAAGATTAAAACATGATAAGGAAATGAAATTACTAAATTATTCTTTTAAAAAATTCAAAATTACAAACCCTAAACACATCCCCAATTACATACCCTAATGTCAAAGGAGGACGGAGGGCGGACGACGGCCAGAGGGAGCTTCTCCGACGGCGAGGGGAGTGAGGGATGGAGGGAGAAGGCCGATCTATACAGGGGCAGTAGTGTGGCGGGAGAGGGGGCGGCAGTGTGGCGGCGCAGAGGCGGCGGAGTTGCAGCAGAAGGGTAGAAAGGAGGGCGGCGCGCGAGGAGAGTGGACGATGACCAGAGGGCAGCGCGAGGAGGGAGTTGGGGCCGGAGAGAGTTGCAGCAAAAGGGTGAAATTGGGAAGGGAGGGTGATGTCTCAATTACTATAGAATTGGAAAAATAAAACTGGGGGGGGGGGGTAACCGAGATATGATTTCGAGGATCAACAGTCATTCTCCCCGGGCCCAACACAATTTCACGGGCCTAGCGGATTTTGTATCTCTCCTACCAAACATATGATTAACTAAGATAACTGGGTTCTATCCTAAGATAGAGCCCCTACCAAACACATCCTAAGGGCCTCTTTGGTAGCTTAGTTAGAATAAACCAAGATAATTGAAAAGTAAGATAGTAGTGGAGAGTTGATAAGATAGTTGTGGAGAATGGTCCTTTGGTAGACATGATTAAAAACCAACATAAAATAAATTGATTGTTTGGTAACCATGCTTATTCACTAGATTAAAATTCTAAATTACACCTTTTGTCCTGAATAACATGCTGAAACTATAAAAAAACCCATACTTAAAATAAAATAATAAATTTAAATATCAGCCGAAACATTAACAAGCAACAATAAATTAAATAATAAATTAAAAAAGAGTTCGAAGGGTAAAAAAGAGTGGAACAATAGATTAAACAATAAATTTTTAATATCACTATTGAAAAAAGAGTTCGAAGAGTAACAATAAATTGAATAAGCAACAATAAATTAAACAAGCACATACAAAGGCATGCTCCCATAAACAACAAATAAAAACATCGACCAAAATATTAAAAAAAAGAGTTCAAAGAGCAAAAGTGGGTATCACTATTCATTTCAGCTAAAAATATCACAAGGGGGAGGTTTGGTTTAGTAAGCTAAAGGGGAATAGTAGAATTATGTTGGGCCATTCTGTTTTCACGGGCCCATTAGTTTAGTAAACATGTATATCAAACATCTAATTATGCCTAGATGATTAAGTAATCTTAGTGTTGGTCCCAAAAGTGACTCACACACGTAAAGGGGAGGGGGTGAATACGTGTGTAGAGAAGTGTTTAACTTCTCTAGCGTTTTTCGTCCTTTTTCAAGTAGACGCTCTGAAAGTTGATAAGACTTTCAAAGCTTTTCGCTTGAGTGAGTATTGTGCAGAATGTGGTGAGACTTTAAAGTTTCTTGCGAGTTAAAACCGTTTTTATTGTTTAGAGCATGTTGTGTGCGATATGATAAATCGAAAGCTTGTAAAGAAAGTAAAGCACACAAAAAATTTTATAGTAGTTCGGAGCAACTCTCCTACATCCACTCTTATCCTCGACGGGATGAATACCTGCACTCGGTACTCCTTGTTTTATATTTCCAAGGGGAAGTGATTTAGAGCTAGTAACGAACTCACTCTATATCCTCAAGAGATTCCAGGCTCTCGAGAAACCAAACGACAACTACAACTTTCTACGAAATCAACTACCTTCCACTTAAGTATACAAACTTAAGCTTCACAATCAAGATTTCAACCAAACAAAAACTACAACCTTACAACTCAATCTAAGAACAATAGACTTGGTTTTGGATTTTGTTTTCATTTAAAGACTAGGTTTTGGATACACACGGTTGAACCTAGAGATAGAAAGAGGTTGCAAATTCTTAAGAAAAACTAGGTTTTTCTTAAGGACACACTAAAGGATTAAAGGCTTGAAGAACTAGAGAGAATTCGAGTGATTGAATGCTTGATTTCTTGCTTGCGATTTGAATGCTTGTGCGTGTGTAAACCTTCTGTGTGAGCAACTCCTATTTATAGTGGGGAAGCCCTACTTCCCGTTAGAGAGAGAAGTGGCGCGAGTTCCTCACTTGACCGGAAAAGCCACATTAATGTAAGGTGTTTTTCAGAGTTCCGTACGAGGGTATGGTGCTACTCGGATATTAAGGGAACCCTAGTAGGAGAGTGGTTGGTCAGCGACAGTCTGAACATCCCTTTTTCGTGACACTTGCAGCATTTACTTTCAATTGAGCAATCCTGGGTCGACACGTGGACTCTGCAACTGCGGCGCATTTAATGATACGTACAGAGAGGCTTCCGACGTAAGTTTAAATTTCAAACTTGTAGAGTCCGAGTCAACGTATCTCTTGACTGCTTGGACGCTCTAAGTGCGGCTTTAAAGTTGAGATGCTTTAAGTCTGACTTCCCTTTATCTGCACGCTCTGAGCTTCCTTATGTTGAAAGCGTTTTGTCTACGCTCTGCGAGACTTTATTCTGCAGCTTTCGTCACTGGCACTTTCTATCTTCAAACTGCTTCTAAAATACACGCTTAAAAGTTAAAGCTTCTTAACATGCAAACTTTCCTAATACATTAAAATGTATAAAGCGTGACTTTAACAACATCAAAAATAATAAGGGAAACTTTCAAGACGGGTTTTGGGATCTAATCAAAACTAATTAAATTAAGAACTTTGAACTCAAAGTTTCCCCTTAACACAATATCCCAACACTTAGCCTTAACTGGTCTACCAAAGAGGCCCTAAACCCTACCGACTTAATTTTCGTGCCGAAAAGTTATATAACAACTTCAAAGGGATGGGGAAAGTACAGCGCGCGTGTGTATATATAATTATGAATATGAAATACATAGATATAGGTAAGAAAATTAGAAAATTTGAGGGGGGCGGTGTCTGTTGGGGTTGTTGTATATAACTAAAGCAAAAACGTGTTTTAGTATATATGACATGTATTCCACTGGTAACAATCACCTATCTGAATAAATATATTAATAAGAATAAGCCCTATATCTCATGTTTTAGAACACATGGACGGCTCGGGTGTCAGGGAGATCACGCAGCGTTCGATAATAATTATGAGATATAAACAGTGTCACAGTCGAGATAGCTTGGGAAAACTATCGGTTTAGACTGTAACATAACGGTAGTGGCGGGTCTCAGTCGCTAGTTATGTTGGTACGGTGGAACATATTGACAGGATCGAGTGAGATAAGGTTCTTCTGATACTGACCCTAGCAATAGGTGAAGAACTAGAGATCTCGGGATTTAGAGATATGATCTTAATCTCGATATGCTATTAGAGATATATGTGTTGTTCACTGTTACTTTGACTTGTATAGCTAAGGGTCTATCGCAGCATCCCTGATGACTTGCATCTTGGGTAACATGAGGGCACATAGTATGTCTAATTAGTTATATCGAGACACCGTGTCCGTATTAGGTTGAGAGATATCCCCTCAGGGAGTTCACAAGGTTTATTATACCAAGTCATGCATGCTGATTAAGTTCAGGTATAATAATAAGGGGTGAACGGGTACTACTTGAGGAAAATAAGATGTTAATTAATTATGAGCAGTCAGAGGAGCTCTAATTAATTAATGGATATCGGAGTCATTAAACACGGGGATAGCTCTAAATAAAGTATCAGCCCCAATCTACAAATTGGGACAGAGCGGTGATTCAGTTGTGATTCTTTAGTGGAATGCATCACAGCTCTAATGAAATAAATGTTCTGGGTTGATCATGGTTATTTCATTAGGTAAGGCTAAACTCTGTCTGGTACATAGATCCCTGGGGTGGCCCAAGAGCTCTTCAGGAAAGGAATTCAAGGTATTATTGAGGGATATCAGTTTTGGACTGAAAAGAGGCATTATGGGTTTGAGCCCATTAATGTGGCGCCTACTGTAGTGTAAGGGACGCCAGTTTCCTCTTTTAGTGTTCATCTTATCTCAATAATTGTACTCTGGTTAATTATATAATTATGGAATAAATTAATATCTAATTAATTAAGATTTATTCTTAATTAAGGAATTAGATAATTAATTTAATAATTATATATTATTTTCCTTATAATAATTAGGATTAATTCTAATTTTATTTAATTAGAATTTGTTCCAGTAATTATTAACTAAACCGGGCTTTAATTAATTAAAGCCCGTGACTTAGTGGACAAGGAAAGTGGCGCCCCCTCCTCTTATAAATAAGGAGGAGGAGATTCTCAAAAACCTAAGTTTCTGAAAGAAGAATCGGCGCCTATCATCAGCAGAGGGAGAGTTCCTGGTTCCAAAGTTCCTAGACGCCCACACAGTCGAAGAACTTCGAGGAAAGGGATCACACCTCAGTAATCTAGACCTGTAGATTACTCCGTCGGCACAGATCTGAGGTATAACATTCTAAACTCGATTATGTGATTTAGTTACATTTAAATTATCACATCCAATTCGAAGATCCTGTGGGAAAAAGGAATGCTTTCAAGCAGCAGTTCCAGCAACTGGTATCAGAGCCACGGTTCTAGAATTGGCTCTGTGATAATTGGATTAAATGTATGTTCATGCATTCGAGTCAATTATGCTATAAACTGTGCATGCTGCTGTCCGGGAACAACGTGTGTTGTTTTTGATCCCGTTTTATTCGGTTTTTCGTGTTGTTTTTCAAATCGGTGAGAAATAAGGTACCGATTAGAATAGGATTCGTTTTTCTGTAAATTTCTTTGTATTTGTCGATTTCTTGTAAATTCTATACGGTGGAGATTGAGTGAAGAAATTGAAGAACGAGCACAATAATCGAGGGGACGTGGCGGCGGCGACCGCACAAGGCGGCGCGTCAACCGCACGCGCGTGGTGATCAACGGCGGCTGCAGTTGTTTTGGCTGTGTTTCAGCCATCGCCTTCGTCGTTCACGACGGCTAGCCCTAGAGTTTAAACCCTAGGGCAGAAGCGGCGTCGGAACGGAGGCAAGGGGCTGATGAAGCGGCGGCAAACGGCGGCGGACGACGGGTGCAGCAGCGACGGCCAAAAACCCTTAGGGTTTCGGCCTATGCGTTGCTGCTGTGATTCTCGACGGTGTGTACGGACCAGCCCAGCACTACAATGGTGCTGGGCAGACTTGGACAGCGGAGGTGCGGCGACGGACGGCGGCGATCGGTGCTGCAGGCGGTGGTGGTGGCAGGGGCCGAAACCCTATGGGTTTCAGCCATGGTTGCTACTGCTGCAGCAGAGATCGATGGCTGGAGATAAGGCGGACGAGCCCAGCACCGTCGAGCAAGCTCGGACGGCAGAGGAGGTAGCAGCGGATCCGGCAACATCGGCGGAGATGGGCGGTGGCGAAAAATTTTCCGCGCACGGCCCTAATTCCGACTGCTGTGGCTGCGATGAGCTGCGGGGGGCTGCTCGCTGCTGGTGTGGTTCCTCGGCGTTGCCTGGGAGTCCTGCCGGAGCAGTGGGAGCTCACGGCGATGGTGGTAGCTGGATGTGGCAGCAGCCATGGCGACAGGCGGCGGCGAAAATTATCCGCGCGCGGACCCGTTGTCTGCTGCGGCTGCTCCGGATATCGCTGCTATCGTGGCTCGAAGCCGGGGCCTCCTTGGTGTCGAGAAGCTGGCCGTTCGAGTGGGAGCGGTCGGCGGCGGCGGTGGTTCGTCGGCGGAGGTGCAGCAGCGGCTGCAGCTCGATGAAGACGACGACGATGATGATGATTGAGCCGATGTTGGGCCTGATGGGCTGGATTCGGGCCGGGCTGCAAGGGTAGCAGCTGGCCCGATCAAATCTATCCCGGTTCAGTCGTTCAACCCGGTTTTTGTCCCGGTTCGACACGTGGTCGTCCACGTGTATTCACACGTGTGATGACATGACACGTGTCAGTGACGTGGCAAGCGAACGAGGGATGTTCGTTCTTCAATGAATGGTCCTTGTCGTTCAACGAGGGCTAAGGTTTTCCGAAACTTTAGTGTGATCGTTGACGGATAGGTTTTCGTAACCTAATTCGTTTTCAAAAATCATTCGTCTCGTCTCATTTTGGAAATAGGGAATTCCGCGCCCTAATTCCATTTCGAGCTACTTGCTAATTATGGAAGGTGGACTTGAAGACCAAGTGAAGACTTTCCAAGACCGAAGCTTATTTCGGATTTAATTAATTAAATTGTAATAGATAGGTTTTATCTTTCCCGGTCGGCAGCCTATTTATTTATTTAATTAATTATGCATGCTATGGATGGTTTAAATTACGCAATGTGATGAAAGCATGTTTTGCATGTTATTGTTGCTTTTATTAAATGCGTAATAGAAACGAACATGCCTAAGGTGTCAATAGCATGGATTTATGATTTCAAAAGCGAGCATGTTTTATTACTTGCGTTTAGAAATCATGCGATAGGACTTAATTGTCAACGTGCTTCGTATATCGCATAAAACCCTTTGAAAATAAAAAGACTAAGCGGTAAAATCAATTAGTTTTAATTAATTAATTGGGGACCTCCATATTTGGTTTTAGACGAAGTCAAGGATTAGAATCGGATAGACGTCCACCTACGTGGCCTACACGATATCGAACCCCTTGCCCGTATATTCGTCGGTAAAATTTCTCAATAACTTAGAATATTCTTTAGGAGAGTGGGAGTTGTACGAGTAAACGTCCACCCTACGTGGCTTGCACGTACAGGCTCTAACTCGGTCCTTAGTGGAAATTTTAAGTGAGATAATCTAAGAGGGCATCTACAATACCGGCATAGTTCTCGTTTTCTATGCTATCTTGTAGATAAACTCGGTTAGGTGAATAATATGGTTAAAGCTTAGCTACTAATTGATGAATCCTCCCTACGAGGTCACTTCTCAAAATAGTAGGGTCCGGTTAAGGTACGGGTTATTATTTCTTTAGTTCACAAGGGTCCATGTGATGATAAGAGAAATAAACTGGCTCTAGAAGTCATGGTCGAAAATTTCATGCTTGCCTGGTCGCCCTACGTGACTCAAGTATAAAATTTTTGGGCTACTCGTTTGTTGGTTCAATGTTATTTATTCAAAGGGTTATAACATTGATAACATAAATTATTTTTATTAAATAAGTTGTTAACTGTCAACTTATGTTATTTGGTTTCAGATATGTCTTTGTCCTCAATACGCAATAAAATAAATCGTTTGCTAAATTTCCCTAATGGAATTCCTGAGGATTTCCGTGAGAAGCTGCTAAGAACCTTGGCAAGAAAAGAAATGGAGTTAATGAGGTTTGTGGATTATTTCGATATGAAACGGTACCTCAAGGTGTTCACACATTTCTCTGTCACATACTTCTTAAATGGAGGAAAGATGGCGGGAAGAACGAGGTGTGAAATCTTGCTTTCTACTTTCCCTGATTGGTTTTTGGCCTTAAGAGAAGAAGTTGTTGGTGAAGTTCATCATGAGGATGTCTTTGCTTTATGTGAAGAATTACTCAAAATTGATGAAGTCAGGATCAACTTAATCCAAGAATCAAGAAGGGAAAATCGACTTGATCAAGGGAAACCTCCCAATGAAGAAAAGGTTATGAGATACTCATCAACCTGGGATGAAAATGAATATACCATAAGTGACTATGTTCAGTCACAAAGGTATAGGAGGTTTCTTGATTTTGTTGATGCAACCAGAGCTAAGGTTCAGTTAGCATGCAAACATAAACTTCCAGCCAAGAAAGTTTATGTAAGGCGGAATAAGAAACAAAAGATGGATGAAGGTATGTCTCTAAATGTAACATGATGAAACATATTAGCATTGGTTTAGTCCTTTATTGGACGGATTGAACTGGTGGATACTAATTATGGTTTATTACATGTGTTTCTTTGTAGGCGATGCCACAAAGGATGATGAGGCGGCTTCGAGTCCTGGTGTCAGCGAGCATTGATGGTTGATGCGGTTGTTGATTACTCGAAGACTTCTGTTTCTTTGTTTTATCTTTTGGTTTTGAGATAGATGTTTGGGATGATACATTACTTTACTGTTTTTCATTACATTGGTGCCAAATTTTGGCGGTACATTTGTTTTGAATTGGTTTATGGATGATTTCGGTTTTAACATTTGTGTTAATTTGATTTTAACACTGGTTGTTAAATGTTTTTTCATTCATGTGTTGAAGTAATTATCTAGTAACATGGAATATCTCAAATATGATTAGATAAATGTAGTTGTTTCTTTGTTTCTCACCTCTTTTCTCATCTTGTTTTGAAACATTACTAAACTATGTCAAGTATCTATAATTCTACCCTACAATTTGAGTATAAATTGGCATTATGACCGATTTTAACTCAAGTTGGATATAAGGGATATTTGCATGTATCATACTGCAAATTAGTTGAATTAAGATTGGTGATAAGTTGGATTAGTAAAAGTTTCAATAAAAGATTAAAAGGATAAGGTGATGAAAAAGGTCGTTATTGAACGAATGTTCAAAAATGATAGGATCATTCAAGGAATTTAAATAAGTCAAGAAGTACAAGAATGAATAGTCACAAGTATTCTGCACAAGGTCATCTTTATTGCAGTGGGAGTGTTTTTTGAAATAGAACACTAAATCGTTTTCATATACATCAAGAAATTAGGTTTCTTGGAAAATGTACATGGAAAGTTTAATTGAGAAGGTTAAAGTAATTGATACGATCCATGTTAATTTGCAAGGTTCATTGTTGAATTTAGATCCATGATGAAAAGTGCAAATGGCAATGGAAGAACAAAGTTGATATGAAAAATATAGAAAAAGTTTTTTATATTTCTATATTAACACTTTTTGTACCTTATAAGTTATAATCCAATATCTGTTTAAAGTCAATGGCTTTTGGCAGGAAAATATTTGGATATAACGGTTATGTTGGATCAAATGTGTATCAATTAAGGACATTATTCTGAATGCTTGATAACTCTTGCGGAAATTCGAATAATAGGAGCATTTATGGAATGACATGCATAAAATCAAGTTTTATGGAACGTGTCAATAAATGTTATAGTTCTCATGGTAATGAAGATGATAGGTGTGATTTTCTTGTACATTATGTGATGATATCACTAACTTTGGCAACATTGTGAAAGTATTATCAGACATAATGGTGATGGTTATCCGGACAGTTTAAGACGCAGAATTTGAATAATGTAGGGTACATCCATAAGGATAGTATACATGATTCAAGTATTCTACGTAGGTTACTGTTCTGACTAGGTTATCGATATAATTTATATCGAAAAAGTGTCAGATATTTGCTATTGCTGCGTGCAAGGTAACAAATATAGTTCATTAATGAACACGGATAATCGGGGAGTGTGTTGGTAAATGAGGTAATCGACCTTAAATCTATGTGTTCACTTAGAAAAGGAGAACCATACCTTGGAGAATCTCGGAACAGTAAAATGTTTATGAGAGTTCTTTCATGACAGCTAAATATGTAGTGGGAGCTACTAAAGCAGCTGTATGGTTGGAAACTTTACTTTGTGAAATGGTAGTAATCCTATCTTGCAAGAAATCTCACATGAGTTTTCAAGTGCAGAAGCAAGATCTATGGATTTGTCAACCTGGAAAAACACATAGGAGTACCGATTGGTTTATGTAACCATAAGGCGATATTGCGTGTATAAAGGAACATTTAAGCAGAAATGTTTATATGGCGGTTTATTCACTAAATTGAGTATGCCGGCACCTCGGAAGCACGTGGTGGGCATTGTCTCAGTGATCCTCCCACGGTAAAATCTTTCAGTATAAGTGGGAGAAGATGTGAAATACAGTGATGTCATATAGTTTCCGATAGACACATGGGTATACTAAAAGTTTGTACTTTAGTATAAGTGGGAGATTGTTGGGGTTGTTGTATATAGCTAAAGTAAAAACGTGTTTTAGTATATATGACATGTATTCCACTGGTAACAATCACCTATCTGAATAAATATATTAATAAGAATAAGCCCTATACCTCATGTTTTAGAACACGTGGACGGCTCGGGTGTCAGGGAGATCACGCAGTGTTCGATAATAATTATGAGATATAAACAGTGTCACAGTCGAGATAGCTTGGGAAAACTATCGGTTTAGACTGTAACATAACGGTAGTGGCGGGTCTCAGTCGCTAGTTATGTTGGTACGGTGGAACGTATTGACAGGATCGAGTGAGATAAGGTTCTTCTGATACTGACCCTAGCAATAGGTGAAGAACTAGAGATCTCGGGATTTAGAGATATGATCTTAATCTCGATATGCTATTAGAGATATATGTGTTGTTCACTGTTACTTTGACTTGTATAGCTAAGGGTCTATCGCAGCATCCCTGATGACTTGCATCTTGGGTAACATGAGGGCACATAGTATGTCTAATTAGTTATATCGAGACACCGTGTCCGTATTAGGTTGAGAGATATCCCCTCAGGGAGTTCACAAGGTTTATTATACCAAGTCATGCATGCTGATTAAGTTCAGGTATAATAATAAGGGGTGAACGGGTACTACTTGAGGAAAATAAGATGTTAATTAATTATGAGCAGTCAGAGGAGCTCTAATTAATTAATGGATATCGGAGTCATTAAACACGGGGATAGCTCTAAATAAAGTATCAGCCCCAATCTACAAATTGGGACAGAGCGGTGATTCAGTTGTGATTCTTTAGTGGAATGCATCACAGCTCTAATGAAATAAATGTTCTGGGTTGATCATGGTTATTTCATTAGGTAAGGCTAAACTCTGTCTGGTACATAGATCCCTGGGGTGGCCCAAGAGCTCTTCAGGAAAGGAATTCAAGGTATTATTGAGGGATATCAGTTTTGGACTGAAAAGAGGCATTATGGGTTTGAGCCCATTAATGTGGCGCCTACTGTAGTGTAAGGGACGCCAGTTTCCTCTTTTAGTGTTCATCTGATCTCAATAATTGTACTCTGGTTAATTATATAATTATGGAATAAATTAATATCTAATTAATTAAGATTTATTCTTAATTAAGGAATTAGATAATTAATTTAATAATTATATATTATTTTCCTTATAATAATTAGGATTAATTCTAATTTTATTTAATTAGAATTTGTTCCAGTAATTATTAACTAAACCGGGCTTTAATTAATTAAAGCCCGTGACTTAGTGGACAAGGAAAGTGGCGCCCCCTCCTCTTATAAATAAGGAGGAGGAGATTCTCAAAAACCTAAGTTTCTGAAAGAAGAATCGGCGCCTATCATCAGCAGAGGGAGAGTTCCTGGTTCCAAAGTTCCTAGACGCCCACACAGTCGAAGAACTTCGAGGAAAGGGATCACACCTCAGTAATCTAGACCTGTAGATTACTCCGTCGGCACAGATCTGAGGTATAACATTCTAAACTCGATTATGTGATTTAGTTACATTTAAATTATCACATCCAATTCGAAGATCCTGTGGGAAAAAGGAATGCTTTCAAGCAGCAGTTCCAGCAGTGTCCACCACCTGCCATCCCCCTAGCTCCGTATCTATAGTTAGACATGCCCAAGGGCCGGGCCCGGTGGTTTCGAGCCTCGGCCCGGCAGGCCGCGGTCCTCGGAAGAGAAGCCCTAGCCCGGCCCTTCGATGTGGTGGCGGTTACGGGCTGGGCCTGAAACCCGTCGGTCTCGGGCCGGGCTAAAACTGACGGGCCGGGGGCCAGCCCGCAAGGCCCTAGCAGTTCCGAAAATAGGGGACTCCTCATTTTGCTCTCGGCTTTTTCAAGCCAAAATCCAATTTTATTTTATTTTTTTTAATTTTTTTTTCAACTTTCTTAATCTTTTAAAAAAAAATTCTTGTATATTTATTATTTTTATGAATAGAAAATGATAATTTTTTATATTTTGATGTTGTTTTATTTTATTTTAAAAGATTTAAAGAACTCATTAAATTGTTCAAAATGAATAACAATTTTGCAATTTTGCATTAATAATGAGAAAAATTACAACAATAACTTAAGCTCAATTTAAGGGCTTTTACAATTGAATAAGAACTTTTACATGTGAAATGAAAATTAATAATAATAATAATAATAATAATAAGGGACTTGAACTCAATTTAATTTCTAAAATTGAGTTGCCTACGTATCCTCATAGTTATAGAGGAATCAAAGTCGACGTAGTTCTTTTTACAACACCACGCTTCCTACTTCGCACCCGATGCCGATCGATCTATCTCGGTGAAGGCTTCATCTTCACTCTCATTCCGATCATCACATTCCGGTTCTTGAGCTCTAAGGTCGGCTCTATACCAATCATCAAGCAACATGGTAGCTTCAATGTTCGCCAGCTTTATGGTTGATCTTCTTTGATCTAGCATAAGACCTCCGGTGTTAAAGGCTTGTTCAACGGATACGGCGGATGCCGGGACGGTAAATAACTCCTTCGCCATGATGGAGAATATTGGGTACTCCTCTTTCTTCGACCACCACTTCAACACATCGATCGATGGACCACTATCTTCAACACCAAAGACAAAATGAGTTTGCAAAAACATATCCAATTCACTATTACCTTGGCCCCTTGGAAGTTCATAGGTTCTATTTTGGTACATTCCTTGCATTTGTTGAACTAAATGATCTAATGAGTTCATAGCAAAGGGAAAATCAAATGAAGACATCATAGAAGAAGAAGGAATATGGGTGTTGTTATCTTCATCACTACCATACTTCATTCTATATTCTTCAAAAAGATCTCTCAAAGTCCTATGTAGATCATCCTTGATTTGTTGCACATTAGGAATATCAAAAAAGATTTGTTCACCATCAATTACAACACCACTAAAGTCTATTTGTATAAAAGCATCATAATAAATCTCAAGCATTTGACAAACACCATCATATCTCCATTTAGGATCCAAATATTTAGCAAGCAAGAAAACTTTCGGAATCTCCCTAAAATACTTGAGCCACTTTTTAACCATAAAATAAATCACACCTTGCAATTTTGGCCTACTAAAAGAAGCCTTAAAAGACATGGCAATATACATGCAATGCTCCAACACTTTTACGGAAGTACAATAATAAACACCCGATAATTGTTTAGTAGCCATATGAAAAACCTTTAACAATCCATACAAATCCATACATACATCCCAATGACTCTCATTAAGAACTAATTGAAATGTTGAAAACTATTTTCTAAAAAAATCATATAAATGACCCTTATACTCTATGGTACTATTAAGCATCTCATAAGTAGAATTCCAACGATGAGATACATCTTGTTTGAAACACGTATAAACAAGACCCTTTGTACGACAATATTTCTGTCATTTCTTTCCCAAAGTTTTTAATTTATGCAAACATTTAACGGCATTTCTAATAGGAACAACGGACTCTTGAAAAATTTTAAGCACATCTTGGACACATAAATTCAAAATATGACAAATGCATCTAGAGTTAAAGTATTTTCCATCAAAAGATGGTGAACATGCTTCAATGAGTGAAGGAATACTAGCGGTGTTCGCCGTTGCATTATCAAAACCAACCGAAAAAACCTTGTTAATCAAATAATATTCATTTTAAATGGCGATAATAATCAAAGCAATATTTTGAGCCGTGTGAGGCTCTTCAAACTCCCTAAATGCAATCAAACGTTTTTGCAAACTCCATTTTGCATCAATCCAATGACAAGTAATTCCCATATAACTATTTTTATTATATGTATCGGTTTAAACATCTGCACAAATAGAAACTTTATGACCCAAACGAAGCAAATATTTCATCAAATCTTGTTTTTTTTTTCCATGTATTGTCGCCTTATCCTCTTAAGCATTTGAGTTCTAGCAACTTTGCTAGCATGGGGACCTAATCCATCTCTATAGGCTGCTTCATACGTTATTCTATCGGCATAATTAAAAGGTTGTTTCTCCATAGCACAATATCTAGCACATGCATCTTCGTATCGAGCTTTATCAAATTTAAATAAAGAGGACGTACCCATCTCCGAAGATGAAGTGGTACCTCGAATTTTGAGTTTGATAAGTAGACATTCCGAACTCACTCGGATGCGTGCTCTCCATGTGCCTATTCATGGTGCCATAACCTCCCCTTTCGATCCATTTGTAAAAGGTTGGGCAATAGTTGCAATACGCAAGGTATCTCTTTCGACCATCGGCTAGAGGAGGTTGGCCTTCGATCTCCGGAGCCAACACTTTTCTAAAGTATTCCTTGAAGATGTCGGACTTGGGTTCTTTAGTGGGTTTTGATGGATGACGAGGAGGTTGATCGAGTTCGTCGTCATCGTGCTCTTCATCATCATTCGAGCCATGAAATTCGAATCCTTGGCTTTCCCTCGTATTAACCATCTCCTCAAACCTCTCGTCTTCTTCGGCTTGAAGTCGTTCGATGACTTGCCTTGAGATTTCCTCTGCCACTTCCGCCCTTCTTGCCTTTTGAGTTTGAGATTGTCGGCCTCCTTCACTTTGGGTTTCACCGACGATCTTGCCCTTATTTCCTTTGGAAGACATTGTGTATGTGTGTGTAGTTATGAAAGTGAGAGTGAGTGTGTGCAAAATGTGAGAGTGAAAGCTTGAGAAATAGAGTGAAATGCTCTTGCAAAATAAGTTAGAATGAGAGTAGAGATTGAGAGAGAATGATAGATTTTTGGTGAATTGGAGTTTGAATAAGAGTAATATATATAGTTAAGAGTGTAGAAGGAGGTTAGGAGGTGTTGTTGGAGCCTAGGGGGTGGGAAAGAGGTGCAGCCAACGGCTAGGAGCCGTTGGCAAAGTGTTGTCGGCACTGCTATTCGCTGTGGGCTGCTGCTGCTCTGTTTTTTTCCGTTGGGTCCGGCAGGCTGGGCCCGGCCTGTCGGTCCTAACGGCTATGAGTAAGCCCGACGGTTCTGCAGGTAGTCCGGCGGGCTAGCCCGCCGGTTAACCGACGGTTGACGGTCCCCAAACTATCGACCCTAGCCCGGCCCGTACATCTCGGTCCCGGTCCCGGTCCCGATTCCGGCCGGTTGACCAACGGACCCAGGCTAAAACCGTTGACCCCGGGCCGGTCCCAGGCCAAAACCGGCGGGCCACAAAGCCCGAGCACGTCTATGACTGTAGTTAGTGATCTTGGCCTACATCATGATCAAAATGTGTATACTGTTAATAATTATAGTTTGAGTACAATTTGTTTAGCCAAGGATCAAGTCCATCATAAAAAAAACCAAGCATATTGATGTATGGTGCTGAGAAATGAGAGGAGGATCAAGGTGATGAAAGTGGGTACTACTGATAATCCTGCTGACATGTTTACCAAGCTGATTTTTCAGAGCAAGTTTCAACATTATTTGGACTTGCTAAATATCACAAGTTGTTATAGTTGCCCTTTTGGGGCTAATCAAAGGCAGGAGGAGAAGTCTGTGATTTGGCATTGTCATGGTGCATTTGTATGGAAGATTTAAATTAAGGTGGAGATTTGTTAAATTATGCCTTAAATATGGGCTCGGCCCATCTGATAATACTTTTATTTGTATTATAAATATACCCTGCGTGCCTATAGGGCATTGTGTGATTTTGAGATATTTTGTATTATGTAACAATCCTCCTAATAAAATATGTTCTCTCTGCCCATGGACGTGGCCAACACAACGTTAATGATCCACATAAACTTGTGGCTTCTTTCTTTTACATTCTTATTTTTTTTGATCATTTGACAACCCATCACAACAAAATTGATATGCGTTTTTGGAACAAACACTAGCTAGATTCTTCTTTATTTTGGCTTTTCCCTTTCAGTTACAAGATTTTGTATGAGAGAGGAAAAAAAAAAAAACTGAACATAAGTGTCTTCTTTTGTATTCGGTATGATGAGAACACCTTTATCTCACAAATTATGGTACATTATTCATATCTCAACAATGGGACACACTTGGGTTAGCCAGAGGCACCGTGCGGCCGGCTAAAACACTAGCACTTTTATTCGTGTAGATTAGCATTTTTCTGTATAAAGATTGACACTTTTAAAAATTAGCATTTTATTCGTAAAATAATTATAATAAAATTGACATTTTTATTCGTATAGCTTAGCACTTTTCTGTATTAAGATTGACACTTGACCCGGCCACACTATGTGGCCGAGCTCACCCAAGTTTTTGTCCTCAACAATTTTGATACGTCTTAAGAAAAAAAAAAAAAAACTAACTGTGTATAAAAAAAATTGAATATAAAAATGCCATTTGCATTTGGTTTGGATGACTGAAAGACGAGGAGAATTTAATTCTCAACAACGTAGAGAAATTTCCTCTTTTACAAAAGAGTGGACCAACAGATAATACAGTATGGGCGCGTTTACTTCGTGTAATTAGACCGGATTAGACTAGATTAATTAATTTTATCCGGCCTAATCTATAGTATATGTCGTTGGAAGAAAAAAAGGAAGGATATATCCTCAAGCCCGGGATAGGCCCGATTTTTATCCTAAATTATGGGACTATTCACCCAATACTAATCCCTCCTAAATTGATGTGATAATTTTAATCCTAATGGAACTAGAAACTGAATGACCATTTTACCCTCCATATTCCTAAGACAAAATTCACGCACGCACGCACTACTCTCTCTCTCGCTCACACACACACACTACACACACAAACACACACTAGATAGTAGTGACTCACCTCTCTGTGTTCTATCTCTTTCTCACACATACACACATCCAGACACACGCACATGCACACATACAGACGACGCACCCACACACATACAGACACACACACATACCCACATACACATCACATAGATTATCCATGTAAGTAAACAATGGATTGATGGACTAATTTAATCCCATCCCATAGATTATCCCTAAAATAGTCAATCCTTAGATTAATTAATCCTTCAAGTAAACGCTCCCTATATGTCCAAAAATAAAAGAATAATTTTGACCAATCCCGCGCAAAAAAAAAAAATAAATAATAAAATAAAATAGAAATTAAATGCCACATATGCAGTGAAGAGGGTGATGAATTACTTCATTATCATATGTATCGCCGGAACGGCGGAGGGAGATTTCTCGCCGCCGGCGGGAATATCGGCCAGAGCGGCGGATAGAAGGAGTGGATTTTGGGAGGCTTGGAGAAAACGTTGGAAAAGTGAGAAAGGATGAGATAAACTACGAAAACCCCCCACCTTCATCCCCATTTCTTCCAACTCCAATTCCATCTTATTCCTAAAATTAGAGATTTGGATTAATTAAACTCGGAAACTACTAAAGACTTTGATTGAGATGATTATATTTTTTGGCTTCTTTGATAGGAGGGAGAGAGCGAGAGAGAGGGAGTAGTTTCTAGCCTATGTTGCATCAATGCAGGGGCGATACGACTTTTAAAATTTTAAGATGCGATTCGTAAATAATACGTCTATATATTTATATTTTATTATATATATATCACTTATTTATAAAAATAAAATTCATAAATTATATAAATGTCAATTAAAATGAAAACTTCAATTAAACCCACAAATTAAATACTATATTAATTTTGTAGTAAATTTAAATTTTAGGACAATAAATATTTAAAAACTTAAAAAAAAAGCCTAAAAAATAAAATTAGTAAAAAAAATAACCCAAACGCACCGGATACACGTATATAATTTTTATTTTATTAAGATTCGCCACGTGACGAATCTCGTGCTTATCCCACTCAAATCGCAATCATGCCATATCCCCCGCCGCGTATCCGATATTGCAATGTATATCTTTTAGGAGAATCCATACATTATAGTCACTGACGAATCTCTTTGACTTGGATTAATTTCCATGCTATTTAACATGTTAGGGTTTGATTAATATATTTTTTCCGTAAATATTGCTATCCATTTCTGATTCTAATTTTAAGATATTTCATTACATATTCTATATATAGCCTATAAATTCATAAATCATAAATTTCATAATATACGCTTGCGTTGAGTGTTAAGAGTATCGTTATTTTATTACCTTTTCAATTTTAGCCCCTCCCTAAAACTCTAGTAATTTTTACGGAGTCAAATAAGGCTCGCAAGTCGCAAATAAAAAAATTGACATTGCGTGATTTGTTGTCATTAGGAAATTGCGCGGATAGTGTATTTCCAGAAAAACTAGCTTATGACTATTGTCTGCATGGGCGGATCTAGAAAAATTATTCGGTGGGGGCTAAGATTTTTAAATTTTCAACGTCGACATAACAGTCCTAAAATTCAACTCGTTAGTGGGGGCTTTTAGCATAAAAATCATTAAAACTATTAATAATTTTGTATAATTTTAAGTAAAAAATAGAAGATTTTTTTTTTGGTGGGGGCCTAAGCCCCTTGTGGCTTGTATGTGGCTCCGCCACTGATTGTCTGTAGAAATGCTCTTCTACCCACGGTAATGCCCACTGTTGATGTGGCAGCGCCATATCATTAACTTTTTCCATTTAGGGTTGAGTTTTTTTTAATAAGATTTAGTTTTTTTTTTGTAGGATTTAGTTTTTATGGTATATATTTAAATTAATTTCCTTATTTATAAAGTTATCACGTTATCCGTTGACACATTAAATATGCCCACGGTGGGCATTGGAGCATTCCTCCTATTGTTTGCAACATTCTCTTGCTATAAATATTGTTCCCATTTTCATTGACATAATATAGTTTAATAATATTGACAACGATGATTATTATTATTATTATTATTATTATTATTATTATTATTATTATTATTATTATTGTCGTCGCCAGTTTTAACATTATATGTACGTTATTTATCACTTTTCGCTCCACTTTTCGATCTTTGCAGTCGGAACACGGAATTTTAATGCTCGTTTGGTTCAAGTTGGGAAACAGAAAGGGAATGAAATCAAATCAAGCAAGAGAATGGAAACAATAAGAGTTACTTTTATTGAGTGTTTGATTCATTGATGGAAATGAATTCCTTGTGAAGGGAGATTCCCTTACTCTTATTTTCCCTCCTCCTTGAAGGGTAACAATATGATGGATTGAGTTACCCCCAAGTAAGGGTAATGGATAACATATTACTCAAACCAAACAACAAGTAATATAATCTCTTAATTGTTTCTCTTTCCTTACCCAAAAAGGAGTGAACCAAACGAGGGCTTAAAGTTTTAGCCATTGTCAAACCGTACCATTGTGACATTAACGAGTCCAACTCTGTATTTCACAGGACTCCTCCATTCAATTTAACTAAGTCGCCCTCAATATAAAACTCAATGATCCAACACTTCACTTTACAAATAATAATATTTCTTTCATTTCACACTCATTTCCCATCAAATAGCAAGAAACTGCAGCAGTATCAAACACTGAACCATCACTTCACACAGTTTAGCAATTTCCAACACCTGATGATCCAAGCTCTCGTCAAAAGGGAGGAAGCAAGACCATCAAATTATCACGAAACGTCTAATAAAATTTCTTCACCACTTTCGAGTAGAATTTTTTCATACACTCAAGAAACATACGGAGTATAATCTTGAAATGCGAGGGATCTGGCAAAGAAACTCTCGAGGGGAAGCCAATCTGCAATCGAAACTGAAAGAAAGAAAGAAAGAAAGAAAGAAAGGGCTCTACAAGGAGGGACTGATCAAATGCAACACTTTTTCTTGGCTGATAATTACCAAATAAACTGTAGCAAAAAGTTTTCCAAGTATGATTAAGAGTATTGCTTACACTTTCAAGAAGCTGAGAGCAGGAAAGGGAAGGGAATGAGAGCGGCAAGATCCAGACTTCTTTTTTTTTTTTTTTTTTTCCTTTCTTTTTGTTTATTAAACAGAGGCACAGCCAATTCATGTCAAATTTATACACTTCACTAATCTCGTTACAGGTGATAACATGGCCTCGGGTCCTTGACCTCCTAGGAATATACATAACCTGAAAACATAAACACCAAAGAATCAATATTAGAGGTTCGATCCAGCAAAGCAAAGACAACATACAAAGCTAAAAAGTAAAGCTATTGTTAAATAGGAATTTTCATTATTCTCCAGAAAATAGGATGACAAAAACAACTCTCCAATATAACATCTAGATAATTCGACACCCATCTTAACCCAAGAATCCAGCTCAATACAGGTCAAATCATACTCAACTTGTGCAGCGTGTTTAATATGAGGCCAGCAATAGAATAACTCGAAAATCCAATATAAAACTAAAGTTGAAGGAAAGCTCAACATATGGTTTCTATTCAAAAGTAGTACTCCAGAAATAAGTGTTTTCTGCATGCATGTCATGTCTCTATTTGAATTATAGAATGATAAGCCAGGCTTAACATATTTAAGAATAAATAGCATGGTTATTTCTAAAAGACCAGTGAAAGTAAAGCAAGATCTTGCCGATTAAGATTCGTAAGTCAAAACATATAGCTAAAAAAATAAGATTACTCTAATTGTACTTCTCATGTAAGTTATAAAATCTTGTCCTAGACCACCGATTCCATCAACTTAAGCCAATTCAATATCAACCGCAAGCCATTATGACAAAGGAATTTATAATAGCTGACAAGATATACTTTTTTAAGTAACAAACGAATTTCACCACAGAAGCAGCACAGAACCTCCAAGCTAGACCTAAACAGAGTCCAACCCAACATTTTATACAGCCAATAAAGTTTAGCATCCCAACTCGTCTTTATGGCAAACATATTATCTTTTTATTCCCAAATATTCATAAGTCGGATATATTTTATAATTTACAAATTACAACTATCAACAGAATACAAGACAGGTACTCTAGGCAGTAGACGAGTTTGCAGCAAATGGGATCCACTCAACATGCTCAACAACTGAACTGGCAACCACTATATCCAGCAAGGCATTTTCTACGGGATAGACAAAGTAATTATGATAAATTAAGCAAAAGTGTGTTACACAGACCGTGTTATCAACCAATCTCTAGGAGAAGTAACTGTAAAAAAAGGACATAAATGAAACTTTACTTTCAGAAGAGTTGTCGGATGAATAAGGGGAAAGGGTGGCAAATGCACATATACGACCAATGATTTTAAGGAAAAGTGGAGGAATATGTGAACACAAAAAAATCAATAGAACCACAAGCTATTGAAGAGAAGGGCTTAATGGAGAGATTCAGAGGACAAACCTCATATCAGAACACAAAAGATGGTTACAGGATGAGCCTTTCACCCTTAAGAAGCATATACCCCGGGTATAAGCTATAGAGGCTATAGTACTTAAAACCATATGAGCAAGTCAAGTTTCTAAACCTTAAAAACACCATATTTTAAGTGGGATTTTCAGAGCCACATCCTGGTATCTACAAAAATCGACAAATGATGATAGTTTGGATGCCTATAAAGTATAAACCCCCTCCACACCAATTGACATGGAAAAATTGTTGCCATAGAGCTCAACACAATATAAGGATGTGTCGAGAGCTCTTACATAAGTGGTTTTACATGTATTTTCACAATAAATATCAGGATTCTATTAAAAGAGAGGACTCATGTAGGTTGCCATCAATTTCACTCAACATAGGGTTCAAGACAAATTAGATGCACCTATCATAGTGATAGCAAACATAGTACCTTGATTTTATTCTGCTGCATTTCAGTATTATGATCACTAATCTTAAATTGCTCCTTTATATTGAGAATTTGGATGTTTAGTGAAAATAATTTATCAAGTTGGTGAAAATATTGACCAATCACAGACAAAGTGCATCCAATCTATACTTCCCTCTTTCATTTTGGTACCAGACTACCAGTCATGATTGATTTTTCATTGAAAGAAACATGCTCTCAAAAAACTATTTCCCAGCAACTAGGTTACAACATATTCAATCTCGTGAATGTAGCCCGATCACCTATGAACTTGAGCAAGGACGATTAAGCTTACTTAAATTTGTTGTATTCTTATGCACTAGAGCAAGTAAAACATTAAGCAAGCTGTTGTACAAAGAACGAAATTCGTCATATTCAAACTTTAAGAAGTATAAAGTGCTCCAAAAGGAGCTAGCATTAGTATCAAGAACAAAGCAACAAGTTTCTCTTCTCAAGTGGTAACTTAGATCAACCAGTTCCGCGAAAGAACAGGAAATACCATTGCAAATAAGCAGTACAAGCTTACAGCCTCTAGTAACATGATACCAACCTTTGAAAGGTGAGTTTCCTTGATCTCTAATATTCTGTGCATTTTATCTTCTAATCACTCAAACTAAATTTCGCGTAAATGGATCAATACAAGAAATGAAACCAACTGGAACTAGGTAGAAAGCAACCAAATCAGTCAACAAACAATTTAAACAAAACAAAGGAAATGAAAGCAGTAGCCAAATTATACCTCTAATTTCTTCAAGCGGTACAAAATCCAATTGGAAACCTCCACCAGCATTTCAACTTCGAGCAAATGCATCAGTCTCGTCAGTTCCTCCTCCACCTCCACCTCTCTCCTCCGCCTGCCACCGCGGCCAGCTCGACACAGTCTCCACGCTGTTCTCTCTCTCTAAAACTCTATCCCCTCTCTCTACCTCCCCAATCTGCGTCGGAGAAAATAAGTTACCCTCGCTTCCACTCCCAATGTTACCCTCCTCGTTCCACCTATGCCTCCTCGCAATATGCCTAAGCGTGTTCCTGAATCCGTACAGATCCACCTCATCATCCACCAATTCCTCAAGCCTGACCGATCCCACGTACCCCTCCCCCTCATCCTCCGCCATCCGCTCCTCCACCGCCGGCAGCTTATACCGGCACACGGGGCACGAATTGTTTATCTCGAGCCACGGAACAATGCAATCCGGATGATAAGTGTGCTTGCAGGGCATCACTTTGACGACGGAGTCTACGATAAACGGGTCTTTACACACTGGGCAGAGCATCGTGGCGTCACTGTCGGCGGTGATAGTGACTTCTTTCAGGGAATCTATGGATGACCTAGGCGCCGGGTCAGATCGGGGGTTCCCGGCGTCGGCGGCGGTGGTGAGGTGGTGGATGAGACGGTGGAGGTAAGGGCTGGTGAGGAGGAAGTTGTCGTCGGAGGGAGTAAAGGCTGCGGCGACGGCAGCAGCGGAGGTATGGTCGAAGGGGCTGCGCGGGGGAGGCGCGGAGGGGGCGGCGGCGTCGTCCATATCCATCTGCTCGAGGGAGTCACGGTGGCAGTGGGGGCAAAGGAGGGCGTCGGGGGTAGGGGAGGGGGGCAGGCCGATGCTCATGTCGCACGAGTGGCACCAGTAGGCCGGGTGGTAGAAGAGGCGGGGCACCACGGTGGAGGGGGAAGCTGACATAGCGGGACGGCGGCGGCGGTGGAGGGGGATTGGGCGTTGCGTTGCGGTGGGTGGATAGGGATTGTGGTGTGACCGTGTGAGTTTGGTTGGGAGGGAGGTGAAGTGGGGTTAGGCCTGAAGTTTCGTCACGGTACGTAGAGAAGACGTTGATGTTGACTTTTTATTTTTATAAATTACCCTTCCATATTAAATTAATAATTAATAATAAACAGACTTATTGTCTAATTATCACTTCAGTTCATCTCGACTCGGCTGAGTCGGCTCTACTGTATGGAAACAGCATCGCGCGCTTTGGCTGAACACTTAAAAGAAGGCATAAGTGCTTTGGCGAATAAATACATCAACTTTATCTAGCGTTTCGTTTTAATGACGAATTTTTAATTTTTTGCATAATTCACGAACTTTCAAACACGTTCAATTTTCACATGAATCGTGTTTTCCCCCAAATCAAAATTTACGTGGCGCGTGACAGTCAGGAAACTGACGTGTAATTTTCTGACCGGCGTGTTAAACGGCGTCGTTTTATCACATTTAAACGACGTCATTTGATATTTCTTAGCTAGCATATTAAACTCTTCTTCTCTGTCAACTCTCACTCTGCGAAATAGCCGTTGTTGGCAAGAAAAAATTCGACACAGTGGACACAGCCATGGCTTCCTCTTCTCGAGTTAGTGAGGCGTCAAACGAGTTTAACTGCTATGATTATGGAATCATTTGTGGTTGCAAGCTTTCTATAAGAGTTGCTACTTCGAATTCGGTCAAGAACTCTAATCCGCATTATCTTGTTTGCCCTAAGGGGATTTTAATCTTCGCGCTCAACTGGAATCAACGGGTCCACGCGCTCTCCATCCGATAAGCTTCATTCGATTGAAAAGCTGTGCAAAATCTACACTCCACGTCTGATTCCTAGGCGGTCTTTGATGAATCTCCATCTTCCTCCCTTCTGGTAAAAAATGAATGTCTAAGTTCGATGAAAACCTAAGTGCTGAAATCAGAGCCTAAACGACGTCGTTTCCTTCCTCACCCTCAAAGCTACGTTGTTCTACTAATCTGACTCAGCAATGCCCAAACACGTAGATTGCCACATCAGTTACGATTCTCGCTGAAAACCTAATCGATGTGAAAATTAAACGCGTTCGAAAGTTTGTGAATTATAAAAAAAAAATTGAAAGTTCGTCATTAAAACGGAACGCTAAGCAAAGTTTGTGTATTTATACACATTTTTGCCTAAAATAAATACGTGAAAATTCCATTTTTGAATATAAATCTATATATATAATTTTCTTTTCATTCTTACAAGTCAATTAAAATTTATTTAAATCATTTTAACATACAATCATTATACAAATTAGAACTCTTGCCGGAAAATTATATTTACGTATAGAGTGAGTATGCAATAATATAGAAATTTAAGATAGATGTTTAAACACGACTAGTAAGGCATGGTTCAAATCGCGTGAATCCACTTCTTTGAGGTATTTAATAAATTCAAGCTCAGTATGCGTGTGTTTCTAGTGTTAATGATTTTATTGATAGCTACATACAATCAGTGATTGATTATATGTTAGTTATGTGAGTGTGATATGATGTATATATTTTAAAGTGGGCGGAAATTCAAAATACCCAATTTGAAGATGCAGATTAACAAATTACCCAATTTGAAATTGCATCTTTAAAAAATACCCATTTTATTTAAATAATGAGATGGGTCCCGCTTTTTTACACAAATTTCTGCAAAACTTGACTCCTTTATCGGTATTCCATTTTTTTTTGTCGTATTATGTTTTTTATTTTACCAATTGACCGAAGGGTTAAGCAGAAGCAAAATTAAAATTGATTTCTTTCACGGTTTAGGCTCGCCGTTCTTTCACGGTTGTTATTGTTATTTTTGTTTTTGGTTTGTATTATTATTATTATTTATTTATTTATTATTTGTTATTTTTTTGTTTTTATTACTATTATTTTTTTGTTTTTATTATTATTATTACTATTATTATTATTATTATTATTAGTTATTATTATTATTATTATTATTATTAAAAAAAAAAAAAGGAAAACCTACCCACTTACTCTCACGGTTCTCTCACTATCACTATCTCTCACTCATGATTTTCCCCCAATTTCAAAAGAAAGAAACCGTGAGAACCCTAGCCCCCAAATTTTTTTTTTAAACCGTGAGATAGTAATTTGCCGGCGCCGGAGAGAAGAGAAACCATGGCCGATTCCGACCACAATTCGGGTAATGAATCCGAAGGCGTTGAAGTTCCTTCGCCGCCACGTCGCCGAGTTCCGACGAGAGAAGAACGGGAAAACCTTCCCGAGCCGCCGCCGCCGGTTAGTTTTTTTTTTAAAAAAAAGATTATTGAATTTACAGTTTATATTGATTTTACATTGATTTTACAGTGAATTTTAAGCATTTTTAGAGTTTTATGGTTATGGAATAGAATTAGAATTATAATGTGTATAATGCTATGTTTTAATCCTTTGATTTGTATGCTAAATATGTAGAAATATGTGCTTGAATTGGGTTCGAAATTTGTATAAATCTGTAGAAATTGTTGCGAATATTAAATTTGTAGAAGAAATTATAGTGTTTTTCACGGTTAGAATTAATTCAAACCGTGAGAGCTCACGGTTTGATTTAACTCTAACCGTGAAAATCACTTTTCACGGTTAGAATTAAATCAAACCGTGAGCTCTCACGGTTTCAATTAATTCTAACCGTGAGAAGTGATTTTCACGGTTTGAAGTTGAGCAAACCGTGAGCGCTCTAACCGGCTCTCTAACCGTGAAAAGCACTAAATTGTGCAGATTTAATAATTTGTGAAAGCTTATCACGGTTAGAGTTAAATCAAACCGTGAGCTCTCACGGTTTGAATTAATTCTAACCGTGAGAAGTGCTTTTCACGGTTTGAAGTTGAGCAAACCGTGAGCTCTTTAACCGTGAAAAGCACAAAATTGTGCAGATTAAATAATTTGTGAAAGCACGGTTTCAACCGTTAGAAGTGCTTTTCACGGTTTGAAGTTGATCAAACCGTGAGCTCTCTAACCGTGAAAAGCACTAAATTGTGCAGATTAAATAATTTGTGAAAATTTGATAAATTAACTAATTCGCACTTTTCTTTATTTTGCAGCCTAGGTATCAATGGTACAGGCCTCGTATGCAAGGATTCCCGGGTGAAATAAATGCTTATCAACGAGACCGAGCAATTCCGTCAATCATACATCAGTTAAGGCGTATTGGCGGGAATGTACTGTTGCAGCGTTTTGTTGACGAATCTCCATTTGCACGGGTGTGTACGATGAAGAAGGTAGGGAATGCGAAGCGTGCCTTGCACGAGCTGTTATCCCGGGAGCTATGGAGGGGCGAGGAGCATGAATTTGAAAGACTATTTCACGTCGGTGGGCGGGATATTCGTTTTGGGCCTCAAGAATTCTGCCTCGTCACCGGATTATGCTTCGGTTCTACGACCTTTAATCCTCACGGCAAGAACCACGTCATCCCAACTACGAGCCTCTTCCATACTTTTTACAAGGGGCGTAAGGTGCGAGTGAAAGAGTTGTTTGCGGATTTCAATGATGAGGATCAAGTTATAGGGACGGAGGATCAATACTTGAGTACCGCCAACCTCCTCGTCTACTACTACTTGCTATTGTGTCGGGACTACGATAGACCTGTTGATGATTGGGCATGGACGTTGGCAGAGGATCCACAGAGATGGGCGACGTTTCCTTGGGGATCATGGTCGTACCAGATATTGTGCCACCAGCTTGGAGTGGCAAAGAAGGACCCGAGAGAAATTGGAGGCAAAGGGAATAGTGCTACCTATCACCTGTATGGGCCTGTCTGGGCATTGTATCTTTGGGCCTTCGAGGCCATTCCAAGTTTAGGACTGATGTGTGCTATACGGCTGAACGTGCACGAGTTACCCCGACTAAGGAGATGGGAAATGGGGGCCTCGTATGTAGATTTCGTTGATTTTTTCAACGATCCGAGGGTATGTCATTATTCTCTTTTTACTCAATCAATTATTTTAATTTTAATTATGTTAATTTTAATATTCGTTAATTTTAATATTTTAGTTATGTTAATGGTTTAATTTTAATATTCGTTAATTATGTGCCTTATCACGGTTTTTAATAATGAATTGTTTTGCCTCTGTCTTTTGCAGCTCGAAGTCATCCCCACGCTCGAACCTGATGAAGCAGAAAAGGAGTCGTATTATTATCTGACCCTCCTCGAGGAGCGAGACCCCTTGACGCTTCGATTTAACAAGAATACGCGTCATTCGTGGAAGAAAGCGCCTGAAGCGCAGAGACAGTCGAAGGAAGCCAGATCTATGGCAAGAGTGATCGACAAATTGAGGTGTCGAGATGTTGGGAATGCCGCCCAACCCCGTGGTCGCATGTGCACAAGGCAGACAGTCCCTCTGCCAACGCAGACATTCACACTCCTGTTGTTGCAGATTCACAGTAAGCGTCTTTTGTGACGTACGAACATTGAATTCTACTTGGGATGTCTGCGTGACCCTGTATCTCCGCGAGTGCTCTATCAAATCCGCAGCTGTTCGCCTGGCCCCCAACGATATTGGATGATTGTCTCGCTGAGACTCTAAACGCCTTTCATCAAACCATTGTTCGATGACAAGGCGCACGGCATCGAGACAAGCGCAGATTGGTAGACGTCTAGCCCATAGGAGGGTATTATTGAAAGACTCTGCAGCGTTCGACGTCATATTGCTGAAACGTCGAGGTAGGCACATTGATCGAGCCCACTTGGGAGGGCCGATTTCCATCAATTTTGCATGCGCATTGGCGTTCAGATCACGGATTTGATTCATTCTCTCATTCCATTCTGTAACGTCATACGTGTATGCAGCTCGTTGAAACAGCGCGACGACATGTTTACCATAGTGTGCCAAGTTCTTGCTCAAGTGAAAGTAACACAAACCGTGGACGGCATCGGGAAATACAAGGCTGACGGCATGTATGATGGATATATGCTGATCCGAGACAATCAACGTACCCTGCAATGCTCCAAAGGTTCTTCTGAGTCCTCGCATGAAGAAGGTCCAACACTCATGGTTTTCGATAGGCCCTATTCCATAAGCTAACGGATACAATTGCTCGTTAGCGTCCTTTGCCACGGCTACGAACAGTATCCCATTGTTCTTCCCCTTTAGATGTGTGCCATCCACTATAATAACTGGCCTCATGCACGATGAATACGAAACTCGAGTAGCGCCGAGAGCAACAAAAACTTGTTTGAACCGGCCATCGTCTCCGATTTCGGTCTCTATGATCGTACCCGGATTTGTCCTCTTCAACATCGCAAGGTAACCCGGGAGCATCTTGAATGAATCTTCGTATTGGCCATAAATCATCTGAATCGCGCGGTTTCGTCCTCTCAAGGCGACATCGTACTTGATGTCGACACCAAAAACTTCCTTCAGCTCGTTCATTATGACCTTTGGCTTGATTATTTCTTGATCACGAAGAATTCGCTTCGCAAAGTACGCCCCAACGACCGTAGAACGGAGCTTCCTTTTCTTCAGACCTATTATTTCCTGATTGCACGTGTGATCGCCACAAAACTTGGTCACTAAAAAATGGCCGCCTCCGCTGGCCTGGGCATGTAGGTAGAAGGGGCATCGCTTCGATGATTTGCATTTCAAATATAGTCTTCCACTATCTGACCTTTCTACCTTTGATTCTGCATTCTTCTCCAAATTCCACAGACCGGCTGCAATCGTCAGTTCGTCCTTCGTATCGTACATGGCATTAACAGCAAGCCCTTCAACAATCAGATTAACCTCACCTGCATATACTGCTGAGCTTTCAGGTTGGATAGGGACCATGGGGACTATCCAATTACTCATATGCCTTGTATCTATATCCTCCTCAGCCTCATCATCGTGCGGACTTCGATACATTAATCGCAATAGTTTTTCCATCCCGCCCTCGTCAAGTATCCATGCTGTGTACTCGGCAAACAAAGACCTGTTCAGCCGCCTATCAGAATTGTCTCCAGGTCTGTCGCTCTCTGTGCTCTCAGCATCAGCTTCAACGTCGTAATCTGGGTCGTCGTCGTCGTCTATGACTTCATACGTATCACCTCGAGTCCGCGCCTCAGTACGCCCATTATGCTCATCCTCCTCATCCTCTAGGGTAAAATTGAGGTCCGGGATCAAATTTTCTCGGCCAGTAGAGACATGAGGAAATGAACTGGTACCGAAGTTAAGATCTCTGTGATAGACGTCACCAGTCCAATTTGTAAAAGGACCTCCCATGCCAATCTGTTCGAGGTTTGTGTGCCAATCACTGCCCTGGTAGCCGAAGTCGAATGATCCACCATACTGGTACGGCTGCTCGAACGTAGGAAAATATGGAGAGGACGGGCCGGCTCGTTCACCGGAAAAGTGAGAAGACGATGCCGTGTTGTTCGAACATATATATACTTTCGGAGACGATTCGGTACTGCACAAGCGCACGAGTTCTTCATCTGTCCCCAACGGTGATTTAACAAGACGTCCGGATCGTGTCTTATTCAAATAGGAGATATCAAAATCATTGCCCAAGAAACTGCACATATTCTCTATTTGGGATCTCAAGTTGTACACACTGATAGCATTTGTTGATAAGACGATATCCATCTCCCTACCGCCCTCGTACACACAATCGGCCCAATTTCCTCCGTAATTTAAGTTTACGATAGCGAACGAACGACATCTGCATGAATTTAATTCAGAAAAAAAAAATTAAAAAAAATTTTATACGCATAAGTTATGCATAAAGCTAAGCATAAAAATATTACACGCATAAGTTATGCTAATCTAACCATGAAACAACTTTCTTTGAATTAACAAATTATTTTATTAAAAAATAGTATTAAACTAAGACGACTCACGGTTAGACTAGCTTTTAAACCGTGTAATTTACGGTTTAACATCAATCTAACCGTGAAACACCTATCTGAATTAACAAATTATTTTATTAAAAAATTGTATGAAAAGCACTTTTCACGGTTAGAATTATTTGAAACCGTGGGATCTCACGGTTACACTCAAATCTAACCGTGAAAAGTGATTTTCACGGTTAGACTTGATTGTAACCGTGAGATCTCACACGGTTTCACTTAATTCTAACCGTGAAAACACTCTAATATTCGCACAACAATTTCTACACAGATTTATACAGATTTGAACCCCAATCCTATATTAATACTATTTTTAAATAAAATGATTTGTTAATTTAGAAAGGTGTTACACGGTTAGACTAGCATTTAAACTATGAAATTTACGGTTTAAATGTTAATCTAACCGTGAGACATCTTTTTAAACTATATTAATAAATTTATTTAAACAGTAAATTTTTATATTTATCTAAATATCTTACGGCTAAAATCATACTATTACACCTAAGAATCAATATAACATTGAGCATGTAAATCCAAAAATAAAATTGAAAAAATAGAATAATTAACTTGATAATGTACCTTAAAACCTATAATTTCGTGAGCTTTTTTCAATTTCGTTTGCTTTTTCTTCCTCCTTAGTTTGCAACCAGTAACTTTTCTTTGATTGCCTTCTAGCGCTAAAAAAAAAACTCCAAATTGTAAGCTTTTAAGAAATGACGAAAATAATTTTTAAGGTGGTGTGAGCGAAGAAATGTTCTACACTCTACCCGCTTTATAGGATAAAACGGGTATGAATTATGAATTATTTGCTGTGAAAAATAAATTTGATAAAGTAGTCAAATTTGTACGAATACAATTATTATTTTCACTATTTAGTCCGTGAAAATGAATTTTCAGAGAATGCATTCAATAATTAAACTGTTTCACCTATCATATTAAATTGGAGTGAATTTTGAATAATCCCTTGGTGTCGGTGATATAATTTCACCACAAAAAAAATTTGGGGTAGAAATTAGTAAAAATATAAATAAATCACAATAGGTAAAAAATTTAAAAAGTGGGGCCAAAACTCTGCACCTCTGCCCGCCTATGTGCATTGATTTCAACAATATAACATTAATATATTGAAATGGGTATTTTCTACACATACATTTTCAAAATGGGTATTTTATATATACCCACTTAAAATTTGGGTAGAAAGACTTATTCCCAGTTTTAAAGTCTCATTCTTCTCATGGGAAAAGTTTGAAAAAGATTTCAACTCTCTTGTATGCACTACGTACGATATTTATAAATGATAATACTTGCATTATGAGTAAGGAAAAACTTAATTAGCAAAGATGCGAATGAGATGACATAGCACATTCCCGCTATATTGTTTTAATGGTAGCAAATCAAATTTTTATATTACGAACTAATGAAACAAATACTATTAAAATAGATAGTACTCTCCTTCCGTTCATGAACAATTCGTTACTCTTTTTGTTTTAGGCATTCACAAATAATTTGATATTTTCACTGTAGTATACGGGCCCTCACGCTACTTTATATTCTGAACCTCATTTACAAAAATTCACTAGTGGTCTTCATACTCCATAAAAAACTTTATCAACATTTTTATTAAAAATCGCACCACAAAAAGTGTATCGAACTGTTTGTGAACAGATGGAGTATAACAAACAAAATGCTCATCGAAAAGGTTCTCAACGAAAGATGAAAGCTGCTTATTACTTTTTTGAGTTGTGACCCCTTCAACCTTTTAATAAGTTCATAATAATCATATTTTAAGCAAATATTACATTCACAAGGAGGGAAAATACTTTCCCGAATTCTTTACTGAAACGCTTTATATAAATGTAAAACAGAGAATTAACGCATCGAAGTCGCTTTGGCCGAGTGGTTAAGGCGTGTGCCTGCTAAGTACATGGGGTTTCCCCGCGAGAGTTCGAATCTCTCAGGCGACGTTTTTTTGTATTTTTTTGCTTGTACTCTCGGTCGGTATCATGAAAATTTAATATAGAGAATCCCCCTATGCTTTGTTTTGTTGAATCTTTCAGATTTGTAATTGTCTTGTTCTACCATAGCTTCCTGTTTTGTGGGCTATGGGCTATATAAGTTGTAATTCTCCATTTCATTATCATATTTCAAACTAGCCGTAACTACCTGAGATTCTTCAATTTTTTTATTTTTTTTTTCATTCAATTTTGATGTAATACCTATCATTTTCCAATTTCCTCAACCAATCCTATGCCGGCTTTCTCCCAATTTTTATTTTGAGGCACAAAATCTAATCATTTTTGCATTCTCAAAAACTATCCTTGATTCTAGTTTCTAAATCCCATCACTTAATTCCGTTATACAAAGAATCAAAGAACTAATTAATTAAGACAGGTTAATAGTAGCAAGTAATTGACAGAAACTGTAATAATAAATCTGGATAACATCGAGTAAGGCAAAAGTAGAAACGGTCTTCATTATCCACACATAATTAAAAAAAAAAAAAGCAAATTAAATTGATCCCAGAAAAGCTAAAACAAGAAAGAAAGAAACAGATGGTTCTTTATTGTTACAAGCAAAGCAAAGCATCAATTAGCATTGGCGCTGGAAATCTTGGCGGCCTCGAGATCCGCCGCCTGCTTGAGGAGGTTCTTGTCGCCGTCCTCGAGCGCCATCTGGATGGGGTTGGAGCCGAGTCCGTCGGCGATGGCGAGCAGGATGTTCCTCATCTCGTCGCCGAACTCCTTCTGGTCCACCGTCCCGCTGCCGTCGCAGTCGAACTTGGCGAAGATCGAGTCGTACAGCTTCGTCAGCTCCTCCGGCGGCGTCGCCGTGTCCACGCCGAAGTCGGTCTCGATCAGCCGCATCGATTCGAAGCCGCGCCGGAGCTCCGACCGCGACAGGACCCCGTCGCCGTTCAGGTCCAGCGCCGCGAACGCCTCCTCCACGCTCTTCTGGAACTGCGCCTCGTCGTTCACGAACGACCTCACCGTCGTGCCGTCGATTATCACCACTCCCATCTCCGAATTCCGATTTTGATTTTTAATTTTTTTTCTTCTTTTTTTTTTTAAGATTGATTTGGGGAGATTTTTTTTCTTTTGGTTTTTGGTTTGGTTTTAGTTTGTGAAGGTAAAGGTAGAAAAAGGATTGGGCGATGAGAGGACACGTTGAATATGGACCAGAGGATTGGTGGAGTTTGGACATGGATTTCGGGCACGTGTTTTAGTTGGTTAGTGGAGCAGCGAATAATTATTCCTACTTATTCACATTAGAATATGCTTTTAATAATTGTGGTGGT